>RPFO01000156.1:259277-439277 GCA_009746045.1 Mesostigma viride
CTCCCTCCCTCCCTCCTCCCTCCTCCCTCCCTCCCTCCCTCCTCCCTCCCTCCCTCCCTCCCTCCTCCCTCCCTCCTCCTCCTCCCTCCCTCCCTCCCTCCCCTCCCTCCCTCCCTCCTCCCCTCCTCCCTCCTCCCTCCCTCCTCCCCTCCCTCCCTCCCTCCTCCCTCCTCCCTCCCCCTCCCTCCTCCCTCCCTCCTCCCTCCCTCCTCCCTCCTCCCTCCCTCCCTCCCTCCCTCCCTCCCTCCCTCCCTCCCTCCCCCCCCCTCCCTCCCTCCCCCCCTCCCTCGTTCATACACCCGTTCATTCATGCATGCAGCCGCTCATCATTAACACGCCTCCGTTGGGAAACTCACGGGGTATGAACTATGAAACGGGCGGTAAGAAAGGAAGAAGGAGCCGCCTCCCCAACATGCCGCCCGGCAAAGGCAGCGATGGGCCGTCCAGGAGGGAAACACTGCGCTTTGCCTTGTACGCCGGGGTTGCGCAGGCGACGTGCGGGCACTGTCGCGTGTAAATTTGCCTGCCCGCCCCAGTCCTTCTCGGAACGCCTCCCCAGAGCATGCCGTCATGGTAAGAGCTCTTTTCGCCCGTCGCCGGAAGCTTAAACCACAAGAATACGCCGGTTAATGACCAGAAAATGGGGGGTTGTCGACGTTATAAACCAGTAGCTGTGGTTTTTCCCGCACCCCGAGCACACTCCGGACGGGGCCAGCAAGCCCCGCCCGCAGGATAAACACCGGGCGATGTTGCTGCGCCCAAGCGAAGTCATATAGCTGCAAGAAAAGACGTAAAAGCGATTAAAAGCACGACATGCAGTGTTGCCCCTGTCAGCGCTCCTATAATTCTCACTTTTTCGCGGAAGGGGCGTAAAAATCGGAAACGCAAAATTAAGGGAAATCCTACGCTGGGTTTCTTTGAAATGATGTAAGGAACTGGTAGAACGTGTTCGCTTCCACCGTCAAGTAGTTTGGGCAACGAGACCTTACCTTAAAGATGCACGGGGCTGGTCGGACGGCGAGCAAAAACTGCGCCAACTGCGTGCTTGTCCTCGTTCACACCCAATACAGCAGCGTTTCGCGAGTTTTTTTGTGAATATTATTTTTCCCTATGATAATGCCGTTCGAACAAGCGAAATCCGGTACACAATGGCTTCGTATTCCGTGAGCAATAAATTTTCAGCTACCATAGCCGTGCACACCGAATTTCAGTCAACATTGCACGCGCGCACCGAATTTCGTCAACTTCCGCGCGGGAATTACCGGGGAACCTACCGGCGCTGCGCCGGATTGATGTGCGTGAGATGCAAAGTCCGCATCGCTGGTACCGGAAATTCCGACCAACACCGGGCACTGTACAGTTCTACAAATCAAACGCTTCTCTGCCTTTTAACCATCGAATGTGCAATCGATCTAGAACCGTCTCCGCGACACTGATTCCGCGACTGAAGTTTCCGTCACGTCCTTGACATGTTGTCGTACAATACTACACATCAACTGGTACTTTCCGTCACCCTTGACATGTTGTCGTACAATACTACACATTTACGCCAATAGAAACTCGCCTCAAAAAAAAATCTCAATGGAGGCATGTGCCTAGCTCTTATTTAATTTGAAGGTACCTCTTAAGTAATTAATCTCGCCCCCCCGCCCTCGGACAATTTGACAATTTGACAAAAAGAGCCAATTTTACCCCGACTAGGTTGTCCCCAGTTCTCAAATTGTGTCATAGTTGTCACTTTTTTCATTCAAGGGCGCCGCGAGCCCGGGCGAGCCCTATCTTACGGACTACCAGTATGGGCTACCTGCGGACTGCTTGAAGCGGTGTCGCCGGGCCGCTACAAGTTCTGTAACTTACCAAATTCGAACCCCATTGCCGCCGCGCCATTTTCTAGTTCTGTTCGTACATGGCTTGCGTTGCAGCGGGTTCATCGATGAGCATCGACGCTCATCGACGGTGCAATCCGACGGCGGAGAATAAGTTTGCCACAGCGCACAGCGCGGCGCAACGGCCGGCTCTTTTCCATGTACAGCGTACGTGAGATGCAAAGTCCGCATCGCTGATCGACCGGAAATTCGATCCGCGATCCAACTCCGTCGTACAGTACTACCAATTAACCGCACTGCCTTTTGACGGCCGTCGAATGCGCGATCGACCTAGAAAAGTCTCCGCGACACTTCCGCCACATCAGTACTTTCCGTCACCCTTGCAACATGTTGTCGTACAATACTACACATTGACACCAATAGAAACTCGCCTCGATCCAAAAATATATCTTGAGTAGAGGCATGCCTCTAAATATTTAATTTCAAGGTACCTCTTAATTAATATCAGATATCTCGGCCCCCGTCCTCTGAGAATTAATGTGACAGTTGACAAAAAGAAGCCAACTTTACCCCGACTCAATCATGTGCATATGGAAGCATACGGAGATATCGAGCCAGAACATTCAATATCTGTGCATGCATGGGCATGCTCGAAGCTAGGCTGGGAATCATGCATGTACGCATTTATATATTTTATTTGTTTAAAATTTTGTCCACTAACTATTTGGATATAAACACCTGCATGTAACGTTGCGCCATAAACTATAGGCGGAATCCAATCAACTCATAAAAAGCACGAGCCACGAGCCACGAGCCACGAGCCACGAGCCACGAGCCACGAGGTAGCCATGGCTGTCGGAGCTCATAACTTTCACGTTTGAGCGCCGAATTCAGCTGTGAATATCACAATCGCTTCGTCTTTCTAAGACGCACATGCTGATATAATTTTCCGACGCTATTACGCAATATACGATGAGCAAACGCCTCTCGACGCAACGCAGCCTGGCGGCTGCGCTTAGCAATGAAAATACGTCTGCAGCCCCGGCTGCAGCTTCGCCAACCGGCCCAGAAGGCAGCGGCGCCACTAGCCAAGCTCTAGTGCTCGCCCAGCCTCCCGGGCTTGCCTCGCCATCTGCCTCGCCTGAACCCAAGCGCAGTCGCTCTGCTGAGCCGCCCTGGGAAGAGACCTCCTTTGACGTCAACAGCTCCGACTTCTGGCAACGCAGCCCCACTTGGTTCATGGAAGACGTGTTTTACGGCAATCACGCCTCGCTTCTAGCCCTGTGCGTGTACCTCACGTCCCACAACCGTGGCCGCTGGCCTGGTGACGGCAAGCTTGTCGACCCCGCCGAGGCTCTCCCCATCATTCACCGCATGCCTCGCCCCAGGCTTCAACGCTTCGCCCTCTGCTCCCTTGTTGGACGCTCCGAATCCGAGATCTGGGCTCCCAAACCGCCCCCCTTCCCCTCCGAAGCCTCCATCCGCACCCTCCTCAAGGAAGCTTTCGAGCAGCACGTGACCCCTCTTGCCGCAGATGTGGCGGCACTTGGCGGCACGCTGGCTGCTGAGCTCCCCACCATCCCCACCGCCACCGCCACCCTCCTCGCCTCCACCCCCCCCCCCCTCCGCCTCCACCGACTCCATCACCGCCCAGCTCCGCGACATCGACCAGCGCCTCAAGGATAATGCAATCGCTATCGAGGTCTTGCAGAACACAGCAGGCCTCACCGCCCAGGCAGTGAAGGACATTGCCGCCAAGCCAGCCCCGGCTGGCCTGGCCGGCGATGTCACGTCCGTGATCATTTACGTCCGTGCACTCAAGAAGTTACGCGGTTCGGAATCGTTACCGACGTTTGGTTGGTTCCGATTCAGTAGGCCGCAGGCTTTGTTCCTTGGGCCGGTGTGGAGCGCCGCGCCGGAAAGGCCTGAATTTCTAGAGTGACAGTCTTAGGTGACCTGACTTAGGTTCAGGCGCAAGACTTTGGGGCGCAAAGCCTTGGTGGCTTGCGCAATATTCCGGTGCGTGACATTTGGCAGTTATGAATCTTTTGTATTGTTCAGACGGAATGATGTTCAGTCCATCTGACAAAGCTAGATACGCAGATCGTAGTGTGCGGTGTGCTGGCTCGCACGTGGTTGTCGAACAGACTTGCTCTGCATTTTGCTGGCAGTCTAACTGCACGTCAGGCGGCTTGCTGGCAAATGCGACAGCGCATGGATGCCGGGATTTTTGGAGGTATTTAGGAGCAGCGCAGCGGCCATGGTGGTCGTTGTTCGCTCGTTTCTCTCCCTCACAACTAGTTTGTTGTCTTCATGGGGTTAAACTTCTCGAACAGCCCGGAGCAGCCCCCGTGAGTGGTTGCATGTCGTTGCCATGACGATGGTTGATAAGATTGACAATGGTTTGATCCGGTTGGGATGTTGTTGGCATTGTGGACGAGAAACGTTCTGCTGACCCGGGAACAGTCCCGGGAAAGGGCCGGTTCGTCGTTGGCCAGTGTGCCAGTAACTGGGACATGAGCGCAGAGTCACACAGTTGATATAGATTATGACGTAAGTAAACACTGTTGCGCCACAGTGGCGTCATGGTCGGTCTGTGGTGATTTCGATGGGTCTCAAGGATATGTAGTTACTCTTACAGTTGCGGCAGCACAACTCGGCATTCATTGTAATTTGTCAAATGTTATGGAATGAATGGTTTGGGCATTGCTTTCATCATAAAGCATTATTGCAATCTTCATAATATAAATATCGGCTGGCTGCGCTGCCTGTCATGAAGGTGGTGGTGCCGTCAAGGACCACACCTATCATTTCCACATTATTTAAACGAGCGAACAACCCTTGGCGGGTTCAGTTCGGACAGCCTGAGCCGGAGATATACCCAAGCTGCTTGCAGAATCAAGCACTTGGAAGAGGATTAAGCTTATCCTTTAAAAAGCTATGAAGAGGATTAGGCTTATCCTTGAAAAAGCCATGAAGAGGATTATGCTTATCCTTGAAAAAGCACTGAAGAGGTTATTGCTTAGCCTATTTGAAAAGCATGTGTGGTCCTGTCGTGGGAATTTTTTTTTCCCTATGTGATCCTCTTTTTGACTTTTTGGCTCTTCATTTTTTCGAGCTAAAAAGTGGGGGGGAATATAGTGGATCACACACAAGAGTACTCTATTGCTATGGATATGCCTTCCAAGTGATAGGCTAGGATATAATGGCACGCAAACGCGACAGCTGTCACGTCCGTGATCATTTACGTCCGTGCACTCAAGAAGTTACGCGGTTGCCGTAATCGGAATCGTTACCGACGTTTGGTTGGTTCCGATTCAGTAGGCCGCAGGCTTTGTTCCTTGGGCCGGTGTGGAGCGCCGCGCCGGAAAGGCCTGAATTTCTAGAGTGACAGTCTTAGGTGACCTGACTTAGGTTCAGGCGCAAGACTTTGGGGCGCAAAGCCTTGGTGGCTTGCGCAATATTCCGGTGCGTGACATTTGGCAGTTATGAATCTTTTGTATTGTCCAGACGGAATGATGTTCAGTCCATCTGACAAAGCTAGATACGCAGATCGTAGTGTGCGGTGTGCTGGCTCGCACGTGGTTGTCGAACAGACTTGCTCTGCATTTTGCTGGCAGTCTAACTGCACGTCAGGCGGCTTGCTGGCAAATGCGACAGCGCATGGATGCCGGGATTTTTGGAGGTATTTAGGAGCAGCGCAGCGGCCATGGTGGTCGTTGTTCGCTCGTTTCTCTCCCTCACAACTAGTTTGTTGTCTTCATGGGGTTAAACTTCTCGAACAGCCCGGAGCAGCCCCCGTGAGTGGTTGCATGTCGTTGCCATGACGATGGTTGATAAGATTGACAATGGTTTGATCCGGTTGGGATGTTGTTGGCATTGTGGACGAGAAACGTTCTGCTGACCCGGGAACAGTCCCGGGAAAGGGCCGGTTCGTCGTTGGCCAGTGTGCCAGTAACTGGGACATGAGCGCAGAGTCACACAGTTGATATAGATTATGACGTAAGTAAACACTGTTGCGCCACAGTGGCGTCATGGTCGGTCTGTGGTGATTTCGATGGGTCTCAAGGATATGTAGTTACTCTTACAGTTGCGGCAGCACAACTCGGCATTCATTGTAATTTGTCAAATGTTATGGAATGAATGGTTTGGGCATTGCTTTCATCATAAAGCATTATTGCAATCTTCATAATATAAATATCGGCTGGCTGCGCTGCCTGTCATGAAGGTGGTGGTGCCGTCAAGGACCACACCTATCATTTCCACATTATTTAATATAGTGGATCACACACAAGAGTACTCTATTGCTATGGATATGCCTTCCAAGTGATAGGCTAGGATATAATGGCACGCAAACGCGACAGCGATGCTCCTCCCATCACGACCTGGGCGGACATGCTTAAGCAACATACCACCTCCACCACCTCCGCCGTCGCAGCCCAGCTCCAGCGGCAGACGCTTGACCTCCGCGAGGAGGCCGAGCTCGCCAAGCGCAGCCTCAACGTCATTGTCAAGAATCTCAAGATGGAGGAAGGTGAGAATTCCGAGAAGCTTGCGCGTGCTTTTGAGAGAGAAATCCTTGATCGCATGGGCCTTACTGGTGAGATCGAGCTGGCCGCCCACCGCCTTCCCCGCGCGCGGGGTAAGGCCGGGCCGCCCCCGCTCCTTCTCACCTTTAAGACTCCGGCGGATCGACAAGATTTCTTTTCTCAGACGCCGCAAGCGGCTCGAGAAGACTCTCTTCACCCTTGACGACGACTTGACCCTGGCACAGCAACAACGGCGACGGGAGCTATGGCCGACCTACCTCCAGCTCCGGCAGACCAAGGCGGGCCAGCCGGTGTACTGGAAGGGGGCGGCCATCTACGTCGGCCACAAGCCCTGGCAAGCGACCCCCTCGACCACCGCGGCCCCAGCAACTCCAGCCCCAGCCTAGGGGAATACAGCAGTAGTGTAGAATAGTTAGACAGTGGTCTTGTACATGCCCGCCTACTACAGGCACTATACCAGCTGAGGCCTAGCCTTTTTAGTCATGTACATGTGTGCCTATGCTGAGCCACACTCCAGATGATCACCTAGCTTTATTTAATTATGCAGTGCCCATGCAGGGAGTAACTCCCTGCTGAGCAGCCATGCCCTAGCTTTTTGTATAGCTATGCTGATCTTCCCCCCCATGACAGGCTCCCCCTTCGCTGGGCATAGCTTGAAGATCATGGGGATGCAAGTGCCCTGGTGCACCTAGAGCAAGGGTCCTTTACATCCCCACCCTTGCAGGAAGTAGCTTAGGATGTATGATAGGCCATATGCCCCCCTCTCAAGGGCTATGTGCTACATATACTCCCAACGGAGTTATGTTACAATTCAATTCAATTCAATTCATAAAAAGCAATTAGACAGAAAATCATACGTTTTCCAATTACATGTATTTACAAGGGGGGGGGAGTCGGAAATTCCTGCATGTCAACAGGTCAACAGGGTACATGACGTTGCTCACTAGTAACATTCCACGGCGTTGAAAAGTGGCCTTGGCAGCATAACTGTGATAGATCCCTGTCTGCTTCGACGCATGAGAAGACGATGACATGGCCATAAGCGCATTGGCTGATTTCGATAGTACCGGCTACGCCCCCTTCTACTAAAAGAAGGATTCAGCCGTGTTCAGCCCGTCTCACGGTGCGAGACTGAACAAGTCTCGCGTGCAGACACGTGTGTAGTACTCCTACACACAGATCTCGAGTGATTTATCTAGTACCAAATCCGAAAGGCTTGCATCACTCCCCGGACAGGAGAACTTTTGCGGATGACTGTAGGTGTAAGTTGGCGATGCCATGGTAACCGGAGACGTCCGTCCTATAGTCAGCAAAATTGGTGCGAGAGGTCCCCAGTTCGATTCCGGTCGGATTCATTTGCAGATCGCGTTTTTCCGCGTTTTCCGCGGCCCGGTACTGAACGCAAATGGTTTTCACCTTTGCGGAGTGCCTGATCAAATAAGCGCATCGTCGGCACATGGATGGATCAACAACATGGCCGCATACCTATCAGGTGCAACCTTGCAAAAGCTTACAATATAAGAGGTATGGCTTTGCCATTCTCGGGATCCAACACGTCAAAGAAGTATGATGACCGGCTGACATACGCCTCCAACCATCGCATTTCAAAATCCTGCACAGCCCTGTGCGGTCGGTTTGTGACCGTCAGAGTCCATCTACGCTCTTGCTGGGCAAGGAAATCCTTCAATACCGTGCGGTAAGACTGGGGAAGGAGGCACAAGTCCACGTTAAGCGTGACAGCCCCCTGCACAAGTATGACCGACACAACATTCACAAGTAACACAACAAAGGAACACACCAAGGATGAGATTGAGTTCAACAGACTATGCCCAGCGGATCAGCCGGAAACAACTGTACAAGAAACCGGTTCATCTGAACTATATCCCGCCACTCGAAGCCAGCCACCAGGAAAGGTCGGTAACACGATACGGGCTGGTTATGAACATTTCCAGGTAATCGGTGGCTAATTACATGCTACGGTGTCCAGTCATAGCACATGCAGCTGCTGCCTCCGTCAGTGACAGTTCGTCGACAGAGGAATCCCAAGGTGCTTCCAAGAAACCTCGCTGTCTAAGGAATCCAATTGTAATGACTGACCTGATATGGCTGAAGCTGGGATAAAATAAGAATTATAGCCCTCCTTTAGCCCAGCCCGGCCACCATCCACTCTATCTGCGGGCTAATGCTCTGTGACCTCCCTCTGGGGGCTTGCCAATGGTACCCTTATGGATCAACCCCCGCTGCCCCGCGAATTATCATCTTGAACACCCCCTTCTCCATCCAACCATGATTCACCCATCAATATTTTCCCACCCACCCACCCACCCACCCACCCACCCACCCACCCACCCACCCACCCACCCACCCACCCACCCACCCACCCACCCGCCCGCCCGCCCGCCCGCCCGCCCGCCGCCCGCCCGCCGCCCGCCGCGCGCCCCGCCCGCCCGCCCGCCCGCCCGCCGCCCGCCCGCCCGCCCGCCCGCCCGCCGCCGCCCGCCCGCCGCCGCCCGCCGCCCGCCCGCCCGCCCGCCCGCCGCCCGCCCGCCCGCCCGCCCACCCACTCACCCACCCACCCACCCACCCACCCCCACCCACCCACATCCCAGTCCTCATTGTCCACATTTTTAAAATGCACATCCACCTGCCCATGCCCGTGCTAGCTATAATTCAAAATGATGCTTCTCCAAGCTCTCGCTCTAAATGAAATATTCAAGTATTTACCCACCTCCCAGTTCCCATCCTCCCTGTCACAGGACTAAACATCCACCCACCTCCCAGCTCCCGTCCTAAAACAAAATGTCAAGTTTCACCCACCTCCCAGCCCCCGTCCTACTAAATAGATTTCAAGTTTCACCCACCTCCCAGCCCCCGTCCTACTAAATAGATTTCAAGTTTCACCCACCTCCCAGTTGCCGTCCTCGATAAGCAGCACCAGGTCTGACAGCATCTGCGTCGTGTACATGGGGGGCGGCCTGGGCAGTGGCTTGTGCAGTGCCACCTCGTGCTTCCCGTGGCCGCGGCCTTGCTTCCGGTGTGTGGGGATAGCGACTTCCGGGGCCGGGGGAGGGTTTGCGAGCGCGACGTCGCAGTCCACGTTCCACCCCACCGAGAGGATGCTGGCATTGGCCAGAGGGCGAGGGATGCCAGGAGTAGAAGGAGAGAGGGACAGGTGAGTGACAGGCGATGGGTGTAATTTTATGTCTGTTTATGCGGAAAACCCAATACGAGCCCAAACACGACAATGCTAATTCAATGACATGAGGGAGAGAGGTGGCAGGTGGGTGGCAGGCGCCACGAGCGGATTTTCTACGTCAGTGTAGGCAAGTGCGACATGGAACAAACACAGTCGACGACTGCTAGTCCTCCATGACTGGTGAGGCAGCTGGCGTATAAAAGGCAAAGCCAAGACATTACAACTAACAATAACGTGACACAGGGGGCACAATCAGGCTACGCAAGAAAGTACACTGGGAACGGTTACAACTTTGTCCAGAACACAACGGCCGTTGCCGAGTGTGAAAAGGGCTATTGTCGACACTATTCAAGTTACTACACTTTGCCGTTGTTCTCACACATCGAAATTGTTTCAACGACATCACCAAAAGTTCGGGCCGCTGATGGCTACGGGTGCCAGCTGTCAAGTAATAGTTTGGCGTACTAGGCTGCACATGATTCCTAGCTAGCCACGTACGCGTGCCAGCTGTCAAGCAAGCACGTACGCGTGGGGGTATATCCCGCGGCAGGCCTGGATAAAGTCCTCGGCCGCTTGGCGTGATGTGAAAGGACCGTGGGTGCCGCCGGGCCCGACCGCTCTGCGTGGTTGGACGCGGGGGGTGGGGTTGAGGTGAGAAAACCAAGAAGAACATTGTCGAGAAAACCAAGAAGAACATGCGCACTAGGTGAGTTGACATGCATGCTGGGTAAAATAATGCTGCGTGTTCATGCTGGGTAACCGTATTTGGGCACCTTATCGCAAGCCAACTAACAAGGGGTTGCTTTGCAAAGCCGTAGGGTAATCGTGCAAGGCAAGCCAACAGGACTCCAAGCCTTACAGGTCACCCGCAATCCATGTGCACGAATACTAACCCACAAAACCCATGTCACCCTATCCATAACAAGCCCCAAAACAACCCGTAATCCAAACCACGCGTCGGCGTGCAGGAACAATCACCCCCCAAACCAGTGCGGCATCACGGCCGACATCCCGTTCATACCAACTAATGCCATCAAACCATCAAGTGGCCACCCACATGTCGGCGTGCAGGAAGACGGGCGCGGCCAGCAGCTTGAACTCGCGCTGGAGCGCCAGATGGCGCAGAGTGGGCTGCAGGGTCGCCATGTGGCGGTAGCGCAGCTTGATGGCCTTGGGGCCCGCTTGCACCTGGCAGCCGGCACACGGGGCAGCGAAGAGGACCGCGATGACGACAAGGAAGAGGGGTGTGGACAAGGGGGGGGGGGGGGGGAGGGAACAAGGAGGGCGGTGGACAAGGCGTGTGTGGAACAACAAATCGGGGTGTGGAGGAGGGCAAGGAAGAGGATGAAGGCCAGCGGAGGACACTGCGGTGAGGGCAGCAAAGACAATATGGGCATACAGGAGGAGAGGAAGAGGGGGAACATGCCACCTCTCAACTTAGCGTGCGCGTGTTATGGCACATGGTAGCATTGGGAATGCCCCCGCGCCCTGACATATGCATGCTCACGCCTGCATGCGACCCAAATTTGTTCCTAAAGAACCAAAAACGAGAAAGCAGGGTGAAACACTGTTTCGCATGGCTGGGTTAATTAATTAATTAGTTAACAAATTAGCACGTAGACTGCGTCACACGTGGGCACTAACAAATTCAAGCCTATACACAACGAGAAGGAGGTAGGGCTGGGTTGGGCAGCTGCGTTGTCATCCTGGGCTCGCACACATCTAGGCCAGCAAGAGCGGCACGGATGGCAGCACGCAAACAGAGAGGCCGGGGGAGACGGGCCAGCGACTGATCATGTCGATACAGCGATTGATCAAGTAGGTCTGTTTCTCGCGAGCTACAGCAAGACATACACAATCATGTGGCACGATTTTGTACTTGCAAGCGTGACTATGGTCCCTCAGGTCCTTTTGTCAATGAGTGACAGTGCGCGTTTTGGCCACAACTGCACCTGCTTATACATACGTGAGAGATACAGTCTCGAGCAGTCTTCTTTGGCAAGACAAGAAGCGGAAGCCACTGGCCCTCTTCCAAATGGGGGGTGGGGGTGGGAGGGGGGGGGGGCAAGAAGACGGGTTGATTTTATAAACCAAACCTTGCACCCCACGTGTAATGGTCAGTGGTCACATCAACGCTGTGGCAAGCCATGAACATCGCACCTTTGAGCATGCCAGTTGCGATAATGTTGAAGAGCATCTCGCACCTTCTCTAGGAACTCATGGAAGGAGAGGTCGGACTCCTCATTCGGCTCCTGCCCCATCATGATATGACCCTGCAGGATGGGTAGCATGCGCAAGCAGGGATCCCACACAAATGTAATAAGATAGATATAGCATGATGAGCAGGCATTCCATACGTAGACGGCCAGGTGTGCAGGCCCGAGCAAGCAGAGCATTCCCAACATCTTCTGCTTAAATGCCATGAAGAGAAAGTGGCTGGAAAGACAGGCAGATGGCTTTGCAAGCAATGGGTGCGGTCCTGTGCTGGGACAGAGCAGTATCGAAAACCGTGACGGTGACAGCATCGAAAACCATGACGGTGACGATGAAGGAGACGGTGACGGCGACAAGGGAAGAAGAGATCGGTAATGATCGCAACGAACGCTTTAGTCATCTATAACCACGGTGACTGTACATCGGAGTAGGCCACGTTATTGTACCTTCACGCAGGGCGGCACATGCTGACGTAGGGCAACACATGCTGCACCTTCATGGATGTCATGGATTACTATACGTTGACGTAAGCGACATGCACCAACGCAATAATGACATACCATTACGTAGGACACATGCACCAATGAATGCTGTACCTTGAAGTATGCCACGTGCGCCTCTATTCCGTGCACCGACATGTTGCGGAGCGCCGATGCGAGACTGTGTTGGTTGTAGATGCCGCGCTGCCACACCATCTGCCCACGCCATCATTCCATAGCACGCGACCGCGTTCACATATCCATAAGACATGAGGCAACGAGCGCAGGCCATAAATTTGGAGAATCTGGACCATAGTAGCTGGAGCCTCCTGTCATCTTATCCGTGTTTGTCGAGTCAACACTCACAGTAGCTGGAAATTTTCAGGATGATGGAAATGGGTGGAGGTGGAAAGGTGTAGCTGTGTACATTAACATCATGGTCGGCTAATGGTCAGAGCGAACCTAGACGGTGTAGCTCAAAAGCATTCAGATATGTTCATAGCAGTCCGGGTGGGTGGTCAGAGGAAACAGTTGCAGGAGAGAGTTGGAATTGAGGGCGAGTACTTAGAGCAATTTAGGGCCAGGTATGGCGTAGGGGCAGCACATCAGATGCGCAAAGTCCAGTGTTCCAGGGTAGCCCAGGTGGGCAGTGGCACTATCAAGTGGCAGTGTGCGGTTGCAGTTAACAGTACGTACTTGAGTATGACGCACCAGCGCTGCAGAATGCAGATGCAACCCACTTACGCCAAACGGGGCTAGTCCTGATGAGCAACTGCGATCATAAATAGGGGCAAGAACTATTGAGCACAGTTCAGCACAGCCAAGAAAGTAATTCAAGCCTGCAAGATAGCTAACTGTACAATGACAGGGGGGGAGGGCGGGGGGGGGGGGGGAGAGTAATTCTAATCGTAGTAGCAGGTTATCACCTGTGCCGGGAACTCCAGCTGGAAGGCGGACAAAAGTTCTGAGATCTCAGACTTGGGCTCGGGCAGCGTTTCCTTGTCCAGCTGGAGGATGGCGATGACGAGGCCCCCCACCAGCACGATCCCCGCCAATAGCGCGACGACGTACATGAGGTTGCCGGCGATGCAGCAGGCGACGCGCCCCACGGTGGAGGCACCGGCCTGCGAGCACCACATTATGCAAGTACCCGCCACCGTACACAATACCACGTATTGGTTCCATTGGTGAGACCGGCTAGCGCCAGGGCATACCCTGTTGATCCGATTAGGTGTAAGCAGTGAAAAAGATGCTGATGGCAGGTTCCTGATGTTGACCCTCACTTTTTTGCTTTTTAAATGCGAGTGTTGACCCATCACCGTGTACGGCCTTTGCAAGACTCGGGAATCTAATTTAGGACCATAAGTAGCGCTGCTCGGCCGTCCGGAAGCGACTAGTATAACCCAAATATGTGATTCTGATGCACCATGAGATGCATGATAAGTGCAGTTTTATTGTCGAAGTAACTATAACCTTAATGAAATTCTAGAGCAGGAATGGCATCGTGAGACATTGGAATGAGACACATGAAACGGGTAATGTTAGAGTAAAATGAATTACCTTTATACGAGAAAGCTTCGAGGTTCCCTGCATTAGGCCCGTCATTTGACCTAGATGTTTTCTGGCAGCGTGAAGAAGTCGAGCACTAGCAAACTGGCAGCCCTCGAAAGTCATACAATTTCTGGGTTCAAGCGCCCACTTCATGGAAAACATTTCGGTCTTCAAACGACACAATTAATTCAGATGAGTGAAAGATACTCGTATCGTAAAAGAGACTGATAAAGTTAAATCAAGCCGTGCCCACTAAGTGAGCCTGCAAAGCAGTGTAGATGCCCTCCCCTTTCAAGGCATACCCACAAAAAAAACAGGGAAATGGATGTTTGCCCAGTTTGCCAAGAAAATGGAGATATCTACAGTGCCTTGATGATTGTGGCAAACGAGACAACTTTTTGAGGAGGTAATAATTCGCAATTCTAGTGGCGAACTGGCGATGTCTGCCAGTCCGTCACGCGTAAGGTGTTGGTTTATTCCCGTCTGCAACAGGTCTGCAAGAGAAAACTAATTTCTTTCTTGCGCGGGTTGCCAAATTAGGTACCCGTATACGGCCACGGTTGTAGACTCGGAATGCCTCACATCAGATGTAAGGATCTGTCTGTTTGAACAATCTCCTTTTGAGGCCAATATTATCTGATACTTAAATCTACAAGCAAATGATAGGTTTAATGGTTTATACTCGTAATCAGGGAAGGCAGTAGACAGGCGCTTCCGACTGACTAGCTGGTCCAGGCCGAGTTCAAATTCAAGCAAAACGGTCATGGTAGGCAGGTCCGCTGGCTGTTCGCAACAGGACGCCAAGGGCGGAGGCAAAAAGCAAAGCAATGGCAAATAAGGAGGCGCACGAAAGATGGTTTTCATGGCAACTAAGCTCTGCGACACGATAGCTAGAGGTGTGTTGCAGGGGCATAGAGTTTTGAATTGAAATACCTCCTTAATGCTTTAAATGCAGGACTCCGCGTAATGGCAGGTTCGACGAAATCGTGGGGAAATTGAACGAGATGCAAGCCCTGCTGAAACCGAGACGGGCTTGGGCATTTGCTTGCGCATACTTCGTCACAGCCTCCTGCGGTCTTCTTTAAGCCGGCGTTTCGACAGGCAATGGCGCATTCAGGCTACCAGATCCGCGCACTGCACCGTGATTATCAGACGGCGTATGTAGTCTGACATACGAGATAGCAGCGTAAGATGGGGCATTACATGCAGGCGACAGAGGCTTCTGCCAGCCTTGCAGAGGCTGTGGCGTCAAGGGAGAAGGCACTATTTTTGCTACAAGATGAGCAAAGGAAACGGGAGCAGAGCAACGATATGCTCGAAGCCGTGTCTGCTTTTTACAAATGGCGATTGTACAATGTGCGTGGCTCATTTAGAAAGCAGCTTGCTGGCATTCTTTTGAAGATCGAGGAGGAGGGAGCTCGAGCGGAGGAAGTGAAGCTTAAGGCTCGGGCATTGGAAGAAAAAAATGGCCGGCTTGAGGCGGAGCTTCACAACTGCCAAGAAGAACTCCAAGTCGCCACTCTGGAGGCGGCAGAGGCTAGGCGAGAGAGCGAGTCCGCGACGGCCCAGCTGCGAGGAGTCGAGGCCATTTTGCTAGAAGCCGAGAGCAAAACCTTGCAAGTCATGTCTGACAAGGACGCGCTAGCGTCAGAGCTGGAGAATCTGACCGCATCGTTTACCCGTAGCCAGGTACTCGCGGAAACTGACAAGGCGGTACTGACCGAGAAAGTGGAGGACTTGCAGAGGCAGAGGGTGGAGGGCATGGCCGAGCTGAAACGCCTTCTGACCCAGGTACAGGCGCTGCTCTGGTGACGGATGCCTGCTTGGAATTGAATAGGGTTTCGGGAATTACCGTCGAGCAGACCCACAATGCCTGCAGCAACTTGCACTGTTGTGAATTGCCAGGAAATGGCTTCGTGTCAAGCTTCGTTTGGGAAGCTGGGCTGCTAAGTAAGAATTACACCTTTATGTACGCTGAGCTGTGCATGGCGTCGGCACACATAGTTGCCTTCTGTAGTAATTCGGTATCCGCAGTTTTACCGTAAATTAATCGGGTAGTCGCTTTGGCACCTTCGTTGCTCACCAGCTAGTCGCCTGACAGTAAACACCTTATATCTCACAGATAGAGGGATTGTATCTGTTCCTAAACACCTGCATTTCTGACCTTGGCGAATTACGCTCCACAGCCAGGCTTCGCTACGACAAGAATTGAAAATCTGAGTCCTCAAAAACCGCCACCACTACCACCACCACCACCACCACCACCACCACCACCACCACCACACCACCACCACCACCACCACCACCACCACCACCACCACCACCACCACCACCACCACCACCACCACCACCACCACCACCACCACCACCACCACCACCACCGCCGCCGCCGCCGCCGCCACCACCACCACCACCACCACCACCACCACCATCACCACCACCACCACTACCCCCCCCGCCCCCTCCTCCTCCTCCTCCTCCTCCTCCTCCTCCTCTTCTTCTTCTTCTTCTTCTTCTTCTTCTTCTTCTTCTTCTTCTTCTTCTTCTTCTTCTTCTTCTTCTTCTTCTTCTTCTTCTTCTTCTTCTTCTTCTTCTTCTTCTTCTTCTTCTTCTTCTTCTTCTTCTTCTTCTTCTTCTTCTTCTGTGTCGTTCCAAAACCAGTCTTCTCATTCTTGCCCATTCTTGGGTAAGACCTCGTCTCTCGGCTTTCATGGGCCCCCATCATGTGCCCCCCACTAGGCTTTGGCCGACAACAGGGTAGGTGCCAGGGTTGAGAGCTCCGACGTGATTGGATTTTGCATGTTCGTTCCCTCATATTCCTATTCGAGTCATCCGTCCATTCGTGTCATCCTTGGGGTGTCACCCCACCCATCTCGCCCCCTTGTGCCGCGTTTGCTGTGCTTGCCAATCTCTGTGATGTCGCCTCACCCATCTTGCCTATTTGCCGCCCATCTCTCTCCCGCCGGGCACTTTTTTACTATATGTTTTCCTGGATGCCCCACCCATCTTGCCTGTTTCAACGCACCTCTCGCCCCCCACCTGCCTTTTTTTTCCTATTATGTGTCCGATCCCAGGACAATACCTGGATGCCCCACCCATCTTGTTCTCTCAGCGTCCCCCTCGCCCCCCACCTTCCGCCTTTCTATACGTGTCCTGTCTTCCGTGCGACCCTGCCCCTCTTGTCCCCACCCGCCAGCTGGCAATCAAAGACGAGGCGCACGTGAAGCTGTCCGAAGACTACGACAAGGTCAAGGCCAAGCTGTGCTGCCTCGCAGAGCAGCTGGCGGCGGCCAAGGCCGAGACTGTGGCGCTGGCGGGCAAGCACCGCGAGGAGAACGAGCGCGTGCTGGCGGACGTGAGGGAGACGCGGAGCAGGTTGCAGGCCAAGGAGGTGGGTCACACGGGCTTGCAGCGTTGCAAGCCAAGGTGGTTTTGTACAGGCTTCAGGCCAAGGAGGTGGGTTGATACAGGCCAAGGAGGTGGGTTGATACAGGCCAAGGAGGTGGGTTGATACAGGCCAAGTAGGTGGGTTGATACAGGCCAAGGAGGTGGGTTGATACAGGCCAATGAGGTGGGTTGATACAGGCCAAGGAGGTGGGTTGATACAGGCCAAGGGGATGGGTTGATGCAGGCCAAGGGGATGGGTTCGTACAGGCCAAGGAGGTGGGTTGATACAGGCCAAGGAGGTGGGTTGATACAGGCCAAGGAGGTGGGTTGATACAGGCCAAGGAGGTGGGTTGATACAGGCCAAGGAGGTGGGTTGGTACAGGCCAAGGAGGTGGGTTGATACAGGCCAAGGGGATGGGTTGATACAGGCCAAGGGGATGGGTTGGTACAGGCTTGAAGCCAAGGTGGTTGTACAGGCTACTAGCAAAGGAGTTGGGTTTGTACGGGCTACAGGTCAACGAGATGCATCTGTACAAGCCAAGGAGGTGTGTTTGTACAGGCTGCAGGCCCAGGGGACGGGTTGATGCGGTCTTAGCAAAACAACAGATGTGGACTTATGAGGCTTGTCCTCCTGCTTCATCCCGCTTCACCCCACATAAATCAAATAATTAAATTAATTAATCCACACGTAACTGCGTCACGTGGGTGCCAGTACAGAGTAAAGGAACCTTCAACCCCTATACACAACGAAAAGGAGGGAGGGCGCCCTAGCTTCTCTCACTGCCAAAAGTGGGCGGGCCACAGAGGGCTCTATCCACAGCATGGTGCCGGGGCGCAACACCCCATATACGCCCATACTATCCCCCTTCTCTGGGTGTTTTCCTGCCCTATCCTGCTTGTACTCACCTTATTGCGCCTAATTGTCTCGACTTAGTCATCTCATCTGACCCTTATCCCCCCCATCTGTTACCCTTACCCCCTACCTATTACCCTTACCTACTCCCTTTACCCACCATTCCTCACCCAGGTGGAGGCGACGGCGCTGGCCACGCGCGCGGCAGCATTAGAGACGGAGCGCGACGCGTTGCGTGCCGACAAGGCGGAGGGCCGTCACGCGCTGGCCACCGCGCAGGGTGAGGCGCGCGACGCCCGCACTATGCTGGTGGAGGCGCAGCGCCAGCTGGCAGCGGCCAGGGACGAGGCGCAGGCGGCCGCGGCCGCGGCGGCCAGGGACATGGCGGTGTGTTTCTGGAATGTATCATGCTTCTCCTGTAGGGGGCGGCTTCCGATCCTCTAGTCGATTTAGACTTTGATACTAGACACCCAACAGCATAATATGTAGAGGTTGCCTCGCGGGCCACAATTGGGACCAAGCGGTTTAGATTTGTGGTCACGAGTGCCAACTGGTCGTCACAAGGGCCAGCAGCCCGAGTTGGGACAAGCGCTCCGAGGTTGCGCTTGTCCCACTTAGGGGACAAGCCGCAACAGTATGCTGTCTGTGCCAGTGATCGTGCATGGCCGACTTCTGTGGCAGCCAGGCCTGCTCTGTGTGTCTTCCCAACTATGCCATCGGGCACATCTGCTGTGGCGTGGCGCACTGTGCCGTGCGCCAAGTGCCAGAAAAAAGGTCTTCAGGATGTGTGACAAGGCGCGACCAACGTTTGCATGCGACGTGCCCCCCACTGCCGCTTGCATGCATGGCTGTGCAAGCCGACAGTCATGCTGTGAAACCCAGATTTCCCCCTTTGGGTTTTGCTTGAGTAATGTTGCCTGGCGCTGTGCCTTATGAATATATATGGCACTATCGATATGCGGCATGTACCGTGTGAGGTGTGGCAGGTGATCAAGGATGATCATGGCGTAGCAACAGCCAACCTTAACGTATGTGGTTTGGCCATCCATCACCAAGCTCTGGCTGTATATGTGGCCTGTCTTGTGGCGTGTGTCGTGCGCCAGGCATTATAGGACGGCTATGTCATAATGTGTGACACGGCATGAGCATGTTTCTCATGATGTGTGGTGAAGTACGTAGTGTGCCGTGCGCCAGTCCCTCAAGGACGACATCGCATAGCGCTGCCCAATCTCTCTCAATGTTTGTGAATAACGTGCCGTGCCTGTCCGTGCCACGTGACGTCCGCCAGGCGCTAAAGGACGACATGGCGCGCATGCGGGAGGCCAGCGCGGATGAGCAGGCGCGCGTGCTCATGGCGCGGGTGGATGAGCTGATGGGACAGTTGGCGCAGGAGCGCGAGGCGAGGGGCGCGGTGGAGAGGGACCTGCAGGCCCACGTGAGTTGTGACACAGCTGTGTTCTTGCTCGGCGTTCTGGTGGGTGTTTTCTTGTGGATGGTCTTGATGAATGATTCTTGTTAGATGATTCTTATTAGATGTTTCTTGTTCTATGATTCTTGTAAGACGATTCTTGTTCGGCCGGTGAGCCCACTGTGCCATCAGCATCGCCACATGTGTGTGCTAGCCATAGCTCTGTGCCACTTCAGACGTAGCTGCCAATTTTTGTGGACGGGAGGCCAGCGCGGCTCCGGGGTGCTGGAAAACCAATTTTACAGTTATCACCCTGTGTATCGTTTTTTTTCCCCTTTCTATGGCAGTATCGTTTCATGGACATTATATATCGCTATACTATTGTTATACGCGTGTAGGGATATCATAATTGTTATATATGAAGCTACCACGTTTTTTAGAGCGGAGCTGAGCGTGGTTCTACCATGCTGCACCAGAAGAGCGGAAGGTTTGTGTGGGTTGCCTCGCGCAGCGGAAGCATACTGTACTAGACCCGCTGGTCACTATAATGGTCACTACAACGCTTGGGCGGTTGCCTTGCGCAGCGGAAGCAGGGCTAACGTGTTAAGGTGTAGTGTAATGATGAGCTGCATTGTCAGCGAGCGCCATTCTTGTCATTGCTGCACGTACATTGCCACTATGTTCTTCATACCTGAGCTGGAAGCAGATGGGCAGGTTGGCACGGTTGCGCTGTGCGTAATGCATCGAAGCAAGTTTGAGAGTGCTTGTCACACAGTGCTAAATTGCTGTATGCGAAGCGATACAGCAAGTTAAGGGGTGGCCACATGGGCACTTAGAAAATTTCTTGTCTCACCATCCTTATAACCAATGAACCATGCGAGACATTAATTCCCCTAGGATAGAATTGTCGGAGCATTAGCACACTATGCATCTGCATCAGCATCTGCTGCGACGTTCCTCTCCCATGCATCTGCTGCTTTCTTTGTACTTTCCAGCTGTGTGCTCACTTGCTTGTCATGGCTGTGGTCGTGTGTTGGTTACTGGCATATCGTGACCAGATCGCATCCGCCCAGCACAACGACGCCCGCGTCAACATATCCCTGGCGTCGCGTGGGCGCAGGCCGACCCGCCAGGTGCATCTCGTGCCTGTATTCACTGCCACCTATGCACTACTCAATAAAGTGTGGGCGTACTCCAGGAGCGCTGCTAGTAGACCCACTCGCGTGTATCTAGATCTGATACAGCAGGTAGCCCGTGTGCTCTTAGTCGGGGGATTCCGAAGACTTTGGCTGTTACCCCGGTTGGATGCACGCCAGCTGTCCTCCTTTTGCTTGCGGATGCTGCCGTTCTGAATGAGGACGGGCTCATGCATCATTCTACAGAAGGATTACTTGAACGACCCCGTCATCACCTTCTGACCTGGTACCCCGTTTCTTATACCCCATACCTTATGCCTCATATCTTGTACCCCATATATAATACCCCATATCTTGTTCCCCATATCTTGGACCCCATATCTTATATCGCATAGCTTGGAACCCATGTCGTATACCCCATTTGCTATACCCCATATCTTATATCCCATATCTTGGACCCCATATCTTGTACCCCATCCCTTAAATGCCCCATATCTTGGACCCCATATATAATACCCCATATCTTGGACCCCATATCTTGGACCCCATATGTTGGACCCAATATCTTGGACCCCATATGTTATACCCCAGAGACGTACGGCAGAGGATGACGAAGTGGCGGACGACGAAGACGCTGCGCGCGGCGGCGCTGGTTTGGACGCGGAGCAAGCGCGGTGGGCGCTGCTGGAGCGCTCTTTCTTGCGCTGGCGCCTGGGCGCCACCCTGGAGCGGTGGAGGGAGCCCGTGATCGCGGCGCGGGGGGCGACAGCCGCGGTGGAGATGTGGAGGCAAGGGGGCGAGGACGAGCGGGGTGACGTCGCGAGCATGCGGCAGCAAGCAGCGGTAAGGAATAACTGAATAGGGAGTAAGTGAATAGGAGTAAGGAGACATGCACAAGCTTTTCCATCTAATGTACAATGTTATTTTTCCCTCCTTTACCTTTCTCTTCCTTTTCCAGGTTCCATTTTTTGGTCAATGACCCATGACGGACTACATTACTCGAAAAACTTGGCTGACTAGTTACTCCTTGTGACACAAAGGACCGCCAACGACAGCAAAAGGACCGTCCTCAGGACTGCTTGCCCATCTGCCGACGTGTGTTGACACAAAAGACAGCCCTCAGGGAATGTTTGCCCATCTACCCACGTGGCTTTGCACCAAGGACAGTCCTCAGGAATGCTTGCCCATCTGCCCACGTGGTTTAACACCAAGGATAGTCCTCAGGAATGCTTGCCCATCTACCCACGTGCTTTGACACCAAGGACAGTCCTCAGGCATGCTTGCCCATCTGCCCACGTGGTTTAACACCAAGGACAGTCCTCAGGCATGCTTGCCCATCTACCCACGTGGTTTAACACCAAGGACAGTCCTCAGGCATGCTTGCCCATCTGCCCACTGGCCTTGGTCATCACCGGTGAATTTCACCTGTGATCATCACCTTTTCTGTTTGCCTTCCCTTTTCACACAGCCATGGTCTTGTATCCGCCCTGTCTCGCCACAAAGATGAGGATCCCCGGCAGCACATTGCTGGATTCATTCTGTCCTACAAGAGCTCCCTCGATTTGGCCGCATGAATGCCACCCATATATGCTATCTAAGGCACCGTAGCTAGCTGCCCTGGCAACATCTGGGTTCATGGTCTGCCTTATTGCCCCCCTTGTGTCCCTCTTTTCTTTTTGCATTTTTGCACAGAAATCGCAGCAGAAGATCGACGTGCTGCTCGCCTGGATGCCTGCACCTGTCACTGCGCCCCGCGCCGCACCCACCGCACTAGAGGCCTGCCTTGCCTCGGTGGGCGGCGCCGCCACCTTCCCCCATGCGGCCTCCTCGGGAAAGCGCCTTCTGCTGGCGCTCACGTGGCTGCGCTGGTGGCGGGGTCGTGCTGCGGGGGTGTGGGCGAGGGAGCGGTGGGCCATCTTGGTGGGCCGAGCGGTGCAGCAGGTGTGTGTGATGGATTTGTTGATGTAGTAAGGCCACCCATAGCATTCCTAAGTGGGACGAGCGGTGCAGCAGGTGTGTGAGATGGCTTTGATGTAGTGACTAGTGAGGCATTCCTCGTGGGCCTTGCTGCGCAGCAGGTGGCTGACAGGAATTCCACGTACTGAAGCCACTCATATTATATATTGGTGTTAGCATCAGCTTGGGTATGGGGAGATATCCAGTTGTCAATGTCCGGGCTGGTAGACGTGGATGTGGGTGCTGGGTGATGGGTTTACTGGCAAATCACGGTCTGTTGAAGGAGGGGCTGTGATGTGCGAATGTTTATTTTGTGGCGCTGAGGCAGCTTCATGGATGCCACAGGTCTTCAGTCACCAGCTACTCATGCGTGCGTGATAAAAAGCTCATTATTCTTGTTGGCTGCTACATCCATTGCCACCTGATCACAACAGCAGCCCTGTTCCTACAACTGCAGTTACCATTCTACCGTATGTTGTAATCAGAGAGAAATTACGTTCATGGACACTTTTAAAGATATGTCGGGTGCCACGTCAATGTGTTTGATCTCTTACACCCTGATTACTGCTGGCAAAGAAAGTTAAACCTGTCTACCGGAGAGAGGGTGAATTGCTCTTTTAGAAAATGTGCCTCCCCCAACAGAGATGGCCCCCCACACAGAGCAGGCCTAGGGCTGGAGAAAGGGCGCAGGGGTAACTGCAGCCATAGACCCATCTACCTGAAAACCTACATGTTATAATGTCATACTGGTGTTTTAAGGTCCATACCCCCTTAGTTCTGCGCATGAGAAGGACGCGGGCATGTGGGTCTGCTTCCCGCCCAAGACCCGTGTACCTGGAAAAACTTGCATTCTGTCCTTATTTTTTTCCTTACATTCACACGTCCTCGTTTCCCCGCAGGAGAAGGACGCGGGCACGTGGGGCCGCTTCCAGCCGTCGTACCTGATCGGCGCGGCGCACGCGCGCGACCGGGCGGCCAAGGCCCGCGCGTTCATGGCCAGGCCCGCACGGCCGGTATCGGACGCCAGGGTGAAGGCTGTGGCGTTTGGCGCGTGGCGTTCGGCGGCACGGGTCAAGAATGCGTGGGATGCCGTGCAGGCGGCCGCGCGGCACGCCGACCGCATCAGTGCGGCGCTCCCCTGGTGGTGGGTGCCAAATATACATCATGCATGGCTGCATGTGTGGACCCATGGTGCATCCCTGTATGCCCGTGTCTGCATGCACACGCGTATGCGCTTGGTTGGGTGGCTGGGTGGGTGGATGGATGGGTGGGTGGGTGGGTGGGCGGGCGGGCGGGCGGGCGGGCGGGCGGGCGGGCGGGCGGCGGGCGGGCGGGCGGGCGGGCGGGCGGCCGCGCAGGCGGTTGGCCAGTGTGGGTGGAGTTGTGGGTGTGCATGGTGAGTGTTCCTGCTTGCTTTTGCCCGTGTCAGTGTGTATGCATGGCTGTGCTTGTCTGTGTGTGTTTGCACACACAGGGTGGTTGTCGGGGGGGGATCCTGGGCAGTTGCGTCTGAGCGATGAATCCTTGCTCGCCTGCACTCTGGGTGGTGGGAGGTAGCTAACGGTATACAACTATAGACTCTGGGTGGAGCACATGGCCTTTGGTGGCTTGCTGCCCTGACGAGCGTTGCGTTGCATCGGCCACTCAATAGCCCATGATGCCTTGTTGTTTCCCGCCATGTTTGATGTCAACGGTGGTACGGCCTTGCACGGCAGAACAGAAATCGTGCTCGGTGGGAGCACAAGCGACCAACATCTCACCACCAGGGCGCCACCAGATCAAAGTCGATATTCCCCCGGCCGTTTGCTCGACCCCTAGTGCCCCACCACTTGTTGTTCCTCCCTTGTGATGACTGATGAGCTTCTCGTGGCGCCTCCCTTGTGCGTACGGCTTCGCAAGGCAGCCTCCTATTTAGGAAGGGATGGGGCTTGCGACAGTGTTGCTTTATCCCGTAGTGCCCCACCCCTTGGTGCTAATGTATCTGACCTTATGCTCCCCCCCCATGCGCCCCGCCCCTTTCGCCCCGCCCCTTTCGCCCCGCCCCTTGTGCCACGCCCTTGGCTCTGTTGCCCTGTTGCCCTGCCCCTTGGTCTGTGCAGGATCAACCACGTGGAGCAGCGGCGGCGCTTTGAGCGCTGCTTCCTGCGCTGGCGCCTGTACACGCTCGGCTGCCGCTACCGCCACCCGCCCCACGCCCACCGCCGCTCCTACTCCTGGGACAGGGGGCGCGAGCTGGGCCGCGAGCGGGGCGTTAGCAAGCGCTCCCGGTCCCACTCGCTGTCGCGGCATCGCGCAGCATGGGACGAGGCCACATCGAGCATGACCAGCAGCGACACCAGCGGCAGCTCGGACAGTGGGGGTTACTCCCCAAGGGGGGGCAGCGCACGCAGGGACCCTCGGGGTCGCCCCGTGGCCAGGTCCAAATACCACCGAGTCGCCAAGTCGGGCCAGAGCACACCGGGCAAGGACGCATCGGCTTCGGCGGCGCTGGAGCGTAGCCTCAAGGACCTGCAGGTGAAGTGGTGTGCATACTAACCTGCGGAGGAGTGGTGTGTGTAGTAAGCTGCAGGTGAGGTGCCGTGTGGAATAGCTTGCAGTCGTGTGGCGTGGGCGGTAACCTGCAGTAAAGTGATGCGCATGTAGTTCTTTTTTCATCCTTTTTTTTTGTATCCATGGGCCCTCCCATATCGTTTCCTCGCTCAATGTTTCGGACTCTGGACCGTACTTGCTAGCTTACAGTGTCATGTTACCTCCAAAACCCCTTGGGAAATATTGCAGGGCTTGCAGCAGCTCCCTGCGGTCACAAACCCGTGTGGCTTCTTACATGCATGTGCTCGTCTGAGGAGAGCCATCTGTGTGTTTCGCCAGCTCAAAAGGTTGTTGCTTGCAAGGATTTTCATGGAACTTTCTATGGCCTGTTGCAGATGAGCTGTTGCAGGGCCGTGCACTATCTGGCATGTTATAGTACATGCCTGGGATTCTAGATTTGGTTAGGGTTGCCCTTTGCTTAAAAGGGGTAGGATTTCTTTTTTCAAGGCCTGATGGCTGAACCCCTGCCTATGCACCACACGGTTGCCCCTTGCCACCCTGCAGGCATCCATGGCGGGAGAACTCCACGCACTGCGTAAGCAGCTCACCGAGACGCAGCAAAAGGCGCCGCGGCTAAAGAAAGCCGTCAAGAAGCCCAAGAAGAAGAAGAAGATGGTCAAGAAAAGCATGAGCCAGCGGCCCCGCTCGGCGCCACCCGGTTTCGCCCCCCAGCTGGAGCACACGGTGGCCCAGGGGGTAGACCTGCTCCACAGGATCCAGCAGGACATACGATCGTTAGACAGGGCGCCCGGTGTCACCTACATCATGCCACCAGGAGGCAGGGAAGACGCAGCCCCAGCATCCACCGTGCCGGCCAGCAATGGCACTGCGGCAGCCCCAGCAAATGGGGGTCAACCAGCCCAGTCGGACTTTTTACGTGACAGGCAGCAGCAGTCAGCGGCTACCCCGGATGCGCCAGCTTCCAACCATCATGACGCGCCCGCTAGTCTGCAGCCGGGCAGCAAAGGAAGGGCTTTGAGCGCCCAGCCTCGCGCGAGAGCCGTGTCAGGTGGCCCTGCGACGCTCGGCGCAACAGGCAGGGACATGGGAAGAGCTTCTGCATCCTCCCAGGTGAGCCACCTGCTCCCCAAGCCGGGGGACCCTGAGGCCATCGCCGCGGTGGCCCGCGCGGCGTCAAGGGGTATTTATATCCGCCCATCTTCGTCGGGCCAGGGTGGCCGTGCTGTGCTGCCACTGCCCCAGCGGCGTGCACCCCCCCCTTCAGGGGGGCACACTTTGAGCCCTATCCTGGAGGAACGATCCCAGGCAAGAGATGATTCGATCGAACGCAGCGGCAACATGGCCATCCCTGATGCCCGTCTGGGCGATCCTGGCTTGCCGGTCTGGCAGAAGAAGGCAGGGGGTGCAGAGCGGGAGGGAACGGGGGCAAATGCCAGCGGCTATGCAGATGGTGCCGAAGACAGGCCGCGACCTGGTTTGAGCGTGAGAGCGGAGCCGCCACTAGAGAGCGGGTACTCTCCAGGCCAAGGAGAGCCTGCGGTATGGCTGCCTGCACAACGCATCCCCAGGGTTGCCCTGCTGCCCAGGTCTAGGGCTGCTGGTGGCAAGCAGTGCGGCTGTGGCAGCGTTCATGCGGAAGGTGCGGTTCGTACGTGCATCGGGGCGCATTTTGCGAGCAGGCTGGCGGACGCCCTCACGCAGAGCAGTGATCCTTTTAGGCCGCAGAGAGTGGTTAACAACAGATCTGGGTACAGGTCTGGATGATAGTGCATGCTACTGCAACTTCTTCTAGATAAATAGCTCTACCAGTCACGGGGTATGTACACTGATGGCCCCAGGCAACTAGTGCACAGGGTTGCTTTGATCTGAATAGCTCCGTCAATCCTGATCGCTGCTAGCCGAGCACCAATTGTTCCTGGGTCGATTAACATCCTAACTTGTATTGCAGATCTAGCTGAATTGTTGCCAAACAACTGAGCCTGTGAGCCAAGACGGCCATGTTATTGGACATTGGGGGCAGTGGGTGCATATTAAATGCATTTATAAGCACCGTGCCCCAGCTTCATGAACAATCGATGCTGATGTCTTATATGAATTGAGGGAATACATTTAAAATTAAGTTACCATGCTGGGTGCAGACGCATGCATGGACATGGTCCCTGTCGTGCATATAAAATTATCCTCAAATGGTGCATGCAAAGTAAAATGCAGCATAACACGCATGTGATCCAGTACATGCATGACTGACATATTCATCTGGAAATCTGATTCTGATTCTGGCCGTTGCAGTGTTCTATACCCGGCCAGGGACTGGCGTGTGGTCACCTGATAGCTGCCCAGGGATGTAAGTGGAACCCGTCAAACAGCCCTCATTAATTTGCATGCCATGCAGCTTTAGTGCTGCTTACCGGCAGTAACACCCTGACGATGCCTGTGGAATAGGCAGGGATGACCAGGGTGCCCGAGCATGCTCCTGGATGATTGGAGGTATGCCATGCCATGCTCCCACGCCCAGGACTGCGAGTGGCATGCAGACATGAAGTTTGATGCACAACCACCACCCTAAGCAGGTACTTTTGAACCCTGAACCATGCCCTGTCCGTGGGAAGACACCACCTGTCACCCCGCTCGATGCCTTGTCATCCTCGCCATTCCCACCCTAACAAATAAGGGCAGAAAGATTAGCTCACGCCGCAGCAGCCACGTGCACCCCTTAGCCCTTCATCATCATCACATGGGCAGCCATCCCTTGTCACAATGTCAAACGCCATCGTTAGCAGCAGGGCAGTTTTGCATCTCTCCTCCAGCAAAAAGCTTCCCTCCCTCCCTCCGCAGCACGTCTGCCATTTCTACTCCCACCGAGAGTCCTCCGTCCCTCCCTCCTCGACTTCAGTCCCTCCGCGGTGCAATGGGCACCTCCTTGGTGTACGGCTCCACCGCAGGCACATCCTCAGGGGTCAGCGCCCGCAGCTCGCGCTCGAGCTTGTCCGCCTCGATCTCCTCAAACGACTTGGCGGTCTCCTCAGCGTGCTCCTCCGCAAGCTCTGCGTACTTCTCCGCGCTCGTCGCGATGAACTTCTTCTCTGCATCCGTCACGTCGCGCTTGAACTTGGCGGGGTTGCCCAGCCACACCTGGCCGAAAGAAATGGGTGGGTTGAAGCCAGGGGACGTGGTTGTTGGTAGCATGTTAAGACAGACACAGGTGCAAACATGTGTCAGTATGCGGAAGGAAAGCGTAGGCCAAAGGGATGGGTTAAACCTGCTTTTTTTTTTTTTTTGGCGTGCAAGGAATATAAATGAGATAACAAGGTACATGTGTGCAGATGAATATGTACGTGAATATATGGGGGCACACATAGCCGGTGGGTACATCGATTGGCACGCAACCCAAGCAAGCACAGTGGTGGAGACAAGAAGAGGGGTTGCCCAGCCACACCTGGCAGGTAGAGGGTGAGGCTATGGCCAAGTCCATGGGGGCATGCACACGAACTAGAATCGCGAGGCATTGGGAATGCTAGCTACAAACGCAGGTAGGCGAGCATGATTCCCAGTGGAAGGGGCAACCGGGGTGAACAACAGTTACCAACCAACCTAAACCAGGGTAGGGTAGGCATCCAACACCAACCAGCGAGCACAATCATATGCGTGGGTTGGCACTGTTGTCCCTCCCATCACGCTCATGCCGGCGTCCTACAGACAGCTGCGCTGCGATGAAAGCATGCGTAGAAGCGCTCAAGTCATCCGGCTGCATATCTTAAATAGAAACCGGAACACAAGCCCCCAAGCCTAACAAAACCCAAACCCTCACGACCCTACTCTACCAGCAGTGTACCCTACTCTACTAGTGTGTTCTACCCTACTCCAGCCCATCTTGGTCTAGTTTGCCACCCAGGCTCCCCACCCTTGTGTTTGCTAGCCCCATTTTAATCCGCACCTAAGGCGTAAGTAAATGCGCTCATATCATGCCTGGCACACATAGCAACCGCCATCTTCCCACCAGGCATCCACGAGAACAGATATTAGCATGATACTATATACTCACGTTACTATACTATTTACTTACGTGACTGTACTATTTACTTATGTTACTATACTCTATACTAACGTTACTATACTATTTACTTATGTGACATACTACATACTTACGTTACTATACTATGTACACACTATTTACTTACGTGAGTACACTATATATACTAATGATAGACAGGAAAACTGCCTGTGCCACCCTTGTGCAACATGGTACCCATAGCTTCCTCTGCCCTTTACAACGGGCATCATTATACTTAACCAAACACCTATTTAACAAACAAAAGGCAATCTTTATCATTATGATCATAATCACTTCAGATTCAAATTGCAAACACGTGCCTTTGGGGGGAAGTTAGGGCACGTACTGAACTACGTCATATACTAGGTAGAATACTGTACTGTACTACGGCATGTACTAGGTAGTAGTACATGCCTTATGCACTGTACTTGTATTCGCCATGTGCGATGGCTGCACATACCTGCCCTGCCCCTATAAGACCTTGGTCCCCACTACTGCGCGCACACAGTTTACCAGTCATTGTATCAAACAACAGGTTGAACAACACAGCAAGGTGCCACCCAGGACGCACCTGCCCCTGGGGGATCTTGGTCCCCGCCAGCACGACGGAGCCTGCCCCCACGATGGACCCTGACGCGACGTGGGCCCCGTCCATGATGGTCGCGCCCATGCCCACAAAGCAGTTGTCCTCGAGGGTACACGCGTGGAGCACCGCGTTGTGGCCTGGGGGGAAGAGAGGGAGGGGTGAAAGGGGGGAGAAATGGGGGGGTGAGAGGTAAGAAAAGATGTGAGATGCACCTTGTGTATGCGAGGGCCAAAGGTGGACGTACAAGGGTGAATGGTAAGGCCGAAAAGAGAGGGCAAAAGAAAAGGGCGAGAGGAAAGGGAAACAGGATAGGGCGAAAGGGAAGGGCAAAAGGTGGAAGTACAAGGTAAGGCAAAAGGTAAGGGGTAGATGCCACAGGGGGGGGCAACCGTTTGAACAACTTATTGCCTAGTTGGGAAGGCAAGTCAAGGAACAGGTAGGGGCACATTCCGTTACGATGGTTGGACAGCATATTCACAGACACCGGGGTGTGACAGCGGGCCGAATTCGGTATATTGGTTGGTCGATTTATTGGTATATCGGTATTAACCACTATATACTGGCTGATGAAATCCCCATGGGCATGCAAACATGTGTGCAGCACATGCGCCACATTTTAACCATATCTACCAAGCAAGGAAAAGGAAACGAGGGCAAGTGGGGGGAAACTATGAAATATTGGTACATTACTAGGATTCAAACACGGGACCTCTATCACGGCTTCGCGACTATAGCCCAAGGGGTCTCCTGATCCAAAGGCATTTCAAACTATAGAACATTAGTGTAAAAGGCACTTTACAGAGAGCTGTGCTAGTGTGTCTGAAATTCCGCAGTGTATGCCAGTGGACCTAATCTAACTGTGCTTGCCCCAGGGGTCGAACACGAGCAATATACAAATAATGGGTTCACCCCAAGATGATGGCACTGCCCAGAAACGCCCAGCCTGGCCTGTCCACTAAGTACATTTCCCATGAACCCAGCTGGCTTTCTAACCTTACTAGCTCTACTGTACCCTAAAGTCATGTTCATGGTCCACACTGGACGGAAAGTACCATCCAAGCCAAAACATTTTGCGCTCATTCCGGAGTCCCCATTGGCATAGGCTTTGACACTCATGCGTGCTGCCGATGCGGCTGGGTCACCATACACACCGCTACAGGGGCCAAACATGGCAAGCATCAAGTAGCATCATAAGTGCTACGCACCGACTGTTACATTGTTTCCCACAATTGTGGGGAGGATCTGGCCGCCCAAGGAATTCTTCGCCACGTGGACAATGGAGCCATCCTGAATGTTCGTGTTCGAGCCGATCCGGATGCTGTTTACGTCACCTGCGGTGTTCGACGACGCCACTTGCGCACATGAAGTCAGTCACGCGGGGATGGCGACGCAGTACATGCCGCCCAGAAGGACTTTATCGTGAAACTGAAGTAGCAAGAAGGAAGCGCGTACCTCGCAATACGACGTTGTACCAGATGGACGACTTGTTTCCAATGGAAACGTCCCCGATGACGGCGGCATTGGGAGCCACGAAGGCGTCCTTGGGAACCTTGGGCACGTGGTCAAACAGGTTCATTATGGTCCGATGTCTATTGACTGGAAAGGGCCAACGCGCAAGGTGAAACACCAGGGGGGGACACATACCTATGTCATTCATACTGCAAATCAAATTCGGAATGAAATGACTGTCCAAATTACGATGCATGTAATAGGCGACGTGGTACGCGAATCTTTCAAACCACAACCAAGCATAAACTTACGCTGTTCCTTGAAGGCCCCATTCCCCTGTAGCCGACACCCTAGCCGGTCGAGCGCCTGCCCTGTTTCCCTAAACACCAACCCTACGCTATGGAGCAGGCGGCCAACTGAAGACATGGTTGCCCAACCGGCCGGGCCAGGAACCTAAGCACACGGCTGCAATGCCGGCTCGCGCTTGCTCCGTGCGTGGATTTCTAGAGCGTCCGCTCAAAAAACGAGCCTGGCTGGGCACGGTATCCCCCTCGCTGCGTAATAAACAAGGCGAGAGACCAGCGTGCATGCCTTGCAACGCTGTGCCCTCTCAGCGTAGTGCAGCCATCGCGCATCATTCCTGCTGGCGCGGCGCGATTACCTGGAAGGTGCTTCAAAGCTCAAAATGCTCAGCAGTTGCGTAAGGTTACCTAGACAAGAGCTTTTAAATTTACTGTAGAACTTCTCAAAATCTTTCCAAACAACTCCGGCAGCAATTCACCGGCGTGACGTCCGCAAGTAGGGAAACCTGTTACCCACATCGATAGTTCGATACTGCGCCAGGCGCTGAGCCGCTGACCTGCGCTTGACAAGAGGGGTACAAGAGTGCTGACTGCTGAGTGCATCTCTGTCCTGGCTACTGTACAACAACAACATCAAGAGGGCAGACAGACAGCATGCAAGTTGTACACGTAATTATTTTGCTTGTATTTGGTTGTCCACTTGATTTTGGCAGTTGCGAAGCACCGGCTTGTCGTTCGCGCCAGTTCATACAAACCGCATGCAATTGCTGCCGAGTATTGGCAAACGACGCCATGGCGGCTTGATCGAGCTGTGAGCCTGTGACTGCCGTACGGATAATGAGAAACCGCACACCGAACTATACCGTGGTAGATAAGCCAGTGCATCTCACGGAGCTTTTGGCGTTTTCTAACGCAATCCTCATTCCTCGGCTACATGTATCTCCTTATTCACGCACCTCGACCTAATACATGTACCTCGTGACATCGCGTCGCTGCGCATATACGGACATGCCTGCGCATGCCCAAATATGCATCGTAAAGCTTCATCATGCAGCTATACAATAAGCCGATCAGCTACCGTGCAAACCGGGGAATTCGACAAAGACGAGCAACACAATCTGAAAGGAGTCTGTCCTTCGTCAGCGGCACTGAGAAGGACCATTTAAACTGCGTAACTGCCTGCCCACCCAGGCATCGATCAACCACCCATTTCTGGATGGACGGATATCATAAGAAAACAACTGGATATTATTGCAAACCCGGAACTATCGCCGGCCACAAAGAACACAAATCATATTGTGGAGGCTGGAGCAGTAGATCTAGACCTGCTTATTGCATGGCACGATACCAGCGTATTGCATGGCACAATGAATCCGGCTTATTGGAGCTAGACCAGTGTATTGCATGGCACTATAAAGGCAGCTTATTGGAGCTAGACCAGCGTAATGCATGGCACGATAAACCCAGCGCATTGGAGCAAGACCAGCATATTGCATGGCACGATATACCCAGCTTATTAGAGCTAGACCAGCGTATTGCACGGCACGATAAACCCAGCTTATTGGAGCTAGACCAGCGTGTTGCATGGCACGATACATAACCAGCTTATTGGAGCTAGACCAGCGTATTGCGCTGATAATAAATAATTAATTATTGCAGCTAGACCAGTGTATTGCATGGCACGATTAATTAATTAAGGGGACGGCCCCGGCGCGAATATTTTGGCGCCGAAAAATTCGCGGTACCCGTCCGTACCGTGAAAAAGTGGTGCACGGGGCGCGCACCCCTACCGGAGCTGGCCATGGCGACGTGCTTTCAGGCAGTAGAAAAAGATAGCTCGCGGAATGCAGAGAAACTGAGCGAATCTTAAAGACGATGAGTAAATGATATTACTTCGTAGCGGAGTTCGCGTTTTTTGCAGTGTCGATGATTTTATTGATGACCATCGCCACGGGGGTCCAATCTGATGTTTTCGTCGAGAGGAATAAATTAGAATGCACGCTGGCGGCGGTGATTGTCAGGTTTTATGGGCTTTACCTAGCGTCAAGGATGCGTTTAAATTCTTATTGGTAAAGCTTTAAAAAATGTGCTGGGTTTCGGCAAGATTTCCGTCATGATCGGTAAGACACTCTCCAGGCTCGCGGGATGCGCGTCTTATTATTCCATGGAAGGTTGTTCTTTCTTGCGCCGCTGGGCGAAGGACAATTCCGGTAATGGTACGATCGTGTGATCAACGTGACCCTATGAATGTTTCGCTTCCTTTATGGGTTATCAACGCAAGTTTTCGGCTTCTTTCCGTGCAGTTAGCGCCAGGTATAATGTCATTCCGTGCTGCGCGCATCGCCAGATTCCTGGCACCTTTCAGTGGTTTTTATGTACGTTGCATGGCTGGGACGTGTCAAAGCGTGACCGTGGCATATCGTCAAGTTGTCAGGGATTTGCTGAGTGGTTTCTTGGAAGGAGATCGCTAACAGCACTCAGTTTTGTGTGAATATTGACGCGCGGCCTTTCTTAGCAGAGGCTTCATTGTGGTTAGAGGCTCACAAGCTTTTAGTTTGTTTCTTGGCAAACAATTGCGCTGGAAAGAAAGGTGGCAGTGGTTTTTCTGAGGGGCATACTGCATGGGTGGAACTGCACGTAGGTAGGGGACGTTATCGTTGTCTTGTTGGCCTTTCTCCCACTAAAATGGGAGAGCCCTAATTCATATGCTAGTGCGAGGCAAGGTAACCATGGTAAGAAGCCTTGGCAAGCAGCATGTATGATAATTCTGCTTTCTCTGTGGACTGTCTGTTGTTACCCTTGTTGGGCGATTAGTGGATACGGCTTTCTAGGGTGTGTTTGAGCTTGGTTTTGGATCGATGATGCCCACACCATAAACCTGGAATATGCTTTAGAAGTGTTGGCTAGGCATGTAGAGCTACCTGCCTCATTGTTGTGCACACACGCAACAGGTTACCCGTGTCGAGGTACGGCAAGGGCACATGACGTGCCCAGCCACCTCGATCCTTGTACATTGCATGTGGTCGAAGTGGGCATGGTCAGGAGCCTTTTGGATGGCATAGGAAGTGTTAGTGTGCTTAATACTCACTAATGCCTTCCTTAGCGTCTGCACAGGTGGCCAACTGCCGATTAAAATTAATAACTGCTACAGCTGAGCTCAGAATGCCACCAAACTTCAATGACAGTGCCTTCTATGGTCATGACAGAATTTGACTTGTGCTTTTCAGGCCTAAATGATGTGTTATGAGTGTGTATGGGGACGCCCCGCCTAAAAATGCGTATTTTTTAACCCAAAAATTAATAACTCATAGGGATGTGCTGATTTTGTTGATCCAATTAGGTAGAAACCATGTCCCATGACATTTTTATATGGGTTGTGCTTTTTTCATGCAACTGGTTCTCCCACTGTTCTGGGCAAGATGTGCCCCGGACAGCGTTTTTTTCTATTTTTAGCACATAGCCGGTGTATGGCTGGGGGTAGTACCCCCAACAAGTGGTGGTATGCATGCCCAAACATCATGTTTATGGTCCCCAAACATCATTCAGTGGTTGTCAGTTGCATTTCTGTAGTTATTAGGGGGCTTCAGTTTTGATACATTTCCATGGGACCCTCCCCTTAATTAATTAATTAGCACGTGACTGCATCACGTGGGTGCAATACAAGCCACTGTGCCTTAATTCAAGGTGAAGGGGTGGACGATGTCGTTGGTGGCAAGGCAGCCCTCGATCCTTCAAGGCAGGGACTTGGTAACCTAGTCCGCGCGCGCGGCCGAGGAGAGCGCTGCGGGCGGCGGGAGGCCGGGTCCAGCGACGCCGAGACACCTCTGCTGCATGCCACGTGCAACGCTAATATGTGCACGGTAGACAACCAGCCATACCCTTTTATCAAGGAGACAACCAGCCATACCCTTTTATAGATAGCTTAGCAATTGATGGCAGGGTAGAACGTAGCCATGCATGCCTGCGTGCCTATAGCCGAACCAGTAGCCAACAGACATCAGCCAGCCTAGCTATGCGCCTGTCCTAGCAAGTGCTGCTTGTTTGCTCGCGGCTCCATATAGCAATGGCAATGCCCACACTGGACATATTTCAATGCACAAGGCTACACATTTCCATCTCCATTCATATTCATCGTCCTAAAAGACTCGAAAACGCGGACAAGATAACGGCAGGCTAGCTCGAGCTACCATTAATTAATTAATTAGACTCGTGCTCCCGTTGGGGAGTCGAGCTACCATGGTCCGGATTCTCTCGATTTCTGGCCTGCGCTGGTTGTCTCCTTGATATTGCACCCACAGGGGCCCGATGCCCTGGATCGTTTAGTTAGACGGGTCCGATCGAGCTAGCATCCTGTGGCGTGAGGGAAAGGGGGGGTCTCTGCCCCCCTACCCGATGTGCACATTCAGGGATTAAAAGCACTTAGGTGCTCCGTGACTTCCCAAAGGGAGCACGCATTTGAATTAACAACATTAATTAACAACGCCGAGACGTGGGCGGCTGTCTCGGGCTGAAGCGGTGGGGGGGGCGGGGCGTAGCCCCATGGCCCCCCGTCAAGGAAACATTGTGGGCCAACTAGCAGTCAAGGCTGACCGGCGCCGCACCATCCCCCGGGTGCTCCACAGCCCAAGATGGGCATCAATAAATAAATATTAATTGGGAATCATCATAGCTGAGCATGATCGAACTTCTGCGCAACGAGAGGATTCAGCCTTCAAGGTAAGGCCACAGTCTGCCTTGCATCAGAGTGCCTTCATCATGGTAACGGAAATTAACATCCCTCCTAACCCCTACCGGGGCTCCTTCATTCCCTTCACATAAGGACTTACTTTCCACGTCAGAATAATGAACAATCACATTCATCAGGAACCTTTGGGGTGCTGCCCTAGCTTCCAGTCCCCCTTGGGGTCTGGCACATTCCTTGCTGCTTGCAACCCGGCTGCCGCCAATAAACAACGCCTCTATCGCCGGCTCAGTGTGTCCGTGGCCCCTGGCCTAGACCGGCCATCACCAGGCTTGCTTGCCAGGTCCTTCCAATCCCCAACATGCGTCGGACGGCAGCTTTCATGCCAGAACTGATGAAAACGAACAGTTCAGACAAGGGGTCGTCCTCACAAAGCCTAGTGTGCGAGTCCGGGTCACTATCATGGTCACTGTAATGGTCACCACTAGAATTGGCCCCGTCCAGACGAGGGGTCCCCCTAACAAAGTCTAGTGCCCATTATGCAGTACAACTCCTACCTCTCCACCACCGCCGCCGCTGCCGCCTTCAACGATACGCACACCACCCTGCGCGCGGTCACTCCCCACACTTCCCGTCTGGTGCTTTCGATTCCTGGGCTTCCGACGGCCAGGGGCTCCCTGCCCTGTTGGGTCCTCCCCACCTTCCCACCCAAGCTCATGGCCACTTCCACCATGACCCAAAACACCTTCCTTTTTCCCACTACCACCACCCGCAACCTGACTGCCACCCTGCCCTATAGCACCCCCACTCTTCCCGGCACCCTCCTGAGTGCCATCCCTGGCATGATCCCCCCACTTGCCACGTGGCACTACCGCACTGGAAGCAAGTTGCGCGGTATTCCCCCCATCCGTCACACTGCTGCCATCTGCCACCCCGTGCGACATCTCCCGCGCCTCCGCTGTCGCGCCAGCGCCACTCAAACTGGCCAGGGGGCCACGATCAGGCCCCCTCTTCTTCGCACCCTGCGATGCTGGCGGAGGTGGACCCCTCCCTACACTAGCAACCGCAAAATCACTAACGACATCAGGAACCAACCCACCCTTCCCAGACGATGCCCTTGCCAGGCTTGCCTGCTGCTGCCCTTCCAAAGGCTGTGCTCCCTCTTCGGGTAGGGACATACCCCCCCGGCCCCGGCCCCTCCTTCCCCCCCTGGCCTGCCCACCACCCGCCGCAGGAGGCACAACAACAGAAGCAGTGCTCTCTTTATTACCAGCCCGCGACCTATCCTGCGAGCCCATCCTACCACCCACCCCATTGTCGGTTGCATGGGTGGTCACTCCATGAGACTCCGTGGGCACCCGCAACGCCGCCGCCGCTGCCGCCGCCGCCGCCGCCGCCGCATCCCTACTGGCACCTGACACGCTCCCTTCCTCCCCACGGTGTCCCTGAGGCCCCGAGTCATGTCTGGGACGGGCGTGGCCGCCGACGCCCGCGCCCCTTCCATGCCCCCTGGCCCAACCCTGCCTGCCATCTGGCGCAGCGTGGGCGGGCATGGCGGGCGCTTGTTGCTGGTCACTGGTCGGCGCTCGGCTGGGCGTTGGGGCCACCGCATGTGACCCACTACTAGTTACGGCCACCGCACGTGACCCACTATCGGTCGCGGCCACAGCATGTGGCCCGTGATTCATCGCGGCATGTCGCCGCCCTCCTTCAAGTGCGTGGGGGTGGTGGGACGATGAGGGCCCAGGGGGATGGCTGGGCTGTGCGGCATCATGGGGGGTGGATGGTGCTGCCGGGTGAGGGTTTGCATGTCCCCTTCCACCTCCTCGTTGGGAGCCCCTGGCTGACCTGGCGCCGCTGGACTCCACAAATGGACCAGCATCCACCTGCCCCCCCCTGGGCCCTTATTCACAAACTGGCCCCTTTGCCCCTCATTCCTTTTTTGCCCCCCTTGGCCTTCTTTTCCCCCTTGCCTTCCTGGCCCTCCTTGCCCCTGGCCCCCTTGCTTTCTTTGCCCCCCTTGCCCTCCTTGCCTTTGGTGGCCTTGCTGCCTTTGCTGCCCTCCTTGCCCTCCTCCCCCCCCTGTTGTTCCCCTCTCCCACCAGCCCCCCCCCCCCCTGCCTCCCCCTCGGGCTCCACCACAAACACGGACGATGCACGCACGACACGGATGAGTGCGCCCCCCTCGGCCACCCCCCCACTGCTACTGTCCTGCACGATGATCGCGTCTCTCGCCAGCTGGCGCGCGTACAGCAACCGCATGGCCGCCTGCTGCGCCCTCAGGGCGTCCCTGGAGAAGAGGAGCGACCCGGCGGGCAGGTCCGATATGCAGGCGCCGGAATAAGGGGAAGGCGATTGGGTGGAGGAGGAACCCTCTGGGACACGTAGGGAAGACGCGGCGTCGCGGCGATCAGCATAACGAGGGGCATTGCCAGCAGACTGAGGAGAGGGTGCTTTTGACGACGTATCTGCATTCCCGCTTCCTTCACTGCCGGCGGTATCGGAACCATTTTGAGAACGCTCGTCCATTGCGACATCGCCCAGGAATGCATCCTGCTTGACATGGTCGCGACGCGACGCCGAAATGCCTTCAACCCCGCTGGCCATTCCGCTAAGTCCGCTAATTCCGCGAAGTCCATCCACCTGACCCTCCTGAGAAACTCCCTCCACCCCCTCCTTTGACCTCTCTCCCTCCAGCCCCTCCTGTCCCGTCTCTGAGTCGGCAACCTTGGAGAAAAGAACCTTGTCGTCCCCGGTCCCTACATCCCTACTCGGTCCCTGTATCTGTGGCTGGTCTCGCGGCCGGCCACCACCTGTCCCTCCCTGTGCCTCCTCGCATGACCAGGAGCTGCAGGGTGCCCCAGGTCGCCCCAGCCACCCGCGCGCGTGCGCCAGCTCCTCAGGCTCCACCTCCGCACGGCACACGGGGCAGAGCACGGGGAACTCCCTGTCAGGCCAGGGGTAGGCCGAGAGGTCCCTGGGAAGCTGGCACGGGTTAATGTCATCCACATGCACGCCTGCGGAGGTGATGCGTTCGATTGCCTCGGTTCGCAGCGTGGCCACGAGTGCACGCTGCTGGTCCGCCGCCATGCGCAGCAGCTGCTGGTGGTGGCTGATGGGGTTGGCGTGGAGGGATGGTGTTAGAGTGGGGGGGGGGGTGGCAGAGCATGCACGTGGGTTAGTGAAGGGGTGGCATGCCAGGTAGCACTTCTTGCTAGGTAAATGGCTTGCAAGGTACATGGCTAGAACGGTAAATGGCTGGCAAGGCAAATGGCTTGATAGTTAAGCTATTTGCAATAAGCATTTTACGGAATAGAGAAGTTCTGCATGAATGGCTTGCAAGGTAAATGGCTTGATAGGTAAGCTATTTGCAATGCGATCCCAGACCAGAAAACGCAGGACCCAAGCGCAGGAAGGCCAGCAAACACAGTAAGCAGCGGCACGGCATTGCTGACATAAGCGTGAGTGGGTTTGGCAAGTGACAACCAATTGTTTAGTTACCCATTATGTAGGTTGCATCAACGTACTGTGCTATCGACCACACATTATTTAGTTGCCCATTCTGTAGGTTGCATCAACGTACTGTGCTATCGACCACACATTATTTAGTTGCCCATTATGTAGGTTGCATCAACGTACTGTGCTATCGACCACACATTATTTAGTTGCCCATTATGTAGGTTGTAACACCGTACTGTGGAAGGCGTCGCCCTGCGAAGGGTACACCCAGTACGGGATTCGCTGTCCTTGCCCTAGTACAGATCTGTCTAGCGATAAGTGCAGAGTTCCTTGAAAAAATAGCTCCAGGGTGTAACATCAACACCCTCAAGGGTGTGTGATCAGGGGCACCCGAGTAACAGGCCAGAGACTGCCCATTTGCTGCATATGTCGATAGCAAGACGGCACGGTCTGAACTACACGGATGCCATACCACCGACTCCCTAAGAGTGGTTACTAGCGGCTGCACCGTGCCAGCTCACGCACCTCTCCCGCGCCCGCTGCTGCTGCCAACACCACCACTGCGCAAAGCAGGGGTCGGCGTGTGCGCAGTGGAAACAGGCCGGCAGCTTGACTAGGTTGATGGGGGCAGCACACTCGGTGTTCGTTGCCACCCCCGCGGTGCCTTGGACATCAACAGTGGCATGGTCGCTGCCTTGCGAACCAGCGACGGAGGGCGCTAGGGGGAACAGGCAGAAGGGGCAGTCTCCCTCGGGCGCGTTCATGCTGGTCAGCTCATCGTGTGCGCGCTGGGCCAGGGGCAGCAGGAACTGCTGCCCGCCGGCACTCGCTGCAAACTCCTGCAGCGTGGCCAGCAGCCGCGACTGGCGCGCGTCACCCAGTCCGCGGGCGTGCAGGATGCGCACGTGCAGCGCCTGGGCAGGTGCACGGGGAGGAACAGGGAGGGTGGGAGAGGGGGTTGAATGTGAAAAGGCGACAAAGGGTGGGGAAGGGTGGGGAAAGGGGTGGGGAAAGGGGTGGGGAGAGGGTGGGAAAAAAGAGTGCGAAACAAGGGAGTCAGGGAATCTGGTTATTGGTAGAGTTGGTTACCAGTAGAGGTGATTATCAGTAGAGCAGGGGTTCTGGTTAACGGCCGAGTTTCAGAAAAAAAGAAGGTAGCTGTTGTCAAGAGATGCAAGAGAAAATTATTGGTTCACCCTGGATTCACCAGCGGAAGAGCACTGCCAGATATGCAGATCGCGTCCTTCGCAAATTGGAAAAAAAAGCTACTACGCGTACTAGGCTTCGCGAAAGCCACCCCCTTGGATAAGGGGTCGCTTTCCCAAGTTCTAGTGTGTCCCAGGCTTATCGATCGCATGTTGTGTCCAACGACGGGCGTGACATTGACAAGAAATGATTTCTTACATCTTCAGGGTACGCGGGGCCGATCGTGATTTCGATGGCCATCTTCACAAACTGCTGGGTGGCGTCGTCCGCGGCGTGAGGCTCCAGCTGCAAAATTGCGCGCAAGGGCGCGTGATGAACCTGCACATGCCAGGAGGGCAACGCGTTTATATCGGATGCCTGTTATGTCTCTCCTGATGACCAAACGTTGCCACCGATGATTAAAAGGGCGTCACTTGCATTGAATCCAGCGCGGGACTGTTGCGCTTACCTCGCATTTATCAGGCCAAATAGCTTGCAGTGCCTGCAACTCGTCAGATACATCGTCATCAAGCGCATTTTGTGCATCCATGTTCGGTGAGGGCTACCGACTCAAGAATTCACATATTTCAAGAAACCACCGGCCGGCTAGTTTATGCATTAATGCACGAGATCGATTGGTCGCATAAACTACACTGGTAGGCCGGCCTGGGAATATAAAATACCCCTCTCATCACTTGGCTAGCGGCCAACAAAAGGGTTCTTAGAAAAGAGACAATTCAGCGTTAGCGAGCATGCGCTGTTTAATAACCATATATTACAATTGGGTATAGGTTGCCATGGTTTCAGGCCAGTAAAAAATCGCTTAATTACGCTCGCTTAAACAAGACCGCTGCGTACTGCTTGCTGACATGTGAGCCACCAGTTGAGCACGCTCGGTGCACTGCTCGTCATTTTCCCCAAACCCGCCAGCCTTCATGAACCGCCACGTGGTGAATGCCACAAAGACAACATTAAACAATTAATCCTTCTGCTGACCGCTGTACTCACCACATTGCCAATTTGCCACGCCAGTACAGTACAGTAGAAGCTCTCTACAGTAGAGTCTCTAGACAGATCTGGAGAGCAGAAAAGCCTGGTAGAAGATATTTTTGGACTACGTTCTCCGTCCTACCCAAGCACAGCCTGGATTCCATGGTCGACCTATAGAGGAACTGCAATGAAGTTCTAAGGGTCTACCAGGGTGATCCTGGCGAAGGCAGGACAACACTGCAACAGAAAACTGCTGCAGAAAACGCGTTTACCAGGAATGATCGTGTTGCTGAACGTTGCTGGCACCTCCCTGATTCACGAATGGACCGATGCAGATTGACTGGGAAAAAAACAGGATTATAGGATCTTCGGATGGAATATGGCAGCCAGGCACCGTGCCACCTAAGTCTCAATCTTGTCCTCTTGCACGCGGCCGCGGTGGTGCATTGCGACTGCAACAGAATTGCGAGGTCGCGTGTACTAGTTAAGGATAGGTGACCCCTTTCTGCATCCCGCTTAGGCGGAAAGTCAGCAAAAATGGCTACTCCTTTCCATGTGACCACCGTCGAAACCAAGCCCATCGAGGGGCAGAAGATGGGAACGTCCGGATTGCGGAAGAAGGTAACTGCGTGAAATTCTCGACATCTTGCCGAATGCCTTCGATCGCGTTTAGCCATGGCATGTGCACTTGCTTGAGTAATTGTTGAGTTTTCCACATTTTCTGCATTTCCATCGCTGGCCATTGGGGGATGTGAGCAGGTGGTGGAGTTCCAAAAGCCACACTACCTGCACAACTTCGTGCAAGCCTGCTTTGACTGCTTACCTGCTGATAAACTCCATGGTGAGACAATATTTAGGCCATGCTACGATGCAGGTAGCACAACCTACCTGCCTCAAGTTTTTGCGCTTTTTTTAGTTGTCGGAACTTGGGCGGTTAGTCTTCTCGAGGGTGAGACTTTCTTGAATTATGGGCACAGCATCTTACTGCAGGCCGGATGCCGAGTGCAACATCGAGCAAATTTTGTCCAAGGGTCTGCTCCAACTTCTCCTTGCGCTCCGCATCCTGTCACTTCACACGGTGGCGTAGCTGTCGTATCTGCGTTCTAGAGGACTATGCATGGCCTGATACCCCTGTAAAGTACAATCCGTTATCTCCCCATGACGCCCAGTCGTCGGCGTTACTGTTGATGGACTGCATGAGTCATGCATGCTTTGGAACTTGAAAACTAAGTCTCATCCGGTTGATTACCCTTGACACTGGCATGCCGCCCAATGCCATGTGCCGCCAATGTATGCTGGTGCTTGGTGCTGGCAGTCGGTGCTGACAGTCACTCCCGCGTAGGAGATTTAGTGTGTCATGGCCCTTAAAGGGCCGTTTCCCACCTTATACCACCACATCACCGCCCCACCCTGCGTGCCCCGTCCCAATCTGTCCCACCCCCCTCTCAACCCTTCATCTGTGATCTGTCACAATAACCACCCCGCCCGTCTAGTTGCAGCTGTCATCTGTGATCTGTTACAATAGCCACCCCGCCCGTCTAGTTGCAGCTGCGGTCCAGACATGCTGGACCTGTTTCAAGTGCCCATCATTCCCCACTCTCCATGCACCTGTTGTAATCGTTCCCCACTCTCCATGCACCTGTAGCCAGTATGCATCGTTCCCCGCTCCCCATGGGACGGTGGCCCATTCTCCTAGTTACATGGTACAACACCTGCCTGCCGACGGTCTCATCCGTTATTACATATGTCCTGTGTCGACCCGTCCTGTATTAACCCATCCTACGTCAACGAGGGAGCGGTGGCGTCGCAAAGCTGCCGTGATCGTTGGGTGATCCAGAAGTGACCCCTTATTCCTGTTAGGAAATAAACAATGGAAGCTTTTCGTGACGAAGTGACCCCTTATTCCTGTTAGGAAATAAACAATGGAAGCTTTTCGTGACGAAGTGACCCCTCCCGGTGCGTGGTTTGGCAACGTCTGCAGGGTCCACACTGGTGGTGTCGGGAGATGGGCGCTACTTTGGCAAGGAGGCATGCCAGGTGGGGATAGTTAGCCACTTATTTTGCAGTATAGATTTGTGGCAAAGGCAGCATACCTTACCCTCGACAAGGAATCAATGGCTTTAGCTGGAATGGATGCGTGTTTTGTGCAGCGCTGGAAATCAAAGTCTTGTGTTTTGTGCCGTCCGCTCAGAGGCATGTCTTTTTCGCACCCCGCCCTCTTCTTTTTCCCCTTTTCTTAGTACCTCCAGTGTTGTTGTAACCATCCCCGCTGCCATTCATCGATGTGGCACTGTTATGCGCCGCAGATCATCATCAAGATGGCGGCGGCCAATGGCGTGCGCCGCGTGTGGGTCGGCCAGGGGGGTATCATGTCCACCCCCGCGGTGTCGGCCGTCATCCGCAACCGTGTGGGCGAGGCGGTGCGTCATCGCTTTATTAACATCAAAGTAGTACATATTTATATACCGATGTGTCTACATTGAAATTGGCGGGATTGCAAAATTATATCCCCGCCGTCTAGGTCACCTAGTCACTCTTAGGGTTAGCAGGCCATAATTTCAACGAAAATGGCTACACATTTCCATCTCCATTCATATCCATCATCATGAACGACTCGAAAACGCGGATAAGAATACGGCAGGCTCGAGCTACCATGGTCCAGATTCTGCGAATTTCTGGCCTGCGCTGGTTGTCTCATTGATATACCTAACAGGTTGTAAATATATTGCCTAAGAAGGATACTGTATTTAATATGCTGTATATCATGTATATTGTAATTTATACAATAGTGGCCAGGTAGGGGGGTCCATCCATTGGTCATTCCCCATCTAAAACCACTATTGACTTTTTATCAATCTATACATGGCACTTATAATATGCTACCTGTCTTTCAAGGAAATTGGTATAGTAAGTGCATTCTGGCAAAGCCATGGACAGTGTGCTCTTATGTGGGGTACTGCTCTATAGAGCATTCAAGGAGTGTGTAGTTTTACTATTGGGACTTCTAGTAAAGTAGTGAGGGATGCCGCCCCATTTTCCACCCAGCCGGCTCTCCCCTCCCAACCGGTGTCCAGCAGGTGTCTGACATCTGACATGTGTGAGACCCATGGTCAGTGGTACGGACTCTGGAAAGTGTCTCGTTGGAAAGTGAGGATGCGGTGACAGATGTGGCTCGTGAAAACTTGTTTTGGGGACAAGTTTATCATCGAGCTCTTGGGCTGTCGTCAACATTCGTTCCATCGCTGGCTCACGATCACTCGGTGGATCTCATTGGCTGCTCGCTCTCACATGCCGACCGGCCTTTCATGTGGCACCGGCTTTTCCTTTTCCTTTTCCTAACGCCACCTTTCCTATCGCCGTATTTTCCGAACAATTCTTTGGGCGTGCTTTGCAACATGTTCAACTCCACCCTTTCGCCCCCCCAACCCCCCATCCTCCCCTTGTTCCCTGATTTGCATGCCCACAAGCAGGGTGACCGCCCCTATGGCGCCTTTGTGTTGACGGCAAGCCACAACCCCGGCGGGCCCACCAACGTGAGTGCACTCCTTCCAAGTGCCAAACGGTCATGACACGCAGCCTGGCCTGCGAGTTCCATTGATGATGCTCACTCATCACGCAATGCGTCTGGTTCATAGTAGCGGTTCACTGTAGCTGTATCCTGTAGCAATGCACTGTAGCAATCCTCCCCAGAAACGGCTTGGAAAGTAAAGGTGGGACCTGTGAGGTCAACCCATGGTTCTTCTACATCTTCAGAATCCAGCACCGGGGATAGCCGGTGCGGAGTGTATGATCCAAACGAATAGTTATAACAACCTATTAGGCGGGGATAGCCGGTGCGGAGTGTATGATCCAAACGAATAGTAATTAATTAATTAATTAATTAATTAATTAATTAATTAATTAATTATGCGCAGAACATCCTCTATCGTCCACTCCCTTTGATTGACTGCAAGCGGCTTCCTGTGCTTGGCCTGGCCCACCCGGACGTTGGTGCCATCTTTTCCTTGTGGTTACTCCGTACGCAAGCACAGAACTTTGACGTCAAGTACAACTGCAAGAATGGCGGCCCTAGCCTATGGTGACCCTGTAATATGTTGTGGCTGTCACCCCCCACCCCCACCCCATCTTTACTCGCAGGACTTTGGCATCAAGTACAACTGCGAGAATGGCGGCCCTGCGCCCGAGTCGCTGACGGGCGCCATCTACGAGGCCACCACCAAGATCCAGCAGTACAAGGTGGCGGCCGACTTGCCCGACGTGAGTACCCTTCCCTTGTTTGCTGTGTTGCCATGAGGTCACCCGATGCATCCAGCATTATAATGTAATAGGAGTACAATATCATGGCAGTATAATATAATACTAGTATGATATAGTGCCTGACGTGAGTGCCCTCAACTGCCCTCAAGCACCACCTTTTCTTAAGGCCATGAGGTCACTGTAAGTGCCCGTGGTGATTGCCGGGCAGCTCATTTGTCCGTCGGTCCCCCATATGCCTGACGTGAGTCGAGCTCGTTGCTATTTTCGAGTTGTCTGCTGCTGCAGGCGCGGTTGTGCACCCAGGTTATAAGGTAGCTAATAACGTTATCGTGGTGGTAGGTTATAAGGTAGCTAATAAGTAATAACGTTATCGTGGTGGTAGGTTATAAGGTAGCTAATAACGTTATCGTGGTGGTAGGGTATAAGGTAGCTAATAACGTTATCGTGGCGGTAGGTTATAATGTAGCTTGTAACGTTATCGTGGTGGTCCTAAGGTTATAGCGAGGGTGGTCTGGGCATACAAGCATCTGCTGGCCCTGTTGGTGTTCTGTTTTGAAGCATGTGCCCCCAGCTAAACCCCCAGCCCTTGCCTTGGTCCTAGCCCTAGCCCCACGGTCGATTCACACACTTTGGGCATAGGTAACACGGGAGCGGGCATCTATCTACTGGCACACGCACAGGCCTTGTCCTCCTCATGGCGCAAGTGAGTGCTTACGGTGATACGGCCTCTGTGGGTTGCTGGTTGAGGTTTGCTGGTTTGCCTCTTGGGGGACTTTATTGGCATGTTTTTGGCAAATTTTGGTACACCCGGCTGGCTCCTTTTGCTGATGATGATGCCCTAATCGCCGTGTTGATTGCTTTGCTGATTTCCCTGAGTCTACTCCTGCCGCCGCTCCTGCGTTCCCTGTATCTTTCCAACCTAGCTGCGGTGGCTCCTGACCCGCCCATTGTCCGTGCTTGCTACGGCGAGCGGGTGGACCTGAACGTGTGTGCACATGTGCATGTGTGTGTGCGTGTGTATCTGTGTGTGCTGTGTCTGCGTAACTGCTGCATCCGGTCACGCGCAGGTGGACCTCAACACCCTGGGCCGCATCGACTTCACCTGCCTACCCGAGTGCCGCCCGTTTGATGTGGTGGTGATCGACCCCACGGAGACGTGGACCGCGCTGATGAAGTGAGCACCATATATGATTGACCGCCTCACTATATAGACAGTAGCTATAGTGACCATCCCGTATGATGTGGTGGTGATCGACCCCACAGAGACGTGGACCGCGCTGATGAAGTGAGCATCCTGGTAGGACAGGGCCGGTAGAAGGCTACATAGTAGGATTGTGGGATAGGTGGAGGTATTGTGGGATAGGTGGTGGTAATAATACACCCAGGGCCTGACAGTCTGCGAGAAGCACGCGGCAGTGTACGTTGGTGCTTTTATGTGATGTTGCTCTTCGGGTTCGTCACTTCCCGGCATGGCCTTGGAGGCTGACCTTGACTGTTTCTTGTGCTTGCGTGAACTGCTGTGGGGTGCATGGCCTGGGGACGTGGCGTGGCCTGGCGTGCGCTGGTCTTGTTCGTGGTGTGGCGTGGGGCATGGCCTGGGCATGGCGTGGCGTGTTGCATGGCCTGGGTTGCTCCCCCACAGGACCATCTTTGACTTTAGCGCGCTCAAGGCTTTTATCGCGCGCCCGGACTTCAAGTTTGTGTAAGTGATACCAGAGGCGGTTTGTGCTGGTATCGTGTCTGCCATACTCCCACCCGTTGGTCCCGACGTCAAGTTTGTAGACTAGTAAGTACCCACTTTGTGCCATGTAGTAATCGATGATCCCCTCTTCCTCCCCCCCCCCTCTTTTCCCCCTCCCTTGGTTCCGGCTCGCCTTTGTGCATAGCGCCTTCGATTTCTTTGTTGAACCTTCCCATCGCGCTATGGGTTGATGCCAGGGGTCCCATCCTGGGTGATTCCCTCGGTAATATCCCCGCACACAGGGACAGTTCTTACAAACGTCGCTCTGCGATCATCGCGCTTCCCTTGCTAGACAATGTCTGATAGGAAATATGAGAAAATTGAATAGTAGTCACAAGATAATTGGTAGGTAGTTTTCTAATAAATGTGGCTACTTGGATTATGTCACTTCCCTGATTCCACTCACCCCGACTGCCATGGCCCCCTTCTCTTTTGCCCATGCTTTGCCCAACACCACACCGCCTCCTACACCCCTGCTCCCCTCCCCCTCCCCTCCCCCTCCCCTCCCCTCCCCTCCCCCTCCCCCTCCCCCTCCCCCCCCCTCCCCCTCCCCCTCCCCCTCCCCCTCCCCCCCTCCCCCCCTCCCCCTCCCCTCCCCTCCCCTCCCCTCCCCCTCCCCCTCCCCGCCCCGCCCCCGCCCCCGCCCCGCCCCGCCCCCGCCCCCGCCCCCGCAGATACGACGCGATGCATGGCGTCGCAGGCCCCTATGCGCAGCGCATCTTTGCAACCGAGCTCGGCGCGCCCGCCTCCGCCCTCCTCAACTGCGTCCCCAAGGAGGACTTTGGCGGGGGCCACCCTGACCCCAACCTGACCTACGCCCACGAGCTGGTCCATGCCATGGGCCTGGATGCCGAGCACCCGGTGGCGGATGACAGTGCCGTGCCGGACTTTGGCGCGGCCGCGGACGGGGACGCGGACCGCAACATGGTGCTGGGCAAGCGGTTCTTCGTGACCCCGAGCGACTCGGTTGCGATCCTCGCGGCCAACGCGCAGGCGTCTATCCCGTATTTCAAGGACGGGCTCAAGGGCGTGGCCAGGTGGGTGGTTCAGCAAATCGTTGGGTGGCCAGGACCCCAAGCCAGAGAGCCGATAGTCTTCTCCTGGAGCGTTCACTAGTTCATGTCCAAATGAACTTGGGAAGCGAATAGGTGCGTAGGGGGAGTCTAGAAAGGGCAGGAGGTCGTCTATCCTTGGTACAGGGAGGAGCCTGATTCCGCAGCTCTCGGTGTGCGAGCTTATGCTAGAATAAACAGTGCATTTGCTTGCGTGGCAACTATTGCGTGACCGGCCACGTGCCTGTGGTTGGCCATGTTGAGGGGGTGGCTGGCCAGAAGGCCAAAAAAATAGGAAGCCAATGGCGATCTGCCGGCATCCTTCTCGAGTCGTGCTTATTACGGCGTGCCTGCAGCCACTTGAAGACTGACATTTTGTGAGCACCCTTTCTCTTCCCTTATCCTTTTCCTTATCAGGGCGAGATTGATTCTAACCTCTGAGCATGATCTTAATGGGAGAAGGAGAAGGAAAAACGAGGCTAGAAATGAAGCTCACAGGGCAAGGCCCCTTGAAGTGTGCCTGGCGTGTGACGTGTACGTGCACGCGCCACACCCGGCAAAACTCTTCTTCTTGCATCTGCCACCTGTCGCGCTCACCTCTGCTCACTCTACGCAGGAGCGTGCCCCCTGTGGCCGCGCTGACTGTCTCCTTGGTATCCTGGCATCCACCACCTGTCTCACATGCCCTGGCATCGGCCACCTGTAACACTCTTGCCCTTGCATCCGCCACCTATAACACTCTTGCCCTTGCATCCGCCACCCTTCTCCGCCACCACTCTCATGCGATGTGTGCAGGAGCATGCCCACGTCGGCCGCGCTGGACGTGGTCGGCCAGAAGGCAGGCCTCAAGTACTTCGAGGTAATGGTTTTAGGAGGGAGAAAAGAGAAGCGGGGTGGGGTGGGGGCTAATTGTTATGGGGGGGTGAAAAGAGAAAGGACGGCAGGGGTGGGGTAATGGTTTTAAAGGGGAGAAAAGAGAAGCGGGGGGGGGGGGGGTAATGGTTGTAGGGGGAGCAAAGAGAATGCACGGCAGGGTGGGGTTAATTGTTGTAGGGGGCAGCAAAGAGAAAGGCCGGCAGGAGGGGGGTAATGGTTTTAGGGGGGAGAACAGAGAAAGGACGGCAGGGGGGGGTAATGGTTTTAGGGGGGAGAAAAGAGAAGCGGTGGGGTGGGGTGGGGTAATGGTTGTAGGGGGAGAAAAGAGAAGCGGTGGGGTGGGGTGGGGTAATGGTTGTAGGGGGGAGAAAAGAGAAGCGGTGGGGTGGGGTGGGTAATGGTTGTAGGGGGAGAAAAGAGAAGCGGTGGGGTGGGGGGTAATGGTTGTAGGGGGGAGAAAAGAGAAGCGGTGGGGTTGGGGGTGGGGGGTAATGGTTGTAGGGGGGAGAAAAGAGAAGCGGTGGGGTGGGGTGGGGTAATGGTTGTAGGGGTAGAAAAGAGAAGCGGTGGGGTGGGGTGGGGTAATGGTTGTAGGGGGTAGAAAAGAGAAGCGGTGGGGTGGGGTGGGTAATGGTTGTAGGGGGGAGAAAAGAGAAGCGGTGGGGTGGGGGGTAATGGTTGTAGGGGGGAGAAAAGAGAAGCGGTGGGGTTGGGGGTGGGGGGGTAATGGTTGTAGGGGGGAGAAAAGAGAAGCGGGGGGGTGGGGTGGGGTAAGGGTTGTAGGGGGGAGAAAAGAGAAAGGACGGCAAGGGGGGGGGTAATGGTTGTAGGGGGGAGCAAAGAGAAAGGGTGGCAGGGGGGGGGCGGGGGGGGGGTAGAGGGCAGCAAAATTGGACGGGGGGGATGTGAAGTTGGATTTGTGCATGCCAACTAGGTGAAGGCCAAGGGCCAGCCTTGGGTTTGTCATGCATACGATCACCACTCATGTGGTGGCGCGAGGAGGGGGTCCCCATGGTATATTGCTGGTACGGTATGTACGGTATATACCACGAGTATATGATATGGAGTATATACGATATGGTGTAAGACCAGGTTAGCCTCGGCCTGTTATCCTGGCGCCTATCTGTAGTGTACCTGACTAACTGGAGAGCATTGGGGCACATGGCACGTCATAAAAAGGTGGCAGGGTGCTGTCATGCCGATATTTTGTTTTTCACGGGCATTTTTTCTTTTTCACGAGCCCTCATGAGGCTGCATTTGCGTGGCTGTGGCTCAATTTCTCGTGATCTCGTTGTTACCAATACGTTGATGCTATTAGTGAAAGCTGACGTTATCATTGGTCGCCCGCCATCTCAGTGTCCCAGCTGCCGCTGACGTCACCAGCGCCCACCGTCGCCACCCTTGCCAGCGTCTTGATAATCGATGCAACCATATTTGTTGTCTCATTGTGGTTGTCTCGTTGATATTTGGCACGTGCCCAGTTATATGGCAGTGACACGGGCATCCCGAGATGGTTTGTCCGATATGATTGCTCCTGTTCACCGATAAACTGTCCCGTACTAGCTGCCCGACTGCCCACCTGCCCCTTCTGATGACTTCAATCATTTTGAAGTTGATGGGTTCATTTTATGGGTTTTCGTTTGTGATGTCATGACCCCTAACGGTATCACTCCCTAACGGAGTCGTGCAGGTGCCCACCGGCTGGAAGTTCTTCGGCAATCTCATGGACGCCGGGATGTGCTCCATCTGCGGAGAAGAGAGCTTTGGCACCGGTGGGTGTCCATCTATCTCTACCTCATACCCTGTAGCCCTGGCCATGAACACCTCAGCCCTAGCCATGAAACACCTCAGCCATGAAGCAACAGAGAGGAGTGTATGTAGAGCTTTGGCACCGGTGGGCGCCCACTGTCCATGCCATGTGCCTTGAGACCTCAGCCCCAGCCATGAAACACCTCAGCCCTGGCCATGAAACATCTCAGCCCTAGCCATGAAACAGCTCAGCCCCAGCCATGAAACACCTCAGCCCCAGCCATGAAACATTTTTATATTTTTTATTTTTGCTTTGGCTTTGAGCTTATTGCTTGCTAGTATTTCTTTTCTTCTTGCAGTATGCTATATAGTATGCCAGCCACGAAACACCTCAGCCCCAGCCATGAAACACCTCAGCCCTAGCCATGAAACAGCTCAGCCCTGGCCATGAAACAGCTCAGCCCCAGCCATGAAACACCTCAGCCCTAGCCATGAAACACCTCAGCCCCAGCCATGAAACACCTCAGCCCTGGCCATGAAACACCTCAGCCCCAGCCATGAAGCAACGGAGAGGAGTGTATTTAGAGCTTTGGCACCGGTGGGCGCCCACTATCCATGCTGTGTGCCTTTAGACCTCAGCCCTAGCCATGAAACACCTCAGCCCCAGCCATGAAACAACAGAGAGGAGTGTATGTAGAGCTTTGGCACCGGTGGGCGCCCACTATCCATGCCATGTGCCTTGAGACCTCAGCCCTAGCCATGAAACACCTCAGCCCCAGCCATGAAACAGCTCAGCCGTAGCCATGAAACAGCTCAGCCCCAGCCATGAAACAGCTCAGCCCTGGCCATGAAACACCTCAGCCCTGGCCATGAAACAGCTCAGCCCCAGCCACGAAACACCTCAGCCCCAGCCATGAAACACCTCAGCCCCAGCCATGAAACACCTCAGCCCTGGCCATGAAACACCTCAGCCCCAGCCATGAAACAGCTCAGCCCCAGCCATGAAACAGCTCAGCCCCAGCCATGAAGCACCTCAGCCCTAGCCATGAAGCAACAGAGAGGAGTGTATGTAGAGCTTTGGCACCGGTGGGCGCCTACTGTCCATGCCGTGTGCCTTTAGACCTCAGCCCCAGCCATGAGACATGGGAGAGGAGTATCGAGCTGTGGCACTGGTGGGTTGTGAACCACCCTGTGCCACCATGTACCCTTCAGTCCTAACAAGCCCTAGACATCCAAATTCTTGCCAGTAGGGCTTCGGTGCCTGTGGGTGTGATCTGCACTTTACTTGTATCCCTCCAACCTGGATGCTAGGCCTTTACTGGCGGAAAAGTTGGATGTGGCACAAGTGCGTGACATGGGGCCATCTGCCCTTAGCCAACGCAGCGTCGTAGGCAGTGTCATACATCAATAGGCCACTATCATAGGTCGCTATGTGAATAGGTCACTATATCTTGAACTTCCAGGGGCTCGTAGTGCACAGCTGCCATCTGTATTCTTGTGGAAGACACTGCCATGATCACCTGGCCTTGGACTGTATTTATTCAGGTTTTACTCTCTCGACTGTGTGCTTCTCACTTTGCCAACGGTGTTAGGCTGGGTTGCCTTTTCTGTGTTAGGCTGCCGCCACTCTTTCTGCCTCTGGTTCCCTCTCGAATCTGGTTCCCTCTTTCCCTCTTGTCCGTTCATCTTTCTGCCTTTCTTATGCGTGGCCTGCGCATCCCAGTCCCCACCCTAAATCCCAACCCAACCCCAATCCTCATTCCTTTTCGCCTGGCTTGCACCAACCCCGTTTGACATGCCGTCTCTATTTCTTTTTATGTTTCTTTTTCTCGCTGTACCGTCTGTATTGTAACAAAATTTCTTGTCCCGTGTCATTTGGCCACCAATCTGCCCGGGTCGGACCACATGTGTACCAAGGATGGCTGCCCGCTCGCTCTCATGACCTATGTGCTAAGCCGCCGCTTCCTTTCTTCTGAGATCCCTTTCTGCGTTCCCGTTCTGCGGCCCCTCCTGCGCATCCACCAGGCTCCGACCACGTGCGCGAGAAGGACGGGCTGTGGGCGGTGCTCGCGTGGCTCTCTGTGCTGGCGCACCGCAACAAGGGCACGCCGGTCGGTAGCTTGGTGACGGTGGAGGACATTGTCCGCCAGCATTGGGCCACGTACGGGCGCCACTACTATTGCCGCTATGACTACGAGGTGCGTGCGGACACGCACGCACACTGTCATCCCCTTGTCATGTAACTGGGCTTATAAAAGCTATGACCCCGAGCAGGACACATAGCTTCTGGTGGCCCGCTTATATCATAAAGCTGTCCGTTCATATCATAAAGCTGTCCGTTCATATCATAAAGCTGTCCGTTCATATCATAAAGCTGTCTGTTCATATCATAAAGCTCGAGCAGGAAAGCGTGCTTGAGGGTAGTACCGCCGTTACAACTGCCGATTCAACGACCAACACCTTGGCTATCAAAACAACCCAAGCTTTTTTGGTGTTCTTTACCCTGGTGTGCTGCCATCCCATCAGCCAAGGGGGGAGCGATTTCCAGTTCAGCGCAGTCCTTGTTTCTCTGACGAGCATTACATGGATGTTCATCTGATCAGCATGAGGTCTATGTCTCATCTGACCAGCATTAACGATGTTTATCTGACCAGCCTTAGATCGATGTTTTTCTGACCACAGTTAAATCGATGTTCATCTGACCCTTATTGAATAGCTTACCCCATGCTGGCATCTGCATCGGCATCTGCAGGAGGTGGATGCCGCCCCCGCCAACAAGCTCATGGCCGCAATGGTGGAGATGCAGGCGGACCTGGCATCCGTCAACGAGTAAGTGACAGCTGGCATCGCGGCGCCTCGTTGTGGGCATTCCACCCCATGCAGTACGCCAGTATGAGTGGTGGAGGCTTGTCAGTATGGGGAGCAGAGGAGGAATTGTGGGACCCGGTGCATTGTGGGACCTGGCATCCGTCAACCAGTCGGTGGTGTGGGTGGAGACGTGCGTGGGGACCTGGCACCCGACAACCAGTAGGGGACAGCTGGCATCGCGGCGCCTCGTTTAGGCTGTTTCGTGTGTGCCTCAGCCGGTTGTCGTCAGCAGTACGGGTAGCGAAGAAATGCCTGTCAATGTGAAAGTTGCTTGTTGGAGCTAAATATAGCTTCACGGGGCTGCAGAGAGTCTTCTTTGTTTGAGGAGCACGTCTGGACGACTTCGTATGTTTGTGAGAGCACTTTTTTTTCCGGTAGGCTTTGTGTTTGTGACATAACGTGGGCTGCCGCATGAAAGAGAAAGATGCTGGGGCCGCTCGCACTCACGTCCAAGCACGGTCGGGGCGGCAGTCCAAAGCCCTTTTTCCACTATTTTCCCGGCTAGTAATTGTACTACTAGCAGTTATAGCACACTCAATGGATCATACTGTGCCACTTTGTGTCCATGCACCCCACTTCCCTGCTCGTTGGCCCTCGCTCTTCGCTCCTTGCCCACATTTCTGTGCCCATGACAACCCTGGCCCCTAATACTACGCCCCCACGACCCTGGCCCCTTCATCGTTATTGCCCAGGGTGGTGGCGGCGGCCATCGGTGACGGCAGCGCGTACAAGGTGGTGGCGGGCGACCAGTTCTGCTACACGGACCCGGTGGACCACAGCGTGTCCAAGAACCAGGGCATTCGCTTCCTGTTTGAGGACGGCTCACGGCTGGTGGGTAACGATGACTTGTTTATGTGTTTCGATACATGTCTTATATGAACCAAGGCACTTGGGTAGCGATTACTTGTTCACGTGTCGGTAGACGGTCTTATTTGAACCAAGGCATCCGCGTTCCGTTCGAGCACGACTCGCGGCTTGTGAGTTCTCAATGTGGTGGATTTGGTGATCAGTTGCTTGCGCGTTGGTAGCTTGTTATTTTAAACCAGGGAATCTGCTTCCTGTTGAAGGAAAGCTCGCAACTGGTGGGTGGCCAGCACATGTTCGCTACTGATTGCTGCTGTGTTTATAGTTATAGTTTCCTATGTAAACCAGGGCATCCGTTTCCTGCTTCAGGATGCATCTGTTTAAGGATGCATCACGGGTGGAAGGTGGCGCAGTTGACACTTTCTTACCTGGATGGCGCCCTTGATCCGCTCATTTGGGTTGCTTATGTGCTTCAACGACTCGCGTAACTTACCGCGGTTCCTTTTGTTTTGAGGAGATCTCAGCCCCTCCGGGTTGCCGAAGCGCTTGTGAGAAATATTTGTGGTTTTCTCAGCGCGGCTGCGTAAATGGTGTGCCCAAATAAGAGGTGCACTCTTCTTCGTCCATTTTGGTCATTGGTCCTTTCTTGCCCCTTTTTTGGTTGCCTCCCTGTCAGGTGCCGATGTTTCTCTCTTTGGGGCTCGTGTGGGTGGGTGGTGGGCAACCAGCGGGCTGGCGGCAACCTTTCCCTTTGCGTTGGAAAATTCATGTGTAGGAGGTTCCTAGCAAGTGACGTGCCATCTTCTTTGGCACTTAGTTTGCTAAAACGTGAGTGTGCGCCTGACACAGAGCTTGACCACAAACAAATGTTCCCTTGCCTTCTCATCTGCTACTATCTGTAGCATACCTTCTTATCTGTAGTATGTTTTCTTTCCTTTGATCCATCCCCGGCGCGGTGCAGGTCTTCCGCCTCTCCGGCACAGGCTCCGTGGGCGCGACCATCCGGCTGTACATCGAGCAGTACGAGAAGGATGCGGACAAGCTGGGGCGGGACACGCACGAGGCGCTCGCGCCGCTGGTGGGTGGCGGGTGTACTGCTCCCTTTTTCATAGTATCGTCGTCGTAGTGATGGTAGTTACCAGTAGATGCGTTCACTTGGTGGCACATGCACGAAGCGCCCGCGCCGCTGGTTTGTGCAGGGCTATGATAGCGGCTTTGCTGCGTGGTTCACTGTAGACATCGTCGAGTAGAGTAGACGTGCTCATCGAGTACTGTAGACATGTTCATTTGGTGGGGGTGGCGGAATCGCTGTACCACAGTATAGTTCTAGTGCGGTTGGGTAGCAGTATTGCATGGGTATGGATATCGCATGACAAATGTGTAGGCCTTAGTTCATGATGGAGTCATTAGGCATTCATGCGTGCTTCAATTCGTGTTCAGCCAAACCTTGTACACCTGTGCTGATATACCATCCCCACACGCCACCACCACCACCACTACACCACCAACATTTGACTCGATTGGTTTAATGGGACTCTAGGACACCTCGGGATCCACCATGATTGCGACTCGGGCCAAACACCCAGTAGCAACAAACTGCAGGTGGCCGACCTGTGCACGTTTTCTTACCACTGCCTTGTCTTATGGTCCTGCCTTGTCTTATGCTTTTATCGTACTGGGTGGTGCAGGTGAAGATCGCGCTGGCGATTTCCAAAATGGAGGAGTACACCGGCAGGACCCGGCCCACCGTCATCACCTAGAGATCATTGGATGGCTATACTTGATGCCATTTGGGGAGGCCTGAGTGGAAGGTTTCCCTTGCATAAGTTTGTGCACTTTTCTTTTTTTGCTGGCAACAGGATCCACGTAATTCCAGGCTTCACAACGGTGGACATTCGTGGAATATACGGTAAACTTGTTGACTTTTCTCAGTTGTGTTCACAATTAAATTAGTTCCATTCTTATTCATGCTGGCCATTCATTTCTTCACAATATATATGCCCCCGGCAAGTGTACGCTATGCGCAGTTAAGTGCCCAACTTTCAATGTATCGATTTTTGTAGGAGACAAAGTACCAATCAATCGACGCTGGACGCCACGCATCCTGTCCAGAATAGTTGTCTCAGTTCAAGCTTTATATTAATTAAGTAATGAATTAAACTCGTGCTCCCGTTGGGGAGTCACGAAGCTTTACACACCTTGCCGATGATCGAAATTATAGTTATGCATTATTTCCTTGCATTAATTTATTAATTAGTCTCGTGTCCCCGCATGTTCCTCGCATGCAACACATCTTGTTGTGCACTTGGGTTTGGTTGTTTGTGTTGGTCGTGGTGGTGGTGTGTGTGTATGTGTGTATGTGTGTTTTCCCTATCGACCTTTCTTGCTTCCCTCTGTCTCCCTCCATGCAGGTCTACCTCACTAGAGATAGCCACGCGGCTCCCGCGGCCTTCGCGTCTTTCCTTTCAGACAACTACCCTAGTCCTTCCACGGCGTTGGATCGCCATGCGTCCAGGCATAGTTATCTCACTTCATATAAGTTGCGACCATACACGTGTGCGCTTAGCATGCCCGGGCTGATCATTCATGACAGTAAAGGCTTGAGAGCTACCATGGTCAGGATTCTCCCGATTTCTGGCCTGCGCTGGTTGTCTCCTTGATAATGAACAGGTACAGCCCGAGAGCACGTACACAAACAATTCAACGTGCTCTGTAAAATGAATAAATTGCCAGCTAGACCCCTTTGTGTAACTGCGGAAGGCACCACCCCACCATTCCCAAATGTTCCCCCTTCACAATGGGGCGTGGCAAGGTTGTGCCCGCCTCAAAGCCGATTACCACTCGGCCATCCGGCAGGCGACCAAGGAGCAGGAGGACCTTCATGTCCGCGAGTACTTCGCCCACCTCAAGGACCAGCACGGCAAGTACGCCTGGACCCGCCTTCGTCACGCCCAACGGCCCGCCGGCGGCGAGCAGCCGGCGCCGCGGACGCTCTCTGGCTCACCGCAGCAGCAGCTCGACCAGTGGTATTCCTCCCAGTCCCGGCTGCTCGGCGCCCCCCCGCCGCCTCCGCCGCTTGGCCCTCTGGCGGCCGCACGCCTGGCAGTAGCACCGGCGGACGTCCCTGCGCCGCCCACGCCGCCCGCCGCTGAGCAGGACTACACGTACCCAGCCCTGACGAAACCCCTGGCCGACCCCAACGCGCTCCCGCCGTTCACCGAGCTCGAGCTGAGCACCGCCGCCAAGGCAACTCCGCTTCTATGCCGCCGTTGGACCTGACCAGCTCCCAGCCCCGGTGATTAAGCTGACGGCGCTCACGGGGTTCCTGCTTGACGTCTGCAACCGGATCCTGCTTGCCGACGCGCCGCCGATTCCTGAGTGGCAGCACAGCTACCGTATTATGCTGTACAAAAACAAAGGTTCCCCTGACGACCCCGCCAACTACCGAGGAGTCTGCATCTAGAGCGCCGCACTTAAGTTGTTCATGCGCATGATCCAGTCAACCGCCTTCGTTCTGCTCTCGACTGTCACGTTGGGGAAAGTCAAATGGGCTTCCGTCCAGGGCGCAACACCGTCATGGCCATCTTCGTCGCGCGTCGCCTCTTCGAGGAAATCGCTCTCCTGCAACCTGGTGAGTTTCCCGCAATCTTGATCTTCGTCGACTTCATCAAGGCTTTTGATTCTGTCCTCTGGGACGCTCTATGGGCTGTACTTGCTCGCGCTCGCGTCCCCACTCCCCTGATTACCGTCATCCGCACGCTGTATGAGGGGTCGACCACTTCGGTGCGCACTCATGCAACACGGCATTACCCCGCCATGCCCACTGCAGACCGGCGTCTGGCCGGGTTGCGTCCTGTCGCCGTACCTGTTTATTATTGTAGTGGATTATGTTATGCGCCAGGCACGTGCTCGCTTTGCTAGCATTGCAGGCCGTGCCCCTGGCCTAGCGATCACGAACGAGCTTGGGGAAGGGGGGCCGACTAACAAGCAGAATTTACTAGCTGACAGTCATTTATGCCGACGACATCACGCTCATCGAGAAGCCGGAGTCTGCCCAACTTTGGCTGGACTGCCTGGCGCTCGAGGCTCGGGCGGTTGGTCTAGAAATCAGCCCCAAAACGGAGGCCCTGGCCCTCGGCATGGCAGGGCCCCCACCCACACTCCGCCTCTTAGACGATGCCGAGGTCAACTACCCTCCTTCAGGCCGCTTCAAGCTGCTCGGCAGTTGGCTTCCCGACTGCGAGGACGACATGACGACACGGATCGGCATGGCGTGGGCGCACCTCCATGACCACCGCCGCGCTGGTGGAGCAACCCCGCCCTACCCCGGATCGTCAAGCGTGACCTCTTCAAGGTCGTCATTCTGACGATCCTGACCTACGGCGCCGAGCTAGACGTGGACACTGATGCAGGAGCTGGAGCAACGACTCGACGGCGCCGTCACCAAGATGCTGCGCAAGGCCCTTAACATCCCCTTTGGTTTGCACATTAGTAATGAGGATTTGTACGCTGATTTGCCCTATGTTTCCCACATTATTAGGCACAGGCGCCTGGGCCTAGCCGGGCACCTGGCCGGGCTGGCCCGCACAGATCAGGTAGATACATCAGATAGACTAGCTGGCACCAAGCCCGCCCAGCCTGGGCGATATGTCCTCACCTGGCGTGCCCCCGGCCGCGCGCGGCAGGGCCGCCACCCGTGGACTTTTCGTGATAGACTCGGCATGGACATGTGCTACACTAGACGTGACGGGCTCACCCCCGGGCAGCCTCCTGGTTTGTCTGTAATATGGAGGCAGATGGTGCGCACGGATAGATGGCAAGTAGTGATGAAGGAGACCCCCCCAAGCCTGTGGGGGCTCCGCGTGTGACCAAGTATGGCATTCATAGCGATTCGGGCCGCGGTGCATGCCCACACCCCTGTAACTAGGACCTAGATAGCTTATACCATCCATTCCATCCCATGTTCCCCTCCCGGCACTGAGGACTTATGCTCACGTGACGCAGTCACGTGTCTATTAATTAATTATTAATTAATTAATTAAGGTTGTGTCCTGTCCAGCCAGCCTATATCTGTTGATTAATACTGCATGTCGTGGATCACGTCATGCCCCATGCAGGCCACGTGCTACACTTTACTGCACTTCGAGGGGCATTCGAGCCTGGCTTGGACATCTTTTCATGGCAATTGTCGCAAGCCACGAGCCACGAGCCACGAGGTAGCCATGGCTGACGGCGGAGCTCACATCAGTCCGACGCCGCGCCTTGCGCACCCCGGTAATTCCCGCGCGAAATTTGACGAAATTCGGTGTGCCGTGCAATGTTGACTGAAATTCGGTGTGCACGGCTATGGTGACGCGAAAATTTATTGCGAGCTGATTACGCAACCATTTTGGACGTTATTTCGCTTGTTCGGACGGCAATTACATAAGGAAAATTATCGTACATTAAAAAACCTGAAAAACAGTTTCTTTTTTTTCTGCAGCGAGGGCACGTGGGCAGCAGGCGGGCGTTTTGCACACCAACCGGCCCGACCCGTGTGTGTGCAAGGTAAAACACAGACAGGAAAAACATGCTCTCGTTGGTTATGGACACATTCTACCAGTTCCTAACATCATTTCAAAGAAACCCAGCGATGGATTTCCCTTAATTTTGCGTTTCCGATTTTTACGCCCCTTCCGCGAAAAAGTGAGAATTATAGGAGCGCTGACAGGGGCAACACTGCATGTCGTGCTTTTAATCGCTTTTACGTCTTTTCTTGCAGCTATATGACTTACCTTGGGCGCAGCAACATCGCCCGGTGTTTATCCTGCGGGCGGGGCTTGCTGGCCCCGTCCGGAGTGTGCTCGGGGTGCGGGAAAAACCACAGCTACTGGTTTATAACGTCGACAACCCCCCATTTTCTGGTCATTAACCGGCGTATTCTTGTTGTTTAAGCTTCCGGCGACGGGCGAAAAGAGCTCTTACCATGACGGCATGCTCTGGGGAGGCGTTCCGAGAAGGACTGGGGCGGGCAGGCAAATTTACACGCGACAGTGCCCGCACGTCGCCTGCGCACCCCGGCGTACAAGGGAAAGCGCAGTGTTTCCCTCCTGGACGGCCCATCGCTGCCTTTGCCGCGGGGCGGCATGTTGGGGAGGCGGCTCCTTCTTCCTTTCTTACCGCCCGTTTCATAGTTCATACCCCGTGAGTTTCCCAACGGAGGCGTGTTAATGATGAGCGGCTGCATGCATGAATGAACGGGTGTATGAATGAGGGAGGGGGGAGGGAGGGAGGGAGGGAGGGAGGGAGGGAGGGAGGGAGGGAGGGAGGGAGGGAGGGAGGGAGGGAGGGAGGGAGGGAGGGAGGGAGGGAGGGAGGGAGGGAGGGAGGGAGGGAGGGAGGGAGGAGGGAGGGAGGGAGGGAGGAGGGAGGGAGGGAGGGAGGAGGGAGGGAGGGAGGGAGGGAGGGAGGGAGGGAGGGAGGGAGGAGGGAGGAGGGAGGGAGGGAGGGAGGGAGGGAGGGAGGGAGGGAGGGAGGGAGGAGGGAGGGAGGAGGGAGGGAGGGAGGGAGGGAGGGAGGGAGGGAGGGAGGGAGGAGGGAGGGAGGGAGGGAGGGAGGGAGGGAGGGAGGAGGAGGGAGGGAGGGAGGGAGGGAGGGAGGGAGGGAGGGAGGGAGGGAGGGAGGGAGGGAGGGAGGGGGAGGGAGGGAGGGAGGAGGGAGGGAGGGAGGGAGGGAGGGAGGGGGAGGGAGGGAGGGAGGGAGGGAGGGAGGGAGGGAGGGAGGGAGGGAGGGAGGGAGGGAGGAGGGAGGGAGGGAGGGAGGGAGGGAGGGAGGGAGGGAGGGAGGGAGGGAGGGAGGGAGGGAGGAGGGAGGGAGGGAGGGAGGAGGGAGGGAGGGAGGGAGGGAGGGAGGGAGGGAGGAGGAGGGAGGGAGGGAGGGAGGGAGGGAGGGAGGGAGGGTATGACTGCGTGCGTGCGTGCGTGCGTGCGTGCGTGCGTGCGTGCGTGCGTGCGTGCGTGCGTGCGTGCGTGCGTGCGTGCGTGCGTGCGTGCGTGCGTGCGTGCGTGCGTGCGTGCGTGCGTGCGTGCGTGCGTGCGTGCGTGCGTGCGTGCGTGCGTGCGTGCGTGCGTGCGTGCGTGCGTGCGTGCGTGCGTGCGTGCGTGCGTGCGTGCGTGCGTGCGTGCGTGCGTGCGTGCGTGCGTGCGTGCGTGCGTGCGTGCGTGCGTGCGTGCGTGCGTGCTTACGTGTATGCATGGGTGGGTGGATACATGTGTACGTGTGTGTGTGTGTGGGTGGGTGGGTAAGGGATCGACGTGTGTGTGTGTGTATGTGTGTGTGTGTGCTTCTCTGCTTAGGCGTTGGAGCACACGCATGCACTGGAGGAAGGGGGTGATGAAAACCCAGACCAACTGTCGCACCCACGGTCCCCTCCACCTTCACCAAGCGTAAGGCCAAGCGTGCCATGGGGGTAGGGTAGCTGACGCAAGTCACCAACGTCAGGGTGCTCACCAGGCTGGTGGATGAGAAGATGGGGGGCAGGCCCCTGTCAGATGCAGAGAAGAAGAAAAGGAAAAGGATGCAGGGCCGTGAGAACGTGCCCCCGGGTGTGGCATTAGCCACTATATAGCTAGCTAGCTGGCTAGAGCTTTGTTATTAATGCATTGTACTATAGGCATGTGCCCCCAAGTATGCCTTCCTGCATTGTAAATATGATGCATAATGTAATGATGTGTTGTTTGGAACCTTCTGTACACCAAGGTGGAATGATTGCCATGAAACCCTTGGAAGAACATAGAAAGCTGCTTTTTCTGTGGTATTTATGCTAGCATCTGTCACCAATTTGTTATCCAACCAGCCTGAAGCTTTGTGGGCAGGCTGCATGGGATGTGTTTCGAACATGTGCCAAGTTCCAGGTCCAACTGAGTTCATTTGATGTCATTATATATGCACATGTGTGATGAAACCCTTGAAAACCATGAAAAACTGCATTTTTGTGGTATTTATGCTAGCATTTGTCACCAGTTTGTCATCCAACCAGCCTGAAGCTTTGTGGGCAGGCTGCATGGGATGTGTTTCGAACATGTGCCAAGTCCCAGGTCCAACTGAGTTCATTTGATGTCATTATATATGCAAATGTGTGATGAAACCCTTGGAAAACCCTGAAAAACTGCATTTTTGTGGTGTTTATGCTAGCATCTGTCACCAATTTGTCATCCAACCAGCCTGAAACTTTGTGGGCATGCTGCATGGGATGTGTTTAGAACATATGCAAAGTTCCACGCCCAACTGAGTTCATTTGGTGTCATTATATATGCATATGTGTGATGAAACCCTTGGAAAACCCTGAAAAACTGCATTTTGGGGGTATTTATGCTAGCATCTGTCACCATTTTGTGATCCAACCAGCCTGAAACTTTGTGGGCATGCTGCATGGGATGTGTTTATAACATGTGCAAAGTTCCAGGCCCAACTGAGTTCATTTGATGTCATTATATACGCATACATGCCAGAAAGTGCTGAAAATTCGGTATTTTTATGCTAGCAAATGTCACCATGTTACCATGCTGCCGACTCCCAAAAAATTATTTGACCACATGCCACCATAAGATATCTGATTAGGCACCTTGGTGCCAAATTTGAGGCCAAACTAATCATTAGCCTATCCTAGAATAATTTTCAGGGTGGAAAAATGGCTTTTTGGAATGATGTGCTCATAACCTTCACATTTGGGCACCAAATTCGGCTCTGACTATCACAATCGCCTCGTCTTTCTAAGACGCACACGCCGATATAGTTTTCCGAAGCTATTACACAATATATGATGAGCAAACGCTCCTCGACGCAACGCAGCCTGGCGGCTGTGCTAGGCCATGAAAATACGTCTGCAGCTCCGGCTGCAGCCATTAATTCGCCCTCAGGTCCGGCAGGCAGCGGTGACACTAGTCGCGCACTGGTACGTGGTCGCCCCGCCCCCTCCCGGGCTTCATGCCTCGCCTTCAGCCTCCGCCTGAGCCTAAACGCAGCCGCCCAACAGAACCTAGCTGGTCTGAGCACGACTTTGACGTTGACGGGTTATTTTCCACCTTCGACGTCCACAGACCCGGCTATTTTGACTGGCCACACATCCGGATCCTGGAGCTTTTGTTTTATGGGTCGTACGTACGCCTCCCTTCTTGACCTGTGCCAGCGCCTCCAACGCCATAAAGTTCTGGTTCCGCAGCCAAACTGACAGCCAGTTTAAGTCAGCACCGCGCACCTGACCTGTCTGGTTGGTCGCGACCGCGCCTTCAGCTCGCCGCCCTCTTTTCCATCCTTCAGCGCTGTTAATTCCGCGGACCTCTGGAAACCCACCCCCTTGACCGAATCCACCCTCGATCCTCCTCCACCTCCACGACGCCCTCTCACAGCGCGTGACGCCCCTAGCTGCAGATGTGGCATGCAGCTGTGGCAGTGATGATTCATACGCCGTATTATACGCCGTATGAAGCGTATTATACGCGATACGCACGCGGCGCGTATGAAAATGGGGTACTTTCATACGCAAACGCGTATTTTTGCGTATTTTTGCGTATTTTCGCGTATTTTTTGGCATATTGTTGGCTTACGAGGTGGGTGCATTTGCTTGCCTAGACTGCGGCGCGCCGACCTGTAGTAGGAACAAATAATTGCGTGATGAGCTAGCTAGTGTATAGTGCACTAAAGCTAAAAGCGCGTTCATTGTGACTTGTGAAGGCGGGAAGGTGAAGGCGGAAGATTCATCATCAAGAGGGTGATAAGCAACAGTATATTTGGAAATAAACGTACACCTATTTATCTGGATCAAGAAGGTGATAAGGTGTGCCAGCAACGTCGTGGTCGTCTGGCACCTAGATCGTAGCATATCGACATCCAGGCATGGCTGACACGTGAGTCAATGGAACACGATGATGATGTGCGGCCCGATGAAGAAGAGGCCACATCCGAAACTGTCTGGACATACATTAGCAAAGAGCGCATCCTCAAGAATCGGCAGCAGACAAATAACTACTACATGGATGATGGAGTACTCCGTTACAGGCTGCTGGTCGAGCAGGCGGAGAAGGAAAGCAATACCAGGAAGAGGAAGGCGACTAGTGACGCCAAGAAGCAGGCTGATGTGCGGGCGGCACTTAAAGACAGGCTTGCAGACGTTGTAGAAACCGACGCCTCTAACTGGGTGTCCCCTCATGCCAGCAACACCTCGGGGCGCGCTGCTGGGGCGGCTGGGCCAAGCGGATCATCAAAGGGCCAATCCACCGACGGTAATTTGCCTGCACCTTATGGGCTCAGCAAAGAGCAGCTGGACGAGGAGCTGTGCGAGGCATTCATTTGCGCCTTTCAATGCCATCGACGCCCTTCAATGTCATCGACACCTCGGGGCAATGTATAGTGCATGCATATCTTGAGTTCTACAAATTTATTATCCTTTCCAGTGAGTTGTGCATTGATACTGGTATTGATACTTAGTTGCATGTTGTCTCGATTTTGAAGAGAAACTATCAAGTTAGACCGTTAGAAACTAAGCTTGTATTTAGGTAGTGGTGGCAATGCCAAAGGTCATGCTATATATGTCATGTATAGGCAAAAGGTATGGAAAAACACCAGCAGACTATGCTTGGTTGCTCAGAATGTTGAAAACCCCTCAAAATCATGCCAAAAAAGGGGTTTTCAACGGTTAGCGTACGATCAGCGTATAATACATTATACACCGCGTATTATACATTATACACCTGGGGCCGCGTACGACGCGTATCGCGTATGAATCATCACTGAGCTGTGGGCCCCACGCTGGCTGCTGAGCTCCCCACCATCCCCACCGCCACCGCCACCCGCTCCTCGCCTCCGCCCCCCCCCCCCCTCCGCCTCCGACTCCATCACCGCCCAGCTCCGCGCGACATCGACCAGCGCCTCAAGGACAATGCCATCGCCATCGATGATCACCCATGGATGATGCTTTCAGAATTTAGCCAAGCCATGCCTATAATGGGACCTCCCATGGATGTTGCATTAAGAATTTAGCCATGCTATGCCCTATGCAGAGAGATGCTCTCTGTTGAGTAGCCATGCCCTAGCTCTTGTATAGCTATGATGATCTTCCCCCACATGACAGGCTCCCCCTTATAGCTGCATGGGCATAGCTTGATATAGATCATGGGGGTGCAGGTGCCCTGGCGGCACCTATAGAGCAAGGGTAGTTTACATTCCCACCCTTAATTGCAGGAAGTAGCCGGCTAGAATGTATTATAAAAGCCATATGCCCCTTCTCAGGGATATGTGCTACATGTACTCCCCACGGAGTTATGTTCCTAATTTTAATTAATAAAAATCGCCATCGAGGTCCTGCAAAACACCGCAGGCCTCACCGCCCAGGCGGTGAAGGACATTGCCGCCAAGCCAGCCTCAGCTGGACTGGCTGGCGATGCTCCTCAGGAGGGATGCTCCTCAGTCCCGGCATCCCGACCTGGGCGGACATGCGGCTTAATAAGCATCATGCACACCACCTCCACCACCTCCGCCGTCGCAGCACAGCTCCAGCAGCAGACGCTCGACCTCCGCGAGGAGGTTCAGCTCGCGCCAAGCTCAGCCTCAACGTCATCGTCAAGCACTTGAATCGACATGGAGGAAGGTGAGAATTCCGAGAAGCAGTTGCACGTTTGTTTGAGAGAGAAACTCTTGGTCGCATGGGCCTTACTGGTGAGATCGAGCTGGTCGCCCACCGCCTTCCCCGCGCGCGGGGTAAGGCAGGGGCGCCCCCGCTCCTAATCACCTTTAAGAACCCGGCAGAGAAAAATTCTTTTCTCCGAGACGCCGCAAGCGCCGCTCGAGAAGACTCACTTCACCCTTGACGACGACTTGACCCTGGCGCAGCAACAACGGCGACGGGAGCTATGGCCGACCTACCTCCAGCTCCGGCAGACCAAGGCGGAGCAGCCGGCCGGTGTACTGGAAGGGGGCGACCATCTACGTCGGCCACAAGCCCTGGCATGCGACCCCCGCGGCCCCAGTGACTCCAGACGCCCCAGCTTAGGGCCGGGAATACAGTAGTAGTGTAGAATAGATAGCCTGTGGCCATGTACATGTACGCGCCTCCTACAGGCACTATACCAGCTGATTCAAGAGCATTATTTAGCCATGTACATGTGCATGTGCTATGATGTGCCACACTCCAGATGATGCCTAGCTTTATCTAGTTATGCTGTGCCCATGCAGAGACTCTGCTCTCTGCATGCTGAGATGCCACGCTCTAGCTCTTGTATATCCATGCTGATCTCCCCCCCCCCATGACATGCAGGCTCCCCTTAGTTGGGTTGAGCTTGATAGCTCTGGTGGTGCAGGTGCCCTTGGTGCATCTAGAGCAAGGGTTGCTTACATTCCCACCCTTGCAGGATCGAAGTAGCTTAGAATGTATGCATTAAAAGCCATATCGGCCCCTTCTCTGGGATATGTGCTACAAGTTGAACGAAAATGGCTGACGGCGGTATGGCTGACGGCGGAGTTCAGATCTTTTGCGTCTGAGCCCCAAATTCGGTCAGACCACTTGCATTCGATGCGCCTTTCTAAGACGCACTTGCCAGTATAAACGGTTACGGCTGCCACGCAGTATAGACAAAGTTACGCACGTGACCAGCTATGACGACTCCCAAAGCAAAACGAGGGCTGGAAAAGGAGCTGGCACAGCTTCCCAGCGCCCAGCCCAACCCTCTCGCCCTCGCCATTGTTCAGCCGACAGGCTTACCCGCCAAACCCTCGCCAAGCGCCTCGCCTGAGCCCAAGAAACCCTGCCACGATCGAAAATGGAGCGAGTTCCTCCCCGGCGACCGACGATTCTCCCTCACCGAGTGGCAAGAGTTGTCGCCGCAGGAATGCATTGAGGTTCTCCAGTTCCTCGAACAGGAGCGGAAGCTCTTCGTGCCCAGGAAGGGGGCGGCTATCGACTACAATGGAGACATGTCCTGGCTCTATGCTTTGAACGAAGTACAACAACAACGCCTGATTATCCTGACCAGCCAATTCCAGATCCGCCTCGGCGACATCACCAGAACGCTCCGCACCCCAGCCCCCGCACAGCCGGCAGCCCCATCGGCTTCCTCCCTCGGCAAGGATGACATCCGCGCAGTGCTGGAGGAGCACGTGACCTGGCCGCTGGCCGAGCAGCTGACATCGCTGAACACCACGCTCAACACGGTCGAGGCCCGGGTCTCCAACGTGGAAACCAAGGTCGTCCACAAGCTACAACCCCAGTTCACGGCGCTACACACCACGGCGCAGGCTTCGGAAACGCATGCTGCACTTGTCTCTCGCCTTAACCAGGTGGAGGGCAAGTGTGGCGTGCTCCTGAAGAAGCTTGAGGCCATCACCGCCCACACCGAGGCCCTGGCCACACAGGTCCCCAAGATAGCGGAGCAGACGGCCACCATTGCATCCCAGCCACCCCGGCAGGATGCTGGCGACCTCCCGCCGCTCTCCTACGCGGACCTGCTGCGGTCAGCGACCGCCTCCACCACCGACGCCATCGCCACAAAGCTCCAGGAGCTGGAGGACCACCGCCAGGCCCAGCAACGGGAGGTCACCGATCGCGCTCGCCGCGAGTGCCGAGTGGTGCTACGTCGCTTCCCCCAGAAGCCAGGTGAGACGTCAACCTCTCTTGCTGACGAGCTCAAGAACCAGCTTCTTACCCTCATGGGCCTGGTAGGTGAGGTAGAACTGCGTGGGTGCCACCGCCTTCCCCACTCACGGGACAAGGCGGCCCCCCCACCAGTCCTACTCACCTTCCCCTCCCCTGAGGATAAGCAGCGGTTCCTCTCTCGTCGCAAGCGGTTGCACGACCTCACCTGGACGCTGGATGACGACCTCACCCCCGCTCAGCAACAGCAGCGACGCGACCTGTGGCCGGAATACCTCCGCCATAAGCAGGACCCCCAGAAGCCCAAGGTGTACTGGAGGGGCGGGGACCTGATGATCAACCACAAGATGTGGACGCCCCCAGCGGGCTAGAATAGCAATAGCCCTAGCTTGTAACCATTGGCGTCACTGCCGCTAAGGCAGCCATGCCTAGCTGTGCCAACACACCTAGTCACGTGCCGCCAACGCACGGTACACAACCAGCCATAGCCTTAGCCTAGTCCTAGTACAGCCATGCTACGCCCTGGCTATGTTCAGATTACTTGCCCACGCTCCTTGCATGCTATGATATGCTCACATGGGTCTTATTGCACCCACAGTTTGCCGGATCGTTAGCCTGTCCTTTTCGCTAGCCGCGCCCGATTGCAGCTGTGGCATGCCTTTGGCATGAAGGAGACTGGGGGTCTCTGCCCTTTCTCCTGTAGTGCACACACAGGGATTAAAAGCACTTCGGTGCTCCGTGACTCCCCAACGGGAGCACGAGTTTAATTAATTAATTAATTAATGTGCTACATATACTCCCAACGGAGTTATGTTCCTAACTAATCAATCAATTAATTAATGCGTGTAGACCACGTGCTAGGACATCTTTAACGAGCGCAGAGAGGGCGGCGATGGCCCTGGTCACCGCCTGTCCGACCTGATTTATGCGGATGCTACCACTCTCATCGAGAGCCCCGAGCACATAATCATGCAGACCTGGCTGGACTGTCTGGGAGCCCTTGGAGGCGCGGGCGCAGTAGGGTTGCATGGAGGTTAGTGTCAAATTAACTGAGGCGATGGACCGTGCATGATTGGGGCTACCAGTCACCCGCCGCTGCGCCGCGGCTGCTATAGACGGCCGGGTCTGAGGTCCCGTTCCATGATTGCTTCAAACTGCTGGGGAGCATGCTCCCTGACATCCGCTGCCATCGGCCTGGCCTGGGCTAGGCTTCGTTCGCTCAACACCTACTGGCGCTCAAAGGACCTGGGCGAGCACCGCAAAACGGCATGCTCTTCAAGGTCCTCGTCCTCACGGTGCTTACGTATGGCGCCGAGGCATGGACACTCACGGACACACCATGGCCGCCAATTAAGCTAGACAGCACGGTCAGTTTACAGGATGCTCCAACAGGTCCTGAATGTAGGGTTTTCCACGCGTAGGTCATTAGAGTCTTAATTGTATCAGGGTATGCCTCGCATTTCGGACGAGAGCGATTATAGGCAGCGTAGGATAGCGTTTCATCGGTAGGACATCTTGCTCGCACCACTTCAGGTAGATACCGCCCTTGGTCTGGCCGGCCCCCTGCGGCTTGGCCAACCAGGGCGGCACATCCCGGCTGACCTGGCCTGGCCCCCGCAAGGACATGCCTAGAAAGCTAGGGAAACCTGCCATGAACTCATCAGTACACAAGATGTACATCCAGATGTTGCTGCCCGACCTCATGGTCTCAGCTCACTTTGGACAACGCATTCACTCGATCCCTCTCTCTTCTTTGGACTGCTATGCAGAACAATTAGAAGAGGTGGCAGAAGATTGTCCAGGCTCACACGGCAGCCCCTGTGGCCGGGCAAGCCCCCTTCCTCCCGAGCGAAAGGGGCCCTTTGCTGAGTAGTGTAGTTAGGATTTTCTCTCGACTAGATAGCTTAGACTGTTAGCTTAGTTCGATTACGCGGCTTCACCCACCTCCATCCACCCATCCAGCAAGGAATATGTGCTACTTGATCTTCCAACGGAGTCATGATATAATTTAATTTAATTTTTAATGCTCCCTGACACCGCCGACAATGTGGACACCCGCATAATGGGCCCGGGCCATGCTCCGCTCGCTCAAAATACACATACTGGCAGTCGAAGGACCCGGGCCAGGACTGCAAGCGCGTGCTCTTCAAGGTCCAGGTCCTCACCACGCTCACCTATAATAATACGGCGCGCGCCGAGGCATGGACACTCACGTACGTACGGACATGCAAGCTGGTCATGCACCCCGGCCGCTGAACTGTAAGCCGTGCCGGCCGGCGTTGTGCGGCACGGTTTACAGAATGCTCCGATCGCAGGTCCTGAAATATATGTAGGGTTTTCCACGCATTGGTCGTTAGAGTCTTTGTACTATAAGGGTATGCCCTGTATTACGGATGAGATTAGGCAGCGTACCAAACCGCTCCTATGCTATTACGAGCCACGAGCCACGAGGTAGCCATGGCTGACGGCGGAGCTCATAACTTTCACGTTTGGGCACCAAATTTGGCTGTGAATATCACAATCGCTTCGTCTTTCTAAGACGCACATGCTGATATAATTTTCCGAAGATGTTACGCAGTATATACGCCCTGCGGCTGCACTAACTAAGCCCTGAAAATACGTCTGCAGCTCCGGCTGCAGCTTCGCCCTCAGGTCCGGAAGGCAGCGGTGACACTAGTCGAGCACTGACCAGCCAGTGGTCGCCCAGACCCTAGCTCCGGCCGGGCTTGCCTCGCCCTCTGCATCGCCTGAGCCCAGTGGGCTTGAAGCGCAGCCGCGCAGCTGAACCCAGCTGGTAGCTGAGCGCGTCTTTGACGTTGACAGGTTATTTTCCACCTGTGACGTCCTCAGGCCAGGCTTTTTCGCCATGCCCCCCATCAAGATATACGGGAGCTCGTGTTTTATTATGTATGGGTCGCACACCTCGGGGAGCTCGTGTTTTATTATGTATGGGTCGCACACCTGGCTCCTGGCCCTGTGCCTGCATGTGCCTCCGCGACCATACCCATTTTTTCCGCAACGGAGCTGACGGCCGGTATTCCCACCGCGCACCTTCAGGAACACCTGCCCGGCTGGTCTCGCCCCCCCCTTCAGCTCGCCGCTCTCGTTACCATCCGCGCTCTGCCGAGGACCTCCTGCAAGTTATTATAAATAGTGACGAAACCTTTTTGCCACTCGGGCAATTAGGTCCGTTACTATTTATCCGGCGAAAACCACTCGCCGGTATCTATCTATTCCGTTTAAGTTCACGTGAACTACACGCGGAATTGCATGATACCGGTCGGCGAGTGGTTTTCGCCGGATAAATAGTAACGGACCTAATTGCCCGAGTGGCAAAAAGGTTCCGTCACAGGCGTCACTATTTATAATACTGATAACTAAAACGTCGTAGTGTGGGGGCCGATAGTCTATCGTACCGCTGATGCCTACTGCAGTATCGAATCTCGTCTTAACCGGATATTCCAACCGGGCATTTTTTCCCTTCAATCTGGCGCTTTCGTTTGGCCTTCTGGTATCAATTCCTTCCGGTATTTGGAAATAACCCGTGTCATGCACCACAGGGATTCGAACCGGCCCGACTTACGAGGTCTTAGTTATTATTATAAATAGTGACGGAACCTTTTTGCCACTCGGGCAATTAGGTCCGTTACTATTTATCCGGCGAAAACCACTCGCCGGCCTCAATTCCACGTGTAGCAGTCACGTGAACTTAACGCGGAATAGATAGCGACGAGTGGTTTTCGCCGGATAAATAGTAACGGATAAATAGTGACGGAACCTTTTTGCCACTCGGGCAATTATAATAACTCTGCACCCCGCCCCCTTTCAAGACCGAATCCACCTTCCTCGATCCTCCACCATGCAATTCAAGACTGAGCCATCGCACAGCACGTGACTCCCCTCGCGCTGCAGTCTGCACATCTGATGTGGCCGCTGTGGTTTGCACGCTAGCTGGCTGCCGAGCTCCCCGCCATCTCCACCGCCACCTCCTCGCCTCCACCCCCCCCACACACCGCCTCCACCGATCGACTCCATCACCGCCCATCTCGATCCGCCGCGACATCGACAAGCGCCTCCAGGACAACGCCATCGCCATCGATACTGGGGGCGGACGTCATCTGCGTCGACCACACTGCATGACAATTAAAGCCCTGGCAGGCGACCCGGCTGCATGCATGCCGCCCCATGCAGCAAACCCAGCGCCTGGCTGGAATATATATCAAGGAGACAACCAGCGCCGGTAGTGTAGAATATTAGTAAGGCTTAACCGACGTACATGTGGCCCACGCCCATATATGTTAAAAATATAATTACTTACAGCAGAGTGAAATCACTCAAACCAAAGCAAACGCCCAGCTATAAACCTATATACAGAGCCATGTCAAAGCTCTATACTACGATAAGACCAATGGAAACGCCTAACGGGAGGAACCTAATAGCCCTGCTGCGCCGCAAAATCAGCCCGCGTACGGCGGAGCATGATGTCAGCCATGGCCCGAGTCAGCGCCACCGACAAGCGCTGACGCCAATATGACGTCCAGGTCCGCGCCGACCATGGGGCCCGCTGGCCCTCCAGGTCCAGCCGGTCCTCCCGGAGCCGGCAACACTCCTTGAAGAAGGCGGAGGTCAGGGGCCCCATGGCCCCAAACTCCTCCAGGACAAAGGGCACCACACGATGGTGCCCGACGTCGCCGTAGGCCAGGAGCTTGGCCCGCTCCGCCCGGTCCGCCGTGTAACCTGCCGTGAGGGAGGCCCCAGCCACGTGGCTAAGAGCCAAGGGCCGCGCCACCGAAACGTCAATAAGCAGATGCCGGCCACCCCCCTCAAAGTCCAGCACCACGATGTCAGGCCGGTGGTTGGGGGAATAGAAGGCAGCGCCATCCGCATCCTCGGACCGGATGTTCGCGTGGGGGAAAACCGACCGAATCATGGCGAGCACCACCGTCAGGAGGACAGTGTGCAAATACAAATACCAATTCTGATTCTGTTGGCCCCCCATGCAGGCAAGGTAGTGAGTCCCCGTGGGATCCAGCGGCTGCCCACAGCTACCACAAGGCCGCCCGGCCGGAACAAGAGGCTGCGGGGCAAATAGCTGGTGCCGGAGCGCCACCGAGTAGTGGCTGGGAGCCAAGGCGAATGGGGGGGCCATGGGAAGAGCACGAAGGTACGCCGAGCCCACACTCCGCAAGGAAAGCGAGAACAGCCACGCACGTCCCTGGGCGTTGAGGTCCGCGAAAAGAGCAATCCAATCAGCCGTGTGCAGAATACCCGCGTAGGTTTTCTGGTGTTTATCGATGACGCGAGCAGGGAATGCGGCGGGAGATTGAACGGAGGCGACCGAGGGAGTGCCGCGAGGGAGGTGGCGCTGTACCGCCTGAGCGGCACGGACGGGAGAACAGGCCTGCTGGATCTCAGCATAGGCCTCCTGGATGGCGGTGACGAAGGGCAAAGGGCTGCTGGGGTCCAGGAGGTCAGGCGCTGCCGTTGCCAAAAGGGGCAGGAGCCGGCAGCTTTCCGCCCACGACTGAGCGACGGAGCCCAAAAAGGCTGCTGGGGCCAGCCGGGCGGCACGAGTCAGACCGCAGCCACCCATCCGTGCAGGCAGGGAGGCAATGCGAATAGCATGTGGCGGGAGGTCGGGGCCCGGGACCAGCTGCGCCAAGGCCGACTGGATGCGTTCGTCGTGGCCCTCGGCGGCCAGCCGGACCTGAGACGGAAGAGCGCCCCGGAGCCAGTGAACGACGCGAGGGTGAGCGCAAAACCACAGAAGCAGACCCTTGGTCTGCGAATCATGAAGGCGCGCAATCAAGGGCAGTACCTCAGTGCGTGCCTCGAGGGCGGCCCGCAGAGCATCGATGACAAACGCGGGGTCGCCAACCGGAACGCCGAGGACATCCAACCCATGGAGGCGCTCGTCCCGGCCCAAGAGCTGGGGCGGAAAGCCGGAGCAATCACCTTGGGGCGAGTACACCGCGCACTTGGCAAGGGTCAACTGGAGGTTGATGTCGGCCACCGCGGTCTGCAGTGCCAGCAGAGCCGCGGTGGTGTCCGGCACAGGGCCCAGAAGGTAGATATCATCCAAGTAGGCCTGAATAGCGACCGCCGGGTGGGCAGCATGGACCGCTTGGAGGCAACCCTGGAGGGGGGCGGCAAAGTACAGGGGTCCCAGGGGGTCCCCTTGCTGGGTGCCCGACCGCGACAGCAGGCCGCCGCGAGTGCCGTCCTCCATGATGTGAACCAGTTGGCCGGGCTGGCCGTAGCACACGGCTGTCCAAGCGTACAAGTCCTCGAAGGACTCCATGACGGCCGCAAACATGCTGGCGCGGGACAGACTGTTGAACGCGTTGTGGCAGTCGACCTTGACGACAGCGTGGGTGGGGTGGGCCTCGAGGTAGGCCTGCACCGAATGGATGAGGATATCCGCCCCGCCTGGAGTCGTCACCCCCAGCTGGGCCGCCACCGAGGTCTCACCCGCTGCGAGGGGCGGGCAGAAAAAGGCACGGAGCTCGGGCGCCTTTTGGCGGCAGATCACTTTGCCCACGAGCTTGCGGAGCACCTCACCGCAGGCGATCGGGCGCACCTTGCCCTCGGGGGGGGCAAGACACCCTTGAGCAGAGCGAGGAGGCGAGCGCCCGCTAACCACTCGCGCGCAGCGGGAGGAACGCGACCAGCCGCCAGGTCAATGAGGGTGTCAAAGAGAATGTCCTCGCCCCCATGCCCCACCAGGACCTCCAAGTGCTCGTAGCGCCAGCCCGACGGCCCGGTAGAGGAAGCCCGCGGGACCGCACGCATCACCTCCAGGAAGCAGTCGCGGTCCAGCCGGAGGGGGGCCGGCAGGGGGTCCGGCACGGGCAGCTGGAATCCGGGCTCCGCAGGGTGAAGAGCCTCCAAGGCCGCCAGGGTAGCCGCATTGGCGGGGGCGAGCTTGGCCATTTCCAAGCGGGTCATGGCCCGGCTGAGCTGCCCCTCCGTCGCGGACGAGGCGGATGACGTCGGCGGCCACCCGCTCGAAGTTGACCTCCCCCGACAGCCGGGCCGTGCGCGGGGGCGGCACGCCAAACAGCCCCTCCCAGTCCCCCTGCAGAAAGCGTCGGCAACGGGCAATAACCGCACCCTGGAGGCCGCGCACACCACGCCCAAGAGGGGTGAGGAGCAGGCGGGGGGTCACCATGTGCAGTTTAAAGCCCAGCGGGTCGTCCGGAGCGGCGTGCATGCGCCGGAGAGAAACGATTGCACATTGCGCGAAAAGGCTACGCGCGCGGTGGGGGAGGTCGGTCAGGGTAGACGTCGGGTTGATGGCGCATGCATCCCAGGGAATATATGTGCATGTACAATATTATACGCCTATGATGGGATCCACACCAGATGATGTTTTAGCGTTAGCCGTGCATGCATGCTGCATGGGCAAATGAGTCCTTTGCCCTGTGCCGGCCCATGCACTGATGCAGAGCTAGAGTCACTCTCTGCTGAGATGTCATGCCCTAGCCATTGCCTATATAGGACATCGGGCCATCCCATAGTCACTGCAACGCCCATGCACAGGGTAGAACGTAGCCAGCATGCCTATTATAGGAGGGGGGACATCCAGCCAAAACAGCACACTCACTCGTGTGTCCGGCGCGGCACCTCCGGACGTGGAGCGGACTCCAAAAACGGGAAAAAATGTGTCCGGCGGCAGAATTTTTGCGAGGGAGTGTACCCCAGTCGAAATTTTTAGGGCGGCGCGAGGAAAAATTTTGTGGAGCTAACTCCTCCCGCCGGTCCGGCGCCTGGTTTTAGGAAAGGAGTGCGCTCTGGTGATCCCGCTAGCTCGGTCAGGCGTTTGATTTTCGCAGGAGTCCGCTTTGGCCCTGCTGTACTTATACAACTTACGCTGAGAACTTACCAAGTATTGGTTGATTCTAGTAGGAAGACGTATCAACTTTCAGGCAGGCGTCAGGTTGTTGTTGTTGATTCTGACACCGGACCTGGCGTCAGGCAATAGGCATCGAATTTCCGCCGGCTTGACGTCATTCGATCTTGAGTTGCAGACCACCGTTGCATTAACAACCAGCCTGAAGCCGGAGCACTGCAGTACAAAATGTTTAATCATCATTAATATTCTTCTACTTGGAGAATATGCTAATACTATCGCTTACTAAGAGCTTCTACTAAGAGATTCTACAAAAAGTGGCACGTGTCGTACAAGCCACGTAGCACGTAGCACACTCCCAAATCGATCCGGCACAGCCTTTTGGCTGACAGAGCGCACTCAGCCATTTTTCACTTTGGCTGGCGCCGGGCGGCGCGGTAGGCCAAACTCTGGAGTACGCTCATGTACGATTTTAGGGGGGGATGTCCCCCCTCCTCCTATTATATAGCCGAACCTGGCAGTAGCGCTAGCCAACAAACATCAGCCAGCCTAGCTATGCGCCTCGACTATGTAGCGCACTGCTTGACGCTAGTCAAGTACATGTTTGTAGTATAGCTCATGTCTCCATAGCAATTGATGCAACTAATTAATTAAACTCGCGCTCCCGTCGGGGAGTCACGGAGCACCGGAGTGCTTTTAATCCCTGCATGTATGTGCACAACATGAAGAAAGGACAGAGACCCCGCCTTTCTCCTTCATGCCATGCAGAGGCATGCCACAGCAGTGAATCGGACACGATAGACGATCCGGCAAGTTCTGTCGGTGCAATTTAAGACCCATGAATTAATTAATTAATAAATTAATTAATAAGCACGTGACTGCGTCACGTGGGTGCCAATACAGAGTAAAGGAACCTTCGACCCGGGTAGGCCTACATACACAGCGAGAAGGAGGGAGGGCGCCCTATAGCTTCTCTCACTGCCGCAAGTGGGCAGGCCGTGCAGAGCGCTCTCTCCACCACAGCAATAAATCGACCCATGTGAGCATATCATAACCATGACTGGAGCATGGGCAAGTAATCCAGATGATCGTAGTCAGGACGTAGTGCTCATGGCTGTACAAGCTAGGGCTAAGCTAAGGCTATGGCTGGTTGTGTAGGTCGGGCATTAGCGGTGCACGTGACTAGGTATGGTGGCACGGCTAGGCAAACATAATTCTAGGCATGGCTGCCATGGCCGGGCAGCCTGACTACCAATGATTACAAGCTATTCTAGCCAGCGCAGGGGGCCTCCACATCTTGCATGGTTGATCATCAGGTCCCCGCCCCTCCAGTACACCTTGGGCTCAACGATCTGGGGCCGGGTCGATCCTGCTTGTTGCGGCCGGGGAATTCAGGCCATGCGGCAGGTCGCGTCGCTGCTGCTGCTGAGCGGGGTCACTGAGGTCGTCGTCCAGCGTCCAGGTGAGCTAGTTGTGTAACCTCTTGCGACGAGAGAGGAACCGCTGCTTGTCCTCGATCAGGGGAGGGGAAGGTGAGCAGGACTGGTGGGGGAGCCGCCATGCATGTCCCGACTCCGTGAGTGGGGAAGGCGGTGGCACCCGCGCAGTTCTACCTCACCTACCAGGCCCATGAGGGTAAGAAGCTGCATGGTCCTTGAGCTCTACTAGTCGTCCGGCAAGGGTGGTTGACGTCTCACCTGGCTTCTGGGGGAAGCGACGCAGGCACGCAGCACCATGCACGTACTCGGCACTCGCGAGCGGCGAGCGCGGTCGGTGGCCTCCCGTTGTTTGCAATGCATGATGCTAACACGGGACGCCGGTATTGCCCCCACAGGGGATGCGCATGTGCACATGCCCCACATCGTTGAGTTATAGACGGGCCCGATTGAGCACGTGGCTTTCAATCATCAATATGACTCTATAACGAGGTGACGACATAGTCTCCTAGCTCACCCGCACGACAAAGCCGCTCTGGCGCATGACGATCCTTACCAGCCACTTTCATATCAACGGAAGCAGCCCTCTTTTGCTGTGCTACGCAACCAATCGACCCTGATCGATGCATGCAGGCCGTATACCGGCCCTCGCGCCAGTACTTGCCTCACCCGCTCCCTCCTCCCTCAGCAAGGATGACATTCGTGCAGTGAGTGCTGGAGAAGCACGTTCACGACCTGGCCGCTGGCTGAGAAGCTGACATTCGCTGACCATCTCGCTCAACACGGTGGAAGCCCGGGTCTCCAATCCCGGGTCTCCAACATTTGCGGAAACCACGTCGCCCACAAGCTTCAACGTTCACGGCGCTGCAGACCGTGGCGCAGGCTTCTGAGGCGCATGCTGCACTTAATTCTCGCCTAAACCAGGTGCAGGGGGAAAGTGCGGCCTGCTCGTCCGAAGAAGCTCGACGCAATATGCACCGCCCAAACCGAGGCCCTGGCCGTGCAGGTCCCAGAGATTGCAGCGCCGCCCAGCCCACCCGGCCGGCAGATGGCAGCCTCTCGCAGCACTCCTACGCGGACATACTGCGGTCAGCGGCCACCTTGACCACGGATGCCATCGCCACCAAGCTGCAGGATCATGGAAGCCCAACGCCAAGCCGACGCGCGCGAGGACACAGACCGCCCACGCCGCCAATTTGCCGGCCGAGTGGTGCTGCGTCGTTTCGAGCAGCAGCCAGGGGCCGAGACGGTCAAGTATCTTGAGGCCGAGCTCAGGAGGCGATTAGTCCCCTTATACCCAAGTGGAACTCGTAGGTAAATTACGTGGGCAACGCCTTCCCCACTCACGGGACATGGCGGCACCCCCAACAGTCCTGCTCACCTTCCGTTCCATTGAGGATAAGCAGCTGTTCCTCTTGTACGTGCCGCAAGAAGCTGCACGACCTCTCCTGGACTCTGGACGACGACCTGACCCCCGCTCAGCAGCAGCAGCGACGCGACCTGTGGATGGAGTGTACCTCCGCGCCACGAGCAAGACCACAAGAAGCCCAAGGGGACGCAACCTGTGGCTGGAGGGGCGGGGACCTGATCGTCAACAACCGGCCAGCTGTGGAAGCCCCCCACAGGCTAGACTAGCCATAATGTAGTAACACCCATGTTTGGGTGCCGCAACCTGTCCAGACATCGCCATCCCACAGTGCAATGCCAATGCAGGGTAGAACGTAGCCATGCGTGCCTAAAGCCAAACCAGTAGCCAACAGCTAGACACCCGTCATGTACAGCCTAGCTATGCGCCTCACCTAGCACTGCTTGTTTGCGCTCACGTCTCCATAGCAATGCAATGCTTGCACACGAACCATATTGCACCCACAGGGGATGCCCCGGATTGTTTAGCTAGACAGGTCCGATTGAGCACCCTGAGGCATTAATTAATTAATTAATTAATTAAACACGTGCTCCCGTTGGGGAGTCACGGAGCACCGAAGTGCTTTTAATCCCTGTGCGTGCACTATGTGTGTGTGCATGCACCCTGTGGCATGAGGCCGGGAAGGGGGGGGCTCTGCCCCCCTACCCGGTGTGCACGCGAGTTCAGGGACTAAAAGCGCTTAGGTGCTCCGTGACTCCCCAACGGGAGCACGTGTTTAGTTAATTGATTAATTACTAAGTTGTACCAGATACCAAGATTTAGGTTGGCAAGCACGTGATGGCATAAAATCAGTGCGTGATTCAAAATTGCTTGCACTTCAGCCTATGCCTTGACCTCACCTCACCTTTATAGCGTCTGCTTTTCGTCAGCCTGCACGTGGCCTGCCTACTTGGGGCAGTGAGAGAAGCTAGGGCGCCCTCCCTCCTCCTCGTTTTGATTAGGGGTTGAAGGTTCCTTTATTGGTATGCCCACTTGACGGCGGTGACGCAGTCGATGTGATAATAATTTGATCATGCACTGGGCATGCTTTGATCGCTGTGATATGCCATGCTTGCGCTCTCCCATGATTCTTCTTGTGGTCAAGCCTGGGTACACCTGTACCAAGGTAGAAGAATTACTCGTGCATGGACAGCTGACCAGTCATCTAGATAGACCAATGTGGGCTTTGATCACGTATATGCTGCCCACCGTGCCCCTAAACTGATCATTACTGTTGACCTTCTCAACATCAGCTACCCTAGAAATTCCGAAACTAGCAAAAGTAAACTCTTCTAAATATCTGCCACTGTGCCCTCCCCGTCCCCTTCCTGCACGTTCACCCACACCTCCTGTGCACGGTTCAGGATCTGGAACGGGCTGGAGTACCCAGCAAACACCACGGTGGCGTTGTCATACTTGATGCCATCCTGCTTGAGGGCCCTGTGGGGGGGCAGGGGGGAGCATCCCAATCCGCACACATTGATAACTGATTGCTCATCTCGCTTGGTGCATGCATGCAACAAGTCGCATCAGGTCATGTCAAGCACCTCCGCAAGCATGCACATACCAAGGTGTCAACGACCAACGTAGTGCGCTTTGAAAACGATTGGCGAAAGCGGCCATGAGGTGCTTACTAAAGCAAGAGCAAAAGTTGCTGCCGCCATAGAATCCAGCAAGTATGCATCTGCCCTGTCAAACGCAGCAATGGCTAACAAGTACTACATGCGAAGCAGCCATGCTTCACCAACAAGTTCTTATTAACCCGTGCACGGTGGCGTACCTGCCACGCAATACATCTACCCATGCGAGAAGGCCCAATCCTGCCTGATATGGCAATCTTACTTACTCGCTCAAGCAAATTCCCTTCCTACCTCACATAGCCGTCCTCGCACTCCACATATAGGAGACACCGTCTTTTCTACCTCACATAGCCATCCTCACACTCCACATATAGGAGATCTAGTCTTTCCTACCACTCAAGGCATCATGACTCACTCCAGCAGTTTCCTCTTCCGCCTCTCATGACCATCCTCTCTTACTAACACAAATAGACCCTTAGCCCTCCTTATTCCAATACTAATAAATAATGCTAGTTACTCCAGCAGTTTCCTCTTCTGCCTCTCGTGGCCATCCTCCTGACTCCTCCTGTCTTGGCCCTCCTTATTCCTACAATAATATATGTATACTACTATATCTATTGCTACTTACTCCAGCAGTTTCCTCTTCTGCCGCTCATGGCCATCCTCTTACTCCCACATATAGGGCTTAGCCTTCCTTATCCCTACAGTTATTTGATTGCTACTCACTCCAGCAGGTTCCTCTTCTGCCGCTCATGGCCATCCTCTTACTCCCACATATAGGGCTTAGCCTTCCTTATCCCTACAGTTATTTGATTGCTACTCACTCCAGCAGGTTCCTCTTCTGCCGCTCATGGCCATCCTCTTACTCCCACATATAGGGCTTAGCCTTCCTTATCCCTACAGTTATTTGATTGCTACTCACTCCAGCAGGTTCCTCTTCTGCCTCTCGTAGCCATCCAGGTCGGGGAAACCGCCAAAGGGGCCGTACACCGCACGCGTGATGCACTCCTCGCGCTCGATTTTAACCTGTGGACATTAAAGCAAGCAAGGAAGGATGACCTAAATTTAGAACAAAGCCAAAAACAGCATCCACCGCAGAGAACATGGCGCACTGAGAGAACATATGGCGCACTCCTCCCACTCGATAGAACTTTCGCAAACCAACCTCAACGAATCACGATAAATGGAAGGTGGGGGATAAAGCCTCGGGAGGTGGGGGTGTAATTAAAGGGATAAAATTATTATAATTATCGCTGAGCGTTTTGTTAATTACACCCCCACCTGCCGAGGCTTTACCCCCCACTTTCCAGGGACTTAGAAGTGTGCAAACGATTGGGATGTAATACGTGCGTATGGTAGGAACTAACAAGCACAAGCCGACTGTGTGAGCACGTCCATGCAGTTTCCTTTGTGGAACAACGCACCAGTGCCTAGAGCGCAAGAAAAATCCAGGTATCTGAATTTAGCTACTGTAGACACCAGGCAGTGGTATCGTGGTATCATGGGCAGCTGCATTGAAGGCAAGTACCCTTGCAGGTAAAGCTGAGCGCATTTCTACCCTGCGCTGGGCTAACAAAAGCAACTTTTCAATCTAATATGATGATGACTAATACGGATGGATAACCTAACTCCGACAGATCTCCCACAGTACCCAAACACGCAGGAAGGATCCCAACAGGAAGGATGGATGCAACCCAGGAGCCCCTGCCGACGCCAAAGCAAAACCGTTGCATGGCTCTAGATATAAACAGAAATAGATATACCATGCACGCGATGCTGGTGCAAAACCGTTGCATGGCTCGGGATATAAACAGAAATAGATATACCATGCACGTGACGCTGGTGCAAAACCGTTGCATGGCTCGGGATATAAACAGAAATAGATATACCTTGCACGCGACGCTAAAGCAGAAACGGAAAGCAAAAAGGGAAAGCAAAAAGGCAAGGCAACAGGGAAAGCAAAAAGAGAAAGCAAAAAAGGGAAAGCAAAAAAGGGAAAGCAAAAAAGGGAAAGCAAAAAAGGGAAAGTAAAAAAGGGAAAGCAAAAAAGGGAAAGCAAAAAAGGGAAAGCAAAAAAGGAAGCAAAAAAGGGAAAGCAAAAAAGGAAGCAAAAAAGGGAAAGCAAAAAGAGAAAGCAAAAAGGGAGTCGTAGGTATGTCTTGGGTGGGTGCATATGTTGCTGGGTGTGCAACCTTTGGGTGTTACAACCTTTTTTTAGTGGGGGGGGCTGACAGGGAGGCATCGGCGGAGGCGCATCGGTGGGGGGGGTGGACAGGTTTGAGGGTGTGGATGGGGATGGCTTGGGTGAAGATTGATCACTACTGCTCGTGAACTGGGGGGGGGGGGGGGGGGGGGGGGCGGGCAAGGCACCGCGAAATTAAGCCTATAAATAGTTGTCTCATTGATATTGTAATACACCAATTGAAAAAGCGCTATAAAAATAGCTCTGCAGCGTGGCACCAAGCCAGGCCATCTACAGTGCAATCAGCCTTGCGCAGATGCACATGGACGAGCATAAACTTTTTATATAGGCGAGCCACGGCACCAGGCTATGCTCTTTCCTTATGCCATGCCAGCTCCTTGCTAATGGCAATCCAGTGCATTTAGCGCTTTAACAGACGGTAAAATACAGGGAACCCAAAGCAATGCCCCCCCCACATTCACGGCCACGATCATGCCCTGCACACAAGCAACCCAGGTCGCAGTCACCCCCCCCCCCCCCCCCCCCCCCGCAGCCATCAATGTCAACATCATCACCAGTCACCCATCATCACCCCTGGATGCCCCCATCCATGCATTTCAACCCGCGCATCTCTTGCGGGTTTGTTTTGTCCCCATCCCGCTAACCTGCATAGTGCTATCAGCCGTGAGGATGTGGACTAGCATTATCAACCCTCAAAACCAAAACTATAAATCTACACCCGTCCCTGCCTTGCTTGGGATCATAAGAGGAAATTAAAAAAAATAAATTAGAACAGCTGTCATCACTGCAAAGCAAATACAAGAAGCTGTCATTACTCCAGGAGAAGACCTCAACCCACGGCTCCCCCCACGTTGGGATTATCGCAACCCTCATCCCTGACGTGTCACCCCCAGTCCACAATCCATAATTAAAACCCGCACCCGTACCCACCTTGGGGTCATCCGGCTCTGGAACGTCCTCCAGGTCATGGTAGCGGGCGGGCACGAAGAAGGAGACCTTCCAGCCGCTGCAGCGTGGGACGGGCGAGATCCTCACGGGCGCCGTCATGGGGATCTGGGGCGCCACGTAGCCACGGCAGCCAGGAGGGCCAGAGGGACAGCTGGCGACATCAGTTGGGAGATGACTCACACGCAATATTTGGTGAAATCGAGCACTTCCCAGCTGCTAAAATATCTAGCACGACGTGGTTCGTTATTTACAACCCCATAAGGCAGACGGACACTGCCGCCCACTGTGAAGTGAGCGGGGAACCCACCTTTTCGTATTTGGAGTTCATCCCGCTGATGTAGTTGAAGCACCGGGAAAACCCGATCTTCCGCGCCTCGTCGAACGTGGAATCGTGCACGATTGTGGATGCCCACATCTGCGAAGAATGGACAACGTACATTGTTGAAAAAAATTAAGGCGGACATGAACCACAAAGCAGATATTCGGATGCAGATGTATCTGTCGTGAAGTGCGCTGGTCGTAGGGTGCGAGGCGGCAGGCAGACCATCCAATTTAACCGCAAGGTCACGTAAACCTATACCTTCATCGTCCCCGGCCTGGAACCGAGCTCAAATTCATAAAAATCAAATTCAATCGACAGGCTAACAGACCAACAATTAATAGCATGCTGTAGGCACTAAATGACACTCTACCTCGCCGGCGTGGTAGGTCCGCAGCTCGTATTCCTCCTTCCTCTCCTTCACTTCGCACGAAGGCGTCTCAACAGAAGTTCTTGGCCCACAAGAGCTCGCCCTTACAGCAGAATTGCAAGCCCATGCCAACAGCACACAAACTAATAGACTCCGCATGAGTGCAATGGACGCCATATTCTGACACCGTGATCCAGAAACGTGCAAATTCGCGGATGGCGGGTGACAAAAACTCCACCCAGTCAAACGGGGTGTTCTGTTTCGGGGGCGCACTTTCGCGGATGCATCTGTGTGTTCATAGTTGCATGGGATCAACGTCACAGAGACCGCAGCGATGGAGAACCGTGAAATTTCGGGTTTCTGCAGTCTGGATTCATCAGTCATTCTCTCCGCTATCCACGTATACCGCAGCCACGTGTTCTTAATTAGTTCTTACTGCGGGTCTGTAATTCTGTATGGCTTGATTGGCTTCCGCTACGGTAGGAGCTTCCATAGGCGGGGCACAGGAATGCCAGGGCCGCACCGCCCGCACGACGTGACGCACCCGGCACAACCCGCAAGTTTTTCGCCAAGTTTCTCGCATGTAGGAGTGGCCGCATGGCTATTGGCTGGGCCATGGAAATGAGAGATCAAAACATTCACAGATCAAAACATTTTTTTAAATTTAAGAACATTCCTGACACAAGGAAGTAAATATTCAAGGAACTTACTACCGTTTTTTTCGGGAACTAAACCCCACGTGCACAGTAACTTGTTCAGTAAGTACGGCATCGGCGATTCAGGTCAATAGTTGCCCGCATTAGCAGGGGCGTATCCCCAGGTCGAAGTTGACCCTCCCAACGGGCTGATGGTGTGCCGAAACTTGCAAGAGGCCGCCAGCCCCCGTTCCCCTGGCCCACATCGCGTTCGGCGGCGCTTCCAATAAAGTGGACATGCCCGCCCTGGTTATGTCCTCTTTAGCGTGCTAAGCCAAGGACGTGAAGTGGCTGTATTCAGGGCAGCCATACAGGATGGTGAGAATTTGATTCGTTAATGTAGCGCGGATGGTCAGGTTTCATGAGTATTTTAGCTGCTGGTGCGGGGATCGCACGTTGTTAGAGGGTATTTGGGCTGAAAATGCTATCATGTGACGTGGGCGATGTTTTGGACTGCAGGCTTCTAAGAAGGTGAAGCAACCTAAGGCAGATGGAGAGGCGACCACTTCCGGACCCCAAGTTCGCGAGGGGGAGCATGTCTTTGGCGTGGCGCACATCTTTGCGTCTTTCAACGACACCTTCGTGGTACGTGTTGTACCCCCGTTCAGCCGGCGCAATCGTACGCGGGCAAACCCATGCCGACTAGAAAATGGGTTTATTTTGCACCGGTTGGAACTGGGAACGACATGCGCATTGACGAATTGTCATATCCGTGTTTCGTGCTGTGGACATGCTTGGAATGCAGCATGTGACTGATCTGTCCGGCAAGGAAACCCTGGTCCGCATTACGGGTAAGATGATATCTCCAGCGTTTCTGCACCTCGTTTGCCCCTGGTTTGCCGTTTTACTAACCATCCTGCAGTTGGTGCGTTTGGCAACTTACCCTGGGATACTGACTTTTGCACGACGTGCTGGAAATATTCTCTTGGTTGTATTCGTTCAGGTGGCATGAAGGTCAAGGCCGATCGTGATGAGGCCTCCCCTTACGCTGCCATGCTTGCCGCTCAGGATGTGGCTGTGAGGTGCAAGGTATGCTGTCCAGCCTTTCATTTTCCATTATGGCAAGATGTAGATAGTGCGCAGGACAGCCAGCCAAATGCTGTTTCTGCCAATGAATACCATCCTTTTAGCGTGACCTGGGCTTCATCGCCCTTAAGGCGCCTGGTAGTGTGCCCCCCTGGGACCCTGGCACGGCAGACGGCATTACATCGGTAGTCCCACAGGGTACTGGTGGCCAGAGTATCGTATCCCAGTAAAGGATGGGGAACACGTTAGTGATTTCTCTTGAACGACCTGGGGCCGCATGTTGGCTAAGGCACGGGTGCCGCCTTGGGGATGATTGGAAGCTGTACTGCGTAGCCATTGGATCCCTGGCGTCAGAATGTGTTCAGATTTGTGAATTCCGTGCAGTTCATTATGGTTTGTTTACTAAATGACCACGCCTGTGTGCCATATGTGTCCACCATGGGTGGTCCTTTGAGGCTGTGGGCTCAGCTCAGGCCCAGTTTCCCCATGGTCACGATATGGCATGATCCCATTCAGGCAATGACCAGGCCATGCCACTGTGCCCTACACAGTCACTGGGGATGCTAGGGTTGTAATCGTTTGGTATTGGTCACAGACGACTCCCCAAGCAAATGGGCCTGCGCTTGAAACGGGGAATTCAACAACCAGGGGCTGTTGCGAAGCGGTTGAGCAATGCTGCGTGTCAGTCGGGCCAGCCTTCTTGGCATGAGCAAAGGATGCTTCCCATACATGCTATAACTTTCAACACTAGAACACGATCGGGTATGTCTGCGCCCCCATGGCCTCCATGCCCTAGGATGGTGAAAGTTGGATGGATGGCGGCCCAGCATTCGCCATGGATGTTAGATATCCTTCCAGCTTGATGCCTCGCTGGCCGTGCAGTAGTAGGCCATGGCATTGCATGATAAGCCGGAAGGATTGTATGGACCTTAAGAGTAGCCGGGAGGATTGCATGGACGTTGAGAGCAGGGCATAGAAGGGTAGAGCATTCGCCGTTGGTGGATGGATTGGCGGAGCGTCGTACCCCACAGTTATGAGGACAGAGACATGCATCGTGGAGCATGCAAGGGGGCGGGCAGGTTTTTGCTTTTTGGGGGGCCGGGCCAGGCCCGTCACCACTGGGCAGCAGGTCAAAGGAGCTTGTATGGAAGGCATGCGGAGGAGGGTTGTAGTCCGTGGGGTACTGTCAACGTGTGGTATAGTGTCTTATATGTGTGGAGTAGCTTCATGGGCTGACAACTAAACTCGTAAGCTCTTACTGGCTTGGAGCATTGGGTCGATGCTGCCCCGCCCCCCTGCCCCCCCCCCTTCCCGCTCCCCCCTTCTCTTCAGTTCTTCTCTTTAAGAAGCCAAAGCGGTTTCTGTTCCCTAGTTCTTGGCATTGGTGGGTGTGCATGTTGTTCTTGTATTTTCATTTTAATAATGGGTTTATGAAATACCTTTTTCTCCCCCTTTTCCCTCCGCCACCCATCTCCTTCCCCCGCCTCCCAGGAGCTGGGCATCACGGCCCTGCACATCAAGCTGCGCGCCACGGGTGGCAACAAGACCAAGACTCCCGGACCGGGAGCCCAGTCTGCGCTGCGCGCCCTGGCTCGCTCGGGCATGAAGATCGGGCGGATTGGTGCGTGGGCGGGGCCGCGTGGTGCCTTCACTTGTTGACTAATTTCTCTAGTGGATGTCATACCCTAATAAACAAGAGACCTGTTCGTGGGGTGTGGCATGATCCCTTATTGCGCTTGGGCCTTGGAAGCGGTTTGTAACCATAGCGTGACGGCTGTTTGCGGCCATTGGCAGTGTGAGCTGTGCCCTGTGGAGAGTGCATGCCGGGAGTTTTATGAGATGAAAGGGGAAGGTGCGACCAGACTCCGGCATGGTAGATCTGCATCGCTAGGAAGCAGAGGTGCTGTAGTGGGTGGATGAGTTATGCCTCGTTTGGACCTGGCTGATTGGTATCGAGGCTCCCGTTACCTTTTTCCACAGTTGGGCAAACTTTGCGGTGGCACATGGTTAGTGGTGGATTGATAGGCCAGGGGCATCAGTGTTTTTGCCCTGGTTGCCTATGGTGGAAGAACGCATTTCCTCGAATTTGTGGATTCAGGGTAGGGGGGAGGTGACGGTGGGAATCGTCACCCCCATCATGGCTCATTTTGTGGGAATGCAGCTGTGATGGTGCACCAGTGTACTCTGATGCATGGTCCCATTGCTGTACTAGTGTCCAGCGAGAGCTCAAACCGCCAGGCCCAGGCATGATCATTTTGTCTGCTGGTTGTTGGTCCAACGGGCTGTGTCCTTGGTTGGTGGGTGGGGGGTGGGTGGGGAAAAGGTGGAGTCGATCCCTTGGCAGAATATCAACGTCTAAAACTGCACAGGTTCTGATAATAATGTACCCAGTTGCTGATAATGACGTTTTTGTGTACCCAGTTTTTCGCTATGTGTGATTGCTTTCCCAAGCCAAGATTGGGGCTTAACTACTGGTTTGTGGGGAGGGCGTGGCGGTGTTTGGTAGTTTCTGGTCTTGTGAATGTCGCACACGTGGCCCCTTCCTCTGGTCAATTCTTGAAGGTGTTTTGTCTGTGTCAGCTGCCTCGACTGTAAAGTTATCAGCTCAGCCCCTTGAATCTGATGTCATGTCTTGGTTGATTATTCCCTTTGCTGCATGCAAATGGCTTTTCTAACATTGTGATTGTGATGATGCGTTTGTCACTTTATGTTTGCACCCCTTTCTTCCTCGTTGGGTTGTTTGGGATTGAGCAGAGGATGTGACCCCCATTCCCACCGACAGCACCAGGAGAAAGGGTGGCCGCCGTGGTCGCCGTTTGTAATCGCACTCCAGCTTCCCTGCAGCGGTGCTGCATGGATGCATGGTTGGCGGTTTCTTGTCATTTGATTGTTTGTTTATAAACATTTCTGCCCATGTCTGGGGGACAACATGGTGAAATAGGCTTGTAGTGAGTACCTGCTTTGCCCTCTTCCTAATAATATTATATGCCGACAATGGTTAATGAAGGCAATTGTCCGAAACAGTAATGTGTGGACAACGAGATGGGTACCACCTTCACATTCACGTCGTGAATAAGCCAGTGGCCTTTCCTGAGCCTCCATTAGTTTGTGGACTCATAATTAGCAAGGATGGTGTCCCTGTTGCCAACGGAAAAGACCACAGTTCTCAACCATGGAATAAATAGCATGGCACTAATTTTGCATGCCCATCCATCATCATGTGGAGGGCCCATGGCAAGTTTGATATGACGTGAGATAACTCAGTACTAGGGTTGTGCCCCTGGTTTCCGAATCGACAAGAACCGCGTACTCCTGATTTGCTGAAGGGGTGAGTACCGGGACTGGGAGTACCGGAGATTTTAGAATCTAGTGGGTACTGGTACAGGGAGCTTACCGGTCGATTATTGTAAACAGTTGGAGCGCGGGAGCACTCAAAAGTCCGCGATGACTGGTACGAGTATCAATTTTATTAAAGTGAGACAACTATCGATCGATAGGACTCATGTGGCGGTCCAACGTCCTATGAGGACTAGAACAGTACATGTATGGAGGAGCAAAGATCGATCACAGAAGCTAGCCGCGCGGCGCGCGCTGTCCATGCAAGGAAGACCTGCATGGACGCGTGTCATCTTGATCGAACAATGGCCAAGAACAAGGTGCCAGAGCTATATTCGTTAGCGCCATATGCCATGTTTCCCAACATCCAATGAAGAACTGCACACGGTGCACTCAAGGCGAAAATTGGAGGACATCACTTTCAAATGTGTAGCGGGAACCAACAGCCCGCGTATGCCAGAAAACATCATGTAATGTAGCGACGGTGTGGACAACGAATCCATGAATGCACTTTGCCAATCTCGGAACGGCCGCAAAGGAGATCTCTGGCATCACAGGATTCAGATGCGCTGAGATACTACGCGATCCAGCCGGTCCCAGACCTGTTGGTAGAGCTTGTGCCAAGGGGCAGCACCGAACAGATGTGGGTGACATTGAAAAAAACACCGGACTTGAAGGCATAATGTCTCGGTCATATTTTTGATATAGTCTTGACCAACAAACGATGCAAGAGTTCAACAAGAGTCATGATGAAATCGACACGATAAGCCAACAAAGACGGGAAAAATGATGCAACTGACTAAGAACAACACCATATTTTGCTGTATGGGAAAGGAGACTGTTAATATCGGGGTAGCGAATAAAAGGAATTTGCTGGTATTTAGGATCCTTGCGCTTATCATAGACAGCCGTACACTCTATCAAGGAGACAACCAGCGCAGGCCAGAAATCGGGAGAATCCGGACCATGGTAGCTCTATATATACGTTTTGCAAGAGTTTAAGTGTCTCATTGATAACAATGAGATTTGAAATCTCGACGTCGAATACATGAATCCTCATGGTGTAATTAATGGATTAATAAAATTATAAATCAGTCACGCATGTCCAGTGTATACAGTCCTCATTGTGTCAGACACCGGCACTGCCAGCCTCAGTGCCAGCATTACTGACTAGGCTTTGCGAGGGCGACCACTCCTCATACACGGTCAGTCTACCTAAGCTTACAAGTAAGCAAGCACCTTTTTACCATGCGAGGGCGTGTCACCTAGTTCAAGTACCTAATCAACTGCCGCCAGCTGTCACCGTATCCCGTTGCAGCGCCACGGCGGCCGCCAGAATCGTGTCGAGCTCCCTCTGGAATGCACGTATCTGTGCGTCCTTGTCCCCCATCTCACGCCCGTACTGCTCCCGCAGGGTCGCCACGTCGCGCTGATATTGCTCCCGTAGCATGGCCACCTCCAGCCGGCACACGCGCTGCGTCTCGTCCACCACGTGCGCCCACTCGGCCTCACGGGCGCGCTTGGAGGCTTCCATGTCGGCCACGCGGCGCTCCAGCGCGCGGTACTGTGGAAAGAATCAGGTTGTTGGTCAGAATCAAACAGGTCGGTCAGTGGTGATACTAGTAGTATAATTGGTCACAATCGGCGTGCGGTACTGTGGTTCCAAAGGCGGGGTTGCCCAGTAGGGCTCTGGAAATAGGCTTGTTGATTAGGGATTTGAATTAGGGTTGATGATAAGGGCCATGAAATAGGGTTGTGAAGACGGGGTCAGCTGATGGAGTCCGTGCCACCGGCCCGGTGAAGTAGTGCGTAGCACTGGTGAGGTGAGACAATGTTTACCATGAATGAACCAATTAACGCGTACCATGTCCTTAGTCCTAACTATGCACACGTACCATATTCTTACTCCTACATAACCAATGTGCACCATGTTGTTACCCCTAACTAACGAACATCTACCATGCCTTGAAATATCCAGCACTTACCATCTCGTGACTAGTAAAACAAACCAGTGTTTACCAGCTTTTACTAACCATACCTAAAATTAACTGTCACGTACCAGCTCCCAACTAACCACGTCTGTAATCAACTATCACATACACCCCCCCCTTGAGGTTTGAGAAGGGGGTCTGACCGCTCCAGGGCTGCAATCTTGAACCTGAAATCCAATCCAGGACTGGCAAAATTAAACATCAAAGTGGGGCGTTTGAAGACGCTAGACGGGTGAATTTGCAGTACACGTGTATGTGTAAGTATTACTATAATCCCTCCCCCCGGCGCGTCCCTGCACGCCTGCCAGAGCGAGCTGTTTCGGGGCTGAACAACACACCACTAGGCTGTGTGATGTAAATGGGCTTTTATACTATCCTGCTCACGCTTTCCCCTGGGTGCACATACTCCCCCTCACGTGCCACTGACCGCTACTTCGCAGCCTTTGCCTACTAGTGGTGCCTACTTTAAGATCTTCTTGCCCAAAACCAGCTCTGCGATCTTAAAACAAGAAACTCCAAAATCCAGGGTCTTAAGATCTTAAACCTGGGCTTCTTAACCGGGTGTACCAGCTCCTAACTCACCATATCTTAAATCAACCATCACGTTACAGCTTCTAACTAACCACGTCTGTAATTAACTAACACGTACCAGCTCCTCACTAACCATGTCTTCAATCGACTATGCCCGTACCATGTCCACCGAGGGCGGCACCCGCACCAGGCGCAGCTGCTCCCTGGCATCCGCAAGCTCCGCGGTGACGATCGCCAGCTGCGCCAGCAGGCCCTTCTCCCGCTGCACCAGCGCCCTCTCGGCCTCCAACGCGCGCTCCAGTTTGGCCCGCAGCGCCTCCGCCTCGGCCACCGCTTGGGCCAGCGCATGGGCTGATACAGCACCCGGCCCGGACGAGTCGGTGCCCATGCCGGCTCCGCCATAAGACCCTGCTCCATAGCTGCCTGCTCTTCCCCCATAAGACCCTGCAGCTCCCCCATTTGTGCCAGTCAAAGTAGCATTTACAGATGGCACAGTCGCGCTACCACCATTCCCTCCTCCCCCTCCTCCTCCTCCCCCTCCTCCTTGTCCCTCTCCTCCTCCTCCTGCTCCTCCTGCTGTGCCCAGCCTCCCCGCTCCTCCACCCGCCACCTGGCCCTGCCCCATCCCCGCGAGCGCCACTTTCAGCCGGCACTCGTCGCGCACCGCCTCCATCGCCGCCGCGTGCTCTGCTTTCAGCCGCCCCACGCCCTCCAGCGCGTCGCCGTACATGCGCTGCAGCATGTCGCGCGCAAGCTCCGCCTCCGCCACGCGGCGCATCAGCTCCGCCACACTGGCATCCTTGATGGTATCATTCAACATTGGTTGCTGGTGGCCTCGCAAAGCATCGTTCATCATAGGTTGCTGGTGGCCATGCAAAGCCGAAGAAGACGGGGCATTGCCGGTTGCGTCGTGCCGGGTGGCAGCCGTGGCAGTCTCCAGCAGCGGACGGTGACCATCCATCCCCTGTGTGGCACGCTCACCCACCCCTGTGTCTCTCTGGGACGCTCCAGGCCGGGACGTGGCCATGCTGGCCGCCTTGCTGGCACCATTAAGACTGCCATTGGCATTGTTGTTGCTATTGCTGCCACTTGCGGCAGCCACCTCCAGCACCGCGACCCGCTGCTTGAGCGCCGCGAACGCCGCCTCCCTCATCGCCAGCTGGTCCTCCAGGTGCCGTGACCGCGCCTGCTCGTGCGCCAGGGACCGTGCCAGGTGGCTGGGCCCCCAGGTGCTGCCCGACGGCTGCTGCTGACTGCCGTCACGGCCGCCCCCGGGAACCTCCCGTGTGGGGGGGCTGTCCCGGGAGGACAATGGCGGGGAGTCTGGGGGTGGGGGTGCCAGCGGGGGTGGAGATGTCGTGCGGGCACCCTGGCTACTGGTATGTTCCGGTCGAATGCTCGAGCTGTTAGCGTTGCCTGTGGTTGGCGCGGTGACAGCTGGCAGGGGTGTGGGGGGAAGAGGCAGCAAATTTGGTTACGAGCAAGTGTGTGTTGTGCTTGAGGGCGCGTGTGTTTCAGGGCGCGAGAACCGATGGGACCGAGGGGCATGAACGAATGGCGTAGAGTGGCATGAAGGAATAGCGAAAAAAGCGGGGCCGGGCAAAAGGGGCAAGGCCGATATGCGAAGGATCCAAACCACCATTTCCCCTCCCCAACGTGGGACCGTAGGGGGTCTCCATGCCTTGTGAGGTACACGTGGATGCGTAGTGAGTGGTTTGGGTGCGTGAATACAAACAAGTGCTTAATAATTCACGGTCATCACTGAAAAAGTACGATAAATCAACAAGTGGGTGGCGCATACAAGAACTTAGTCAATTACATCATCTTTCTTCCCTCCCTTCCACCTCTCCAGGCAGCCAGGGGAGCGGGTATGGCACTACCATTAAAGAGTGCAGCCCGACATTCAGGAAGCGAGAATTAGCATGTCTTAGTTCCTACACTAATTAGCATGTTTTGGTTCTTATACTAAATAGCCTGTTTTGGTTTCTAGGCCACCTGGATGTTCTGGAGCCTGGAAATGTAACATTCATGTAACATTCTTAGCTGCTCCCACAGGCGATCATCCATGCAGACCGAGCAAGCGAACAAGTTCTGGGCTTCTTTTCTGTCTCGACCGACAAGCGGCCGCCTTTCCGAAGCAACACTCCCTGTGTTCATTCCGCACCCACCTGCCCCCGTCGCCTCCTCCATCAACAGCTCTGCCGCCATCGAAGCCATTCCTTCATCCGTCACCGAGACGTCCGCGCCGATCCCCCTCGCTGCCTCCCCCATGGCCATCCCGCCATCACCCACCCTAGGTGCCACAGCGCCCGGTGTCCCATCGGGCCCTCCCTTTCCATGGCCACATGGTGATGCCACTTCTGGCACAGCTGGCAGGTGGCCTTCCTGTGCCCCTGGGTCCTTTGGTCCAGCCACCTCCTTGAGCGCGGACAGCAGGCTCTTCTTAGACTTACGTTTGCGGTCCATCGCAGCCGTGCTGGCTGCCTGCGCGCTATAGGTGGACCCAGCGGGCGCACCGCCGGTCAAGCCCAGCTGCTTGGACAAGGCGTCTGCACGACCCGTGGCCTCCCGCAGCTTCTTTGTGTAGAAATCGCGCAGGTCCTCCACCTGGCCACGACAGAGAGGGGGCAACAGGGATTGCCAAGAGCACATGCTGCCTTGTTATGCTATTTAATGGTTGCCATGTGCATGTTGCCAAAAGAGAGTTCACCGAGTGCAATCAGCCGATTGAATCGTTAAATAAAGCAGCCACAGCCGGCCCAAAGCCCATTTTATTGTTGAAAGCGAAATGGATATTCCTGCGTAGGCAAGTTTGCGTCGCATGTCCGTCCACGGCCGACATCGTCTGCTTCGTCTGCTACAACCACGTAATTGCATGAAGTAATTATTATCAAGTTCTCATACAACTGTCCCGACGTCGAAGCATGTCAAGTTGTCGAATAATGGTTTAGTTTGGCTGTCTAGTAAAGTCAGGATATAACGCCAAGCATTTCTCCTGCAACGACCAAAACCTTGCATCAAACTGTAATCACCTCCTAGAAAGAGAAAGAAAAACATCTACCCTCCACAGCCCGCCAGCTTCTCTAACTAACAAGCTAACTTTGGCTGCCGCCTCCAAATTCTCATGCTCTGCCAACTACCTGCCTCGCTGCTGTGATCACGACCTTGCATGGCATACTATAACTAGCTCCCAACTCCACTTTTCTCCGCACCCTACCTGCTTCTCCAGCTCCTTGACGCGCCGCGCGGTGGGCTTCTCCTGGTTGACCACGGTGCCGGATGACAGTCGCGCGATGTGCGCCTCGTACTGCCGCTTCATGCGCTCGCTCTCCTGCTGCAGGCCACGCAGCACCTGGGGGGGGGGCGGAAGGGGCGGGGGAGGGTGGGTGGCAGGGTGAGAGAGGTTGGCTGCGTGAGGTGAGGTGGGGGGTGGGATGAGAGGTGGATAATACGGTTCATTAATCAATCAATTGAGCAACTAATTAGCCACGCAGTCCCGTCAGGGAGCCGCGGGGCATGATGTGGTTGGTTAGTCACCTTGCACAGATTGAGGTACATAATGTGGTTGAATAGACAGTATGGATGGGTCAGGCATAGACCCACCATCTACCTACATCTCCACAAATGGCATTGGCTGTCCCATCAAGCAGTCATGCACGTACCCATCCCTGCAAGCACAGCAACATCCCTAGATGCTCCTGCATGATTATGATCTCCATTAACTCGATCCATCAACTGGCAGTCACCAGTCTGATGCATCCTTCTTTGCTCATGGGACCCATCCAACCCCATCCAACTTTACCTCCCAGCTACCACATGGGCCACCCAACTGCATACCTTCCCCCCCCCCCCCCCCTGTCTTTGTCTCCTTGTTCACGGGTGCCGGAGCTCTCTACATCTAGCCAGCATTGGTGTTACAAGGCACGCTGATAAGATGGGGATCACTCACCCGCATGGCCTCGTCCTCCTTCAACTGCAGACGGTGCTGCAACTCGTCCACCTGCTCCTGCAACTGCCGCACGAGGGCGGATTCCTCTGCGGTCGGCTTGGCGGCTTGGATGAGCGCGGCCACGCGCGCGGTGCTCGGGTCCCTGCGCTGGAGCGCGTCTTGCAGCTTGCGCACCTGGGGCGCGCAGGTGGAATACAAATTGCACGGCGTTTGGGAGAATACGGAGCGCACACAGACGGCAAGGGGAGGATTAGATGACAAGATCTTCAAAGAGCGTGCCCAGGTGGCATGAACACCGCATCTGGATGATTAGGTGGGAAGATTTTCTACAAAGTGCGCCCGGGTGGCACAAGTACGGCACATGGAGGACTGGTCGAGGAAAAAAATGTTGAGTGTGCACAGGGCCACAGGGGGCGTAGGGGCAAGGAAACTAGCGAGAAGAAGATTAGAAGGTGCGCCCAGGTGGCATGATGGAGCAGGCAAGGGAACCGTTCTTGAGTGACGAAGGAGGGGAGCCTCCTGCAGCTTGTGCACCGAGCCTTTCTTCTTGCCGATCTTGGCCGGGCCCGTGGCATGTGGCGGTAGACAAGTGGAAGATTGGTGAGTGAGAAAGGAGGGGGTAGGATAGTATAGTTTACAGAAGCATGTCGAAGTGGTGGGCTGACCGAGAAATAGTATTGTTGTCAGAAATAGTATCTTTACCCACCTGCTGCTACAGACCAGCGGCATCCCATGCAACATCATAGAAGCACAAATTGCCAGAAGCATACTGGAAGTGTGTTATATCATAGCATACTGGAAACGTGGTATCATGTAGCATACTGGAAGCGTATTATAGTATAGCATACTGGAAGCATATTCTACTGGAGGCATACTGCAAACATGTTGGAGTGCTAGTGTTTGACTTGAACAAAACTGTTCCCACCTGCTGCCCCAGCTATCAAAGCACACACATACCAAAGGCACTTATTTACTATTAGTACCCAATTGGACAACAGCATCCCCACCTGCTGCTCCAGCTCATGTATGCGCGCCTGCGCCGCCTTGGAGGACATGGCTGCCTTGCGTGCCGCGCGGCCATCGGCCAGTAGCGCCTCCAGCTTGTGGATGCGGTCCGCCTGCAGACACGAGGCCAGAGGCGATGGCGAGTAGGATTTGTTGTGGTGAGGGGAGTGCGCACTGGTGACGGGTGAGTCGAGTATGACGTGGCTGCGAGGGTATGCACTGGTGACGAGGGTGCAGGGTGCAGCATAAACGCCAACCAGGCTTAGCAAAACGGTGTATCAACTACCTGGTTCATTTTCCATGCGGCAGCCAGCAACTGACGCTGGTGCCAGCACATGCCCGCGATGACAGGCACGGGCACCGAATAGTGCGTGCTCATGTAGGACATAATCTCTTGATGCAAAAAGCAGGGAACACAACGATGTCCACACCATTTTACCCTGCACACAATTTCGCCCTCCACACCACTTGATGCGTGACGCCATTTTACCCTCCATCTACACCCCAGCAATTACCGCCTTAGTTCGATCTCCACGCAACAACGACTGCATTTTCTTTCTTCATGCTTCAATCCAACAACTCTTTCGATTTTAGCCTTCAGGATGCATGGCCCCCGTCGCTGTGCGATCGCCCTCTGCCCATTTGCTGTGTCCAATTCCCCAACCATGCATTCCCCTTCACACGGTGCTGGAGTACATCTAATTTAAGTATAAGCATAATGTTGGCCACACTCCGGCACTGCTTCTCCAGGTGCCAACATCACTGTGTCACTACCAGTCACAATCAGTCATAGTCAGTCAGAATCAGTCACAATCAGTCACAACCAGTCACAATCAGTCACAGTCACTCACTACCAGTAACAATCAGTCACAATCAGTCACTACCAGTCACTTTGCCCACATCGCAACATTTCCTATCCCTCACCTGGTGCTGCAGCAATGCATCATTGGCAGTGAGCAGCTCTTGGTTTTCCGCGTACCACTCGAGCTTGGCCTGGGCACGCGGCAGGTTTCCAAGATATGAGAGAGGGAAATACATGGGTGAAAACAATTAGAAATACGATATTAGGTTACTTAAACACAAGACTTCAGCCTAGGCTGGGCACGCGGCAAGTTTCCACGATAGGAGGGAAGGAAACACATGGGTGAAACAATGATAAATACGAGAATAGGTTACTTAAACACAACACTTCAGCTCGGGCTTCGCACGCACTTGCCAGTGATGGAGGGAAACGGCCCTTTGGTTGACAGAGTATATGCCGTAGTGGATAATAAGAAGGAAAGAGAACTTGCAGGTATCTACAGTGTACATGGCATCTTTATGTATAGTACACACGAGTGACGGCGGGCCTGGGAGGCTTAAACTTGCCAGTCAAGGGCGGGAGAGAACGGTGATCGACTGTCTCAGTGAATGGGAAACGAGAGTTATGCGAGTTGCCACAAGGGCGAGGCCCGCAGCACCAGTTTCCACACCATGATTTCCAAACGTGTGTGAAAGCCACGTGAGAATCCTTCACATGCGCATAGAAGCGCATCCTGCCCAACGCAGGATATGACCGAGGCATTGCTGTTCAAGCTAGAATGTGGATAAACACGTGCGTGCATGCGAAAGGACCCAACCAGGCACCTGCGTAAAACTAGAAAGTCGACATAAGTGCAAAATACATTGCTACACAATAACCTCATACAATAACCAAGATAATAACAACTGAATACAGTGATCACATCATGGCCACGCTTAGCAAGGCTGGCCCCATATCTCCAGGGCATCGGGGTCCTACCCATGATTCGTATGGGATCCCAAAGCTATGCTATCACACCCACCAGCATGTCGGCCCTCTCCTGTGCCGACTCAGCCCGCACGCGCGCCAACTCCTGCTGAAGCTCATGCACGGTGGCATCCTCTGCCGCCACCTGGCCAGGGTCCATCCCACCCAGCCTTTGCTCCAGCTGCTTGGCGTGCGCCCGGCTGCGGTCGAGCTCCTGCTTGAGGTCGGCCTCGCGTGCGGCTGCCAGCTCTTGAGCACTCTCCAGCCGGGACTGGGGGCAGTGATGGGGTGGGCAGGTATGTGGGTGGGGAGGCAAGGGCTCGGCCAGGTAAGGGGGTGGGCAGGTAGGGGTCACTCTTTGCGTTCTTCCGCACGTTCAAAGGCGCATGTACTATGGCTGTGGAGACCACCCAACTCCGAGCATGTCGACTGCCCCATGGTAGGATTGCTTGGAAGGACAGGGCACCCTCCCTCCTTGTTGTGTATAGGGGTTGAAGGTTCCTTTATTGGTACCCATGTGACACAGTCGTGTGCTTTTAGTTAATGGTAGGCGCAAACCACCCAGTCTACTATGGCGTTTGCACGGCAACCGTAACGTACAGCTCCAGCAGCTTGCGCCTACCTACATCAACGTTGATCCCATTGGTTCATTAACAGCATCCACGGACATTCTACTCACCCTATGCAAAGCAACAGCATCGAAACCTGCAGGCCTGGCCGCAGCTGTAGAGTGGTGCTGCTTGTGCCTAGTTACTATGTCCATTTGCTTCAACAATATGCTACAAGCCCAGCCAATAACCCATGTACCTGCAAGCCCAGCAGCGGCACCCGTGTGGCCCTGCGTATGTTTACCCAAACACCCCGTCGCTCGACCACTACATCGCTATTCAAATACCAGTAGTACTGCTATACTCTACCACATGTACCACCATATCCATTTCACGATTCAAATACTAGTAGTACTTCTGTAGTCTACCACATGCGCACCTGCAGGTCCAGCAGCTGGGCCAGCGTGGCGCTGCTGGCCTCCCTCTGGTGGCGCTCGTCGAGGCTGCGCTGAAGGTCCACTGCCAGTCGCGCATTCTCCTCGGCCATGCGCGCCTCACGCTCCTTGGAGCGGGCCTCCGCCTCGCGCATGCGCGCCAGCAGGCGCTCGTTCTCTTTCTGGTGGGTGGGGGTGTATTTGGCCCATGGTGAGGGTAGGGCGCAGCAACGGACCATTTGCTTAGGGGTTGTGTACAGTGCATGTAAGGTACCCTTGCTCACCGGCGCTTGTTCTCCTGCTGATGGGTGGGCGGGCGTCTGGCCCATGGATAGGGTAGGGCGCAGCGGGACCTCTCCTGATCTAAGTACGGAGCTGAATACCATGAATAGGGGGCGCAGCGGGACCTCTCCTGATCTAAGTACGGAGCTGAATACCATGAATAGGGGGCGCAGCGGGACCTCTCCTGATCTAAGTACGGAGCTGAATACCATGAATAGGGGGCGCAGCGGGACCTCTCCTGATCTAAGTACGGAGCTGAATACCATGAATAGGTCGCGCATACAATGCAGCAAGACGCCTATGCCCTCACCCGGAGACCGGTGAGCTGCGCTCCTCCCACAAGGTTTTCACATGAAATGGGCAGCGGCACAGTCTCAATTAGGCGGCATGTATTCAGCGGCACTTCTTCAATTAGGAAAGATGGCGCGAGCGAGTAAGCAATCATCCAAGATCCTCACCTGGAAGCCGGTGAGCAGCGTCTCTTGCTCCAGGATGGTGCGCCGCACCTGCTGCATCTCATCCAGGCTCAGGTTGGCCTGGTGTCAGCGACATCATGAATGGCAACGGCATATGGGAAGGGTGATGGCCACCGAGGAAGTGGGGCGAAGGGAGAGAGGTGAGTGGCGTCAGTGACCAGAGCGCGGTCGGGCGACCAACATCACGGTGATCATGGTGGTGAGGAGGCATGAGAAAGTGGACAGGGCTGTCCATGGGGAGAGCTAGTAGGACAGCTACATGGTCTGTGTAGGTGCGTTCTTGCGTATATAGTTATTAATCAATCATCTGCTGCCATGCGGCAAATCAGACACCTTAGAACTCCTGTGCGAAAACCCTGTGTAAGATTATAAGATGGAGTGTGGTGGGAGGGTGTTATTGCTTGCGCGCACTATCCTAGCTTATGGTGGATGAGCTTATTATCCTTGCCCAGCCCCATCGACTCGCAAGAGATCCGACTCTGGCTATCTGTTGTGACGTGTGGCACCCTTCTCCATTCACCCATTCACCCATGACCTCACTCATGACCGCAACCCCACCTTCTCGCCACCAGCGGCCGCGATCTTCTTGGCCGGGTCCGCGCTGAGGAGATCCTGTACAGAGCGCGGCATAAGGTATAGGGCAGGGATGGCCAGTAGGCGGTTAGGGTTCGCACCGAGGATGCCCAGTGCAGACAACAGCGTAAGGAAGCCAGAGGGGGTCATTGGGGTAGCCAAGTAAGGGAGGGTGACTGGTGAGGAAGGAGGAGACTGGTGCTCAGACCACAGGAAAGGCAGGCAGAGAACAATGTATCAGGCGGGCGTGAATAATGCGCAGGGGAAAGTGATGGATGATGCGCAGGGGAAAGTGATGGATGATGCGCAGGGGAAAGTGATGGATAATGTGCAGGGGAGAGTGATGGATAATGCGCAGGGGACAAGGACTAGGGCAGGCATGGACAGCAGGTGCTTGCCGTCGGGTGGTCAAGAGCAGGGGGGGCTAAATGTAAGCCAGCTTGCATGGGTCAAGGTCAGGGTATTCGGTGATAGAAATGCACACACGGAAAGAAGTATTAAGTAAAGTAGGTAAGTGGTGAGTGGCGTAGTAAGTATCAAGAAAAAAGTATAGTGACGCAAATTCGTGTATATCAAGGCATGCGTATAAGAGGGTTTCAATCACCACCGACAGGCAATCGAGCAAGTTACACGCACTGCTGAAAGCCAAGAGAGCGTGTCTCACCTGGTACTGCATCTCCAGGTTGTACTTCTCCTTCTGCAGGGACCGAAGCTTCTCCTCGTAGGCCTGCAAAGGTGCCAAGGGGAACCGCAAGGTACAGACGCCAGTGGAAGACACAGCAGGTTGCAACAAGAGGTAATGATGAAGGCAAGTCAGCATCAAGGGCACAGGGGCGCGAGAAACCGTGCGAACTTGCACCGGGTGCACCTACGAATCACTGCTCGGTGGATCAATGCAAGTGCAAACCCGCGTGTGCCATCACCAACGTAGTACGATGTTACTGCAGTCGTGAAACCCATCTCGACCAGTTAGCAATGATTGTCAAAGAAAAATACATTACACTGTAAGGCCACCAAAGCACAGTTTGGAGGTGCCTCAGCATCCCTGATTTCTAGTCACCCAAACTTTTCAAGCCGTTTCCCGCTGGCTGTTGAGGAACACCATAACTGCCGTAGTGTACTAGAGCCCGGGCATGCAGGTAAGTATCAAATAGTATTGTTGATTGGTCTCCTAATGCGTGCACTCGCTGCTACAGAAGATGCTGCACGTATATCCATGGTGCTAACTGTTGCAAGTATACTCATATGTGTTATCACAAGATATTAGCATCAACCCACCTTGTACCGCTTGGCACTGCCTATTGAAGCGAACTGCCTATCAGTACAGTAAAGTAAAACCCGTGCAGCCCAGAGTTGCAGGTACACTGGCAAGACTTGATCCTCATCATTTCTCCTCCGCCCACCTCCTTGGGCCGCTGTGCGCTGGCTGTTACCGACGACTGACAGAGTATATTAGTAAGCTTTAAACGGAGTCAGATGACACCTCAGCCATACCCACCTCTTTCAGCCATTGTGCAATCGCTGTTGCAGAAGACTTTTAATGTATATTACAAATTCCTTAAACATATTAAATTCTCATCAAACCCACCTCCTTGAGCCGCTTGGCGCTGGCGGCCGCTTCCTTGCGGCTCTCCCCCAGCTGTCTCTGCGCCTCCTTGCGCAGGGTGGTTTCTTCTGCCAGCCGCTCCCGCAGGCTGGCCACCTCCTTCTGCAGCTGCTCGTTGTGCACTGAGGTGGCCTTCTGGACCGCCTTTAGCTCGGCATGCGCACTCATTGCCACCACCTGGGGCAAGAATAGAGGTACAAGTACGGCATGCGTGGATTATAAGTGCGCACTCATGGCTACCACCTGGGGCAAGGTTAGCGGTACAAGCACGGCGTAGCTGAAGGCTCGGTGCGCGCTCGTAGCCACTGCCCGGGGAAGGAAGCCTATAACTACATGGCCAGAGGGTGATGAGCATGCAATGGGGGCTCATGGCCACCATCTGCAGCGAGAATAGAGGTACAAGTACGGCATCGATAGAGTATAAGTGCGCGCTCATGCCCACCATATGTCGAAGGAATTATATAAATTGCATGGCCAGAGAGTGATGAGTATGCAATGGCAACTCATGGCAACCACCTACGACAAGGGCATACTGTCAACCATGATACGTGAGTGTCAACCACGATGCATGAGTGTCAACCACGATACGTGAGTGTCAACCACGATACGTGAGTGTCAACCACAATACGTGAGTGTCAACCACGATAGGTGAGTGCCAACCACGATACGTGAGTGCCGATAAGTTACAGCATGATTGCGTGATCATTGCCGCCTCCTGGTCAGAGACTAAGCAGTCACCGGATACGTGGCGGATGAAACCATAAGAAAGGGCCACCGCGTATGTATTATATAAGGGCCACCACAGTGGCCGCGATGGGGCATTATTAGCCGTACTGTTTCCTTGGCAGAAGACGGAAAAATAGTGGGCTCGCATAGCCACCCGCTGGTCAAACACACAGTTATGAACACAGCCAGGATGAGCTGTGTTTGGGCATACAAGGCCACCATGTGGGCAGACAAGGATTGCAACAACAGATATGGAAGTTTGAATGGCAGTTTGTATGGTGGGACGATGAAGTACTTGGTGTCCGGCTGCCTCAGGGGCACACATCTAATGAACCCACATAGCGGGGCAGGGGAACAGGCTTCCCTATTGCAACTGCGGTTGCAAAGACACACGTATCCTATAACCCACCTGCTGCTGCAGGAAATGGAACTGGTGACTCAATTCCTCGTTACTAATGCCGACGCCGCCACCGCTGGCCCGTCCGCGCGCGCCCACGCCTGTCTTTGGAGGCGCAACCGCTGGGCCCCCCTGCTGGTGGGGCTGTTCCCCCCACGCCAGCCTGGCACCCGCGTGCTGTCCAGGTGGCGGGCCCCAACCAGCCGTTCCCCTGCCCATCCCTTGCCCCACTGCCAGGTGGCGGGCCAGACCCATCCCCCCCACTGCCTTGGACGGTGTCCCCGCAGGGCTAACTCTACCCCCGCCACCCCCCCCTACTCCTCGGCTCCCAGTGGAGGATCCGGGCCCTTGTGTCGTGGATGCAGGGGAAGATGCCTCGGGGGGTGGGCGGGCAGCAAACACGCCGCCCCCGCCCCCCCGCCGTAGGTCCAAATCGGCGTCAAGGGAGAGCAGTAAGGAGAGCGGGCGAGGGACGGGGGTGGGAGTATCCAGAGAATCCACTTCTGCCACCTTCACCCCTCCCGCGGCCACCGCTGCTGCAGAGCTTCCAGCGCCAGTGTTACCCCCCCCCCTTGCCCCTGTCGCGTCAGTCACCGGGATGCCGCCACCTGGCATGTGCTGCGGCACACCAGAAGAAGCGTGAGCCCCCAAGGCAGGACCATGGCTCCCACCACCGTCTGCCCCATGGCTGGCCCCGACCCATCCAGGATGGGGAGGTGGCGTAGCCAGGTTTGCCGTGGCCCCAGGCCCGTCCTGTGTGGCTGCAATCGTGGCAGCAGATGACGCCCTCGGTGTCCCCTTTGGGGACTCGTGCATGCCTCTACCCATGGGTGACTCGTGACCCGCTCGACCGGTGGGCGAATCATGGCCACTTCTCACGGGTGTTGATGGTGACGACGGCGGCAGGCTGGGCAAGGGGTACGCCCTTGCTGGGCCTCCGATCCCGGTGGAGCTGCCCAGGGCGTCGTCCTCCTCGGTATCCCTGGCGCCCACGTCCCCATGGTGCCTGGGGGACGCCGCGGTGCCGGGCCCCGGGCGGACGGGAAGGGGCGCACCGATCTCCGCGGGTTGGGCTGCTGCTGCTGCTGGTAGCAGCTGGTTTGTGGATGCGGTGCTGAGGCGGCTGGGGGCGGTGCTCTCGGCAACACTGCTGTGGGACATGCCGGATCTGGTGAGGCATGGGTTCATAGGGTCATAGGGTCATAGGTTCATCGGGTCATAGGGTCATAGGGTCATAGGGTCATATGGACATAGGGTCACAGGGTCATAAGGTCATCGGGTCATAGGTTCATAGGTTCATAGGTTCATCGGGTCATAGGGTCATAGGGTCATAGGGTCACAGGGTCATAGGGTCATAGGGTCATAGGGTCATAGGGTAATGGGGTCATCGGGTCATGGGGTGGATAGATATGAGCAAGTTTCAACACAGGAGCAACGGGGACAAAGGGTGGGGTGGACGCGTGGCGTAGTCAGCACAAACGTAGTCGGGATGTAAATGCAGACAGGCGGTGCCAGCTGAGGCTACGTCTCCCCCACCTACACTGTCCATGTCAATTTGTGTGTGTGGCACTGATGGCGTAGCGAGCAAAGTTGGGATGGACGGTGTAGAGCGTTGCTCCACTTTGCTGCTCCAAGTCGGCTGCAGCGTACCCACATAGCTACTGCTCCTTGTACTCCACCCAACTCTGCTACTGCTCCCTGCAACCACCCATCCCTGCTGCTACCCACAACCACACACCTCTGCTGCTGTTGCCCGCAACCACCCACCCCTGCTGCTACACGCAACCACCCACCTCGCCTGCTCTCGCTTGCGCTGCTCCATGTCGGCGAAGAACTGCCGCTTGGCCGCCTCCTCGGATTCACTGTCTGTGTCCAGGTTGAGCTCCTCTAGGGACGCCAGGGGGCGCCCAGGGGGGCCCTTGCCTGCGGACGAGTAGGCGGTGGAGGACTGCGACGTCTCCAGGGGGGTGGATGGCGCGTGGGGGGAAGCGGGACCTGGCGTGGATGCCCAAATGCATTCAATGTTGCATGGAAGGTGAATGGGCAGAATGAATAAGTCAAACTAAACAGTCACCAATTACACGGACAGAGCAGCGACGTCAGTAATAGCCGTTATCCCAAGGTAGAGAGGAAGACAGGGACAGGACAAAAGTCAACAGGGGCCTAACAAGAACGAGGGTACCAATAACGCCACGCAGTCTACGCGCTTTTCATTAACACGAACGCATACCTGGAATCCAATTAATGCTATCACAAATGGTGCTGAACCCTTTACACGTTTCCTGACAAAGCAAGGACCTCAGTCATGAGCACCTTAGTGGAGACACCGCATCTAACGAACGTGACGTGGCCAGCATCAAGTGCTTATATGCCCTACCACTGAGGGTACCACGCCACCTTTAGATACTCATGGCCACAAGGACTACAGCTGGGAGGTACGCAACCTAATAACCGGACCTGACCGGCATTCTCATGGTCATAGCAGCCTAATTAATACACCACCCCTTCTAACTTGGTGTGATCAACTTATCAGAGTGCATTCACTGGCAAGCTGGGTAAATATGGCCGGCTTGAATCGACACACTTGCCTAGGTATGCCAGCCCGGTGGCAGGCCTTTTGTTCACAACAAAAGTACACTCGAGAATAGGACACAGACATGGGTTGCATGATCGATTGCATACCGGGTGACGCCGTGGCGCCATCCTTTGCCCGCCCTGTAGGGGTAGATCCTGCGGCCTCTGGGACCCTGGCGCTTGCAGACATAACCGTGCCCCCAGCCGTTGATGCTGTCCCTGGTAAACCACTCGGTGCGCTCTTCTCCTTGGCAGTTGCGGGCGTTGCAGCTGCTGTGGGCGCCCGCTGCAGGCTGGGTTTCTCGTCTGGGGTCGGTGGCTGCGCGGACAGCACATCGTCACCAGCACCCGTGGATGGTTGATAATCAAGATTATAAATGATAATGACGATAGTAGTCGTGGTAAACATTTAATAGCAATAACAGTATATAGCTAATAATAATAACGGCAGAATGCATTACCCCCACTGGTCGGCCATGACCACCCCTGTGCTAAACGACGGCCAAGTCAGTATGGCCATGTGCGCCACCATGTGGTTTGGTTTGATACTCTAAGCAAAAAGAGATGTGCAGATAGCCATGACGGTAAACGACATGCACGGAGGGGAGAACAGAGACAGAGAGAAAGAGAGAGAGGGGGGGGGGAGGAGGAGGGGGGGGAGTCAATCTCATACACACCTACGCGGTCACGCAAACACTCACAGTATACTGTGGAGACAGCAAGTATTTCTGGGCAAAAGCGGAGTAGTCTACGTATCACGTCATCACCCAGGCCACCCAGGGAAAGGGCCCTGCATCGGAAGCACTATACAGGGGATGCTGCACCATATGCAGACTAATTTGGGCAACAACAAACCAACGCCTTACCTATGAAGTAGCACGGGAGTGGTCCACAGTGTAAGCCGCAGGGAAATCAACGGAGTGACTAAAAGAGTCATGACTATATAGAGTGACCCATAGAGTGACCTACCGGTGGCGGCTGCGGCGTCGTCAGCGGAGGCTGCTGCGCTTGTACTCCCGATGCCCTTCGCGGTTCCTCCTCATCATCATCACCATCTTCCGCCTCAAATTCGTCCCCACTGCCGCCATACGCCCCCTTGTCCACCGTCCTGTCCCCCTCGAGTCCCCTTAGTATGCCCTTGCCCAGTGCGCCGGGGCTCTCGTCATCACTCGCCCCTGCATCCGAGTCATCGCTAATGTCAGCAGGTTTCCTGGCCGGCACCGCTGCCGGCTTCTTGGCACCGGTGGCCGGCGTGGAGATGGACAACCCTGGCTTGGTGGGCGCGGTGCCGGATGCCAGTTTACGAGCGGATGTGCCTGTGTCCCCAGGGGCGGATTGTTTGCTAGCAGAGGCAGCTGCGGCCTTTGCACTGGCAGCCGCAGCCGCACGAGGGGGACCCGTGCGCCCACCCACCTGCGACAAACTATCCTCCTCATCCATTCCATCATCCTCTCCCTCGTCTTCCTCTAGGTACCTCCCCTTGCTGGCCTTGCTGGCAGTATTAGTCTTGCTGGCAAATGCCTCCTCTTCCTCATCGTCCGTGATCGTCAGCTCACTCAGCGCGCTCATCTCACTACCAGAGGGCGTGGGAGGCTCTGGTTCCTTGGGTTTGGTCAGCTCGGCGATCCGGCGCGCGGCGACCACGGCTGGTGGTGGTGATGGTAATGGGGGGGAGCAGGGGGGGGGGGGAGGGGAGGGGGCACCGGGGGGTGACAAGAGGGGGAAGGTGGGGTTGACAAGTAGTAGTAGGGGACATGGTTCAGGAGGGGAGGAAGGATCAGATAGGAAGGGGGGCCAAACAGGGGGGGGATGATGAGAGAAGATAATGGGTGGGTGGGTGCGGGAAGGGGGAAGAGGAAGAAGGGGAAAGAGGAGGGAGAAGGCGACGGAACAGGGGGGGAGGGGGGGAGATCAGTTATCCGAGTATAGCCGAGGCCTTGTCTGTCCCTGTCTCCCCACACACGCATGGTTAGCCATAAATCTCACCACCTTTGACGGCCCTTTCACTTGTCCAGACACAGCCACAAAACACAGCCCCCCTTGGGCCCACAACGATAACCCCTCGCCTGCCTTGTGGAGTAGACTTGGCTTCAACTACCCCACTGTTTGGTTTTTCATTCGGCCCGTACCTAGCCACGACCACAGCGCTCACCGTTTGTAGCATCGGCCAATATCTAGCCGTGGCCACAACCACTTTGCCATATAACCACCACCACGGTGCCAACCTGCAACAGCCTCAGCCTTAACCTAGCCACAACCACGGCACAACAATAGAACCACGACAGGCCGACCTTCGCCAACCTCACCCCTTAGCTAGCCACAACCACCGCACCAGGTCTACCCCACCTGTGGCAACCTCGCCCCTTAACCAGCCACAACCCCCGCACCAGGTCCACCCCTCCTGTGGCAACCTCGCCCCTTAACCAGCCACAACCACCGCGCCAGGTCCACCGCACCTTCCGCAACCTCGCCCCCTAGCTAGCCACAACCACCGCGCCAGGTCCACCGCAGCTTCAGCAACCTCGCCCCTTAACTAGCCACAACCACCGCACCAGGTCTACCCCTCCTGTGGCAACCTCGCCCCTTAACCAGCCACAACCACCGAGCCAGGTCCACCGCAGCTTCGGCAACATCGCCCCTTAACCAGCCATAACCACCGCGCCAGGTCCACCGCACCTTCGGCAACCTCGCCCCTTAACCAGCCACAACCCCCGCACCAGGTCTACCCCTCCTGTGGCAACCTCGCCCCTTAACTAGCCACAACCACCGCGCCAGGTCCACCGCAGCTTCGGCAACCTCGCCCCTTAGCTAGCCACAACCACCGCGCCAGGTCCACCGCACCTGTGGCAACCTCGCCCCTTAACCAGCCACAACCCCCGCACCAGGTCTACCCCTCCTGTGGCAACCTCGCCCCTTAACTAGCCACAACCCACCGCACCTTCGGCAACCTCGCCCCTTAACCAGCCACAACCACCGCACCAGGTCTACCCCTCCTGTGGCAACCTCGCCCCTTAACTAGCCACAACCACCGCGCCAGGTCCACCGCAGCTTCAGCAATGTCGCCCCTTAGCTAGCCACAACCACCGCGCCAGGTCCACCGCAGCTTCGGCAACCTCGCCCCTTAACTAGCCACAACCACTGCGCCAGGTCCACCGCACCTTCGGCAACGTCGCCCCTTAGCTAGCCACAACCACCCCACCAGGTCAACCCCTCCTGTGGCAACCTCGCCCCTTAACTAGCCACAACCACCGCGCCAGGTCCACCGCACCTGTGGCAACCTCGCCCCTTAGCTAGCCACAACCCCCGCACCAGGTCTACCCCTCCTGTGGCAACCTCGCCCCTTAACTAGCCACAACCACCGCGCCAGGTCCACCGCAGCTTCGGCAGCCTCGCCCCTTAGCTAGCCACAACCACCGCGCCAGGTCTACTGCAGCTTCGGCAACCTCGCCCCTTAGCTAGCCACAACCACCGCGCCAGGTCCACCGCACCTGTGGCAACCTCGCCTCTTAGCTAGCCACAACCACCGTGCCAGGTCTACTGCACCTTTGGCGGCCTCAGCCATCTTCATGGTGCGCGCGGCCACCGTGTTCTTGACCACGAAGTCGTCCGCGTCGAAGTCCCCGGACGACAGAAGCGACGAGTCGCGCCCGAACTCGGTTGAGTCACCCAGCGACATTGAGTCACTGTCCGAGTCCAGTGTTCGCGACTTGGATTTTTTTGTCGATGCCTTGCCCACGCCAGTTTTGCCCCCAGCGCCCACCCGTGCGCCGGCTTGCCCATAACCCCCAGAGTTGCTCGGTTGGGCATAGCTCGTGACGTACCGGCCCGCGTCCTTCGCCCCACCGTAGCCCTGTTGCAAGGAACCCGTGATGGGGCCGCGGGTACCGGTACCGGCCCGCAAGGGGGAGCTGAACGCCACGGCGGCCGTGTGGGTCATGACCGCCGTGGAAATGCCACCTCGCAGGGGGGAATCCCCTGTAAAAGGGCCGCTTTTCTCGGGATACCCTGCCGGGGACCGGGGCGAGGCTGACGAACCGTACGCCGACCCTGGGCCCACGCGGGGCGAGCCTACCAACCCTGTGGATCCGTAAGCGCTCCCGGGACCCGCGCGGGGGGATCCTACCAACCCTGCTGCGGATCCGTAAGCTGACCCGGGACCGGCGCGAGGCGACGACGCCTTGGTAGCCACGGAAAGCGAGCTGGTTCCCGGGCCTGCTCGAGGTGACGAAACCTTGCTGGCCATTGAACCGAAAGCTGCCCCTGCCCCTGCTCGTGGGGAGGCCACTCGAGCTGATAAAGAGCCGCGGCCTCGAGGAGACAAGTCCGTATCTGAATCCGATGCCTGCAAAAATTCCTCGAATTCCGACATTTTCCCAGCCTTCGAAGCGTCCTTGCGTGGAGGCATATTGCTTCTTATTTTCTAACCACAAATTTTCTTACACCTCACCACGCACGAATCAAAAACTGGAATCGATTTCAGTTGCCCGAGAAATCGTGTGGTACTGCTGGCTCCCCCTACATTGGCAACTGGCGCCGTGGCACGTGAGATACTGAAACGTAACCAAAAAGTGTTGATTATTGCGATTTCATCATTGTCCCACTAACTGCTTATCCGCTCCCAATAATTTGCCAGCCAGCCATCGCTAGATCTCCAGCATCACCGGTCGAGCAGGAATCTGGATTATCCTTGTCCATAATAAGAATACTGAGAAGAAGCGAACCGCAAATCGAAAGCGTTCACATAATGTTCCTTATGTTCCAGGAAGTGGCCAGCTTCGGCAAAACTCCATGCCGTATACGGCGTTTTTCCGCGTAGGTATGTACCTCATACCTGATGAAGAATTACTGTCCTTGAAATTCCCGCCAGTTGTGGAAGGTACCCGCCCGCCTACAGCACGTGGCCTGTGGCATTTGCAAGTGGCCAGTGCGCTGGCGGGAAATGGCCGAGGCCTCGACCGTTCCCTAAGCCAGCGTTCACACGAACGTTCACAACTCCGTTCACAAAGATCGCTCAGCCTGAACGGATCCGGCGAACAGGCCGGCGAACAGACGCGACGAAACGGTTCACACGGCCGTTCCCAAACCCGTTCGCACACCCGTTCGCACACCTTGTTCCCCCGGACCTGTGAGTTCAGCCGCTGAGTTACAGCCAAAAGTCGTTAAGTTAGCGAACACGAAGTTTTAAGCCGCGCGCTTCACGCGGCTTCCGCTCGCCCCCAACTTACCAGCCCGCGCTCAGCCCGTAGGCTGTCGTAGGCTCGTATAATACGCTGTCGCCTGTCGGTACTCGGTACTCGCTACTCGGTATAGTTGCTGCGGCGTGAAGCGCGCGGGCGTAATACTGCAGGTTTCCAGGTCCCCCGGATGGGGTCACACACCTGCACCGTACGAGCCCGCTGTAGTACAACAGCGGGTCGCTGCGTGGGAACTGGTAAGGATGGCGGGGTCACACAACTATACCGTACATGTGATAACACGGCGGGCTACGGCGGGTAGCTGCGTACCTGCCGTGGGCAGGATGGGTCCCGACAGACAGCAGTGGACCTTGGCGTGGCATACTGTACTGTAGAGTTGTTGTTGTTGTTGTTGTTGTGGCCCACGCCGCATACTGTACAGTTGCCAACGTGGCACGGTCCGAGTTCCAACTTCCAACGTTTCAAGTTTTAAGGTGCAACGGTGACGTGAGCTTTTTGTCTCGAATATATTTCGAGCTCTGAAGGCACACCAGTGTTCACACTACGTTGGTCTCTGCTCGATAACTGTACAAGGCAGGGGAGAAGGCTGCCAATTCGGAGCGGCAAAAGTCGGTTCGGAAACGTCGACATCTCCCAGATAGACCGTAGAATTTAGCAGCTTCGCATCTTTCAGTTTTGTAATCTACAAAGCATAGGTATTGAGAAATGTTGGCGGAGGGACAAGACGCCCCAGGCCCTGTGCAGGACACCATACTCAGTGCAACTCTTCAATTTTTGAAGTCGCCGCCCTTTGTCGGTGCTGTACATAAATTCGTCGTGGAGCACTGCATGACTTTTGACTCTGATGAGAACAAGCTTGCATACACAAAGCTGCATCAGGTGAGCTGGCGACATTTTCACGGATTCTTGCAATCTTGGGTTAGTTGACGCGATGTGTCGCAGAAAGTATACACGTACTATCATATGGACACGGTTTGATTTATTATGTTAGTAACAACCCACGGAGCGTGTGGGGAAGCGGGGGAGAGTGTGCTCGGTTATTGCTAGCCTTGTGCCAGAAGAGCTGCCATTGCGTCAACCCTGGCTTTCAATTGCGTGCCGGCACATGCTTTTAGCACCCACGTCCACAGACAAACGGCTGTCTTTGTGGCTCTCGCCTCTAGTTGGCCATCTTGTTTCTTTGGTGTCCTTGTCAGCTGTGACATCGCAACGCTGGCAAATATTCTAAACATAGCCATACACAAAGTTGAAGGCACGCTTTGAATGAAGCCTTCTTCTTGCATCCAAGCGTGTAGTGCACATTTCCACGGTAGCAATCCTCATTGTGCACGAGGTGTGTGCGGATGGTACAACCAGATGAGATGTGTGCGGATGGTACAACCAGATGAGGTGTGTGCGGATGGGACGCAGAAAGGAACGCATATGGCGCGCTTGCGTGTCCGTGCCAAGTATGTCAAGATGCCTGTACGAGAAGTCAAATGAGATAATGTGTGAGATGGCACAAAGGACATCAATCACCACACACGACGTTATACTAGCTGCTCTATGTGTTCTTGTATGCGTCTCTAGTGTGATGCTAAGGACTCTATAAGTAGTCTATATTTTTTCCACGTAAGAAACTCCAGCGTGAGTGTGGGTGCGATATCTTCACCCTTGTCCCATACCCATGTTTGATGGTAGGTACCAAGCAATTCTATTAATGGGGTAAGCTCAGCTCACGCGATCCACCTGACGTCATGAACCGTTGACTGACCAAACATGCTGCGTTTGTGCGATAACGCACATCCAGTGCCCCGCAGTCACTATCCCTGACAACCTATACTGTACCCCCTGTGTATAAACCCCCTAATTCATTAATCACCCCCTAATTATTTGGGTGCACATGACTCTTTCAACACCGTCTTTGATGATTTACCCCCGATGACAAGTCCTCTTGGCTCTTTGTTGTACTCTCTATGCCACAGCCCCCTGCATGCCCTACCCACGATGCCTGACCCCCTACATGCCCCCCTATCCTCTGTGTGGCACATCCTCTGTGTGTAACTGTCCGCCATATTTGAGCGCCCAGGACTTGGACAGCATCGCGTTTGATGATCTACCTCCCCATACCGCACCCTCAATGCCACATCCGTTCGTGTGCAATCCCCCCATATACCTCTGTGTGCGCAGACTTTTTGAACGTCGTGTTTGATGGTCTACCCTTTCATCCTGTACCCTTGAGGATTTATGCTCACGTGACGTGCGGGTTGGTTAATGAATGAATCCCATACCTACCGTGCCCTCCCTTCTATGCCACTCTTTCTTCCCCCCATATACCCCACATCCACAATAATCTGCCCGTATACTACTGCATGCGCAGGACTTTGTCAACATCGTGTTTGACTTGATTGAGAAGTTTCTGGACAGCAGCGGCGTACCCTTTGAGCAGTTTGCGGCCGCCTGCGAGCACGGGGTGGAGCACGGGGGGGGCGACGCGTTTGTCTTCCAGCAGATTATTGCCGTTGACGACTTCTCACGTATGTGCCATCGATAATAAACAATAAGTTCCTGTAACGTGTAAAGGGCCTTCACGGGAGCATTGCCTGACAACCTCTCTCATAAGTGCAACAAATAACAACTACTCGGTTCCTCCCCCTCTCCCCCCAGCCCCCCACACCGTTTATCCCCAGCCAACTTCCCTCTTGCTGCTTTCCAAGCCTGGATGTATGCCACTTACTACACCCCTGCTATAGACCAATGTTTCCCTGCTTCATGTGCTGTAGATCCCTGGTGTACGCATTGCTGTCCTCGTAAACTTCCCCTTTGGTCTTGTTTGAGCTGTGGCAGCAAGTGGTCTTCTGCGTTTTGTAATAAATGTCTGTCATTTGAAGCCCTCCGCCCCAGATATCAGGGACATGATGCCCATTTATGCAGGCACATATTCTGAATGTATACTCCCGCTCCGCCGTCACTCACGCATGCACACATGCACTCATGCCCCCCCCCCCCCCCCCCTTCACACACACACACACACACACACACACACACACACACACACACACACACACACACCACCAACACCAACACCATCACACCAGATTTTAAGGACATGATGCGCCGCATGTATGAGCGCATGAAGCACTGCCCGATGCACGCGCAGAAGCGCATCCAGGAGATGGCCACGACGGGCCAGGCCAAGACACCCAACAGCCCCACCGCGGCGTCTGGGTGCCCCGTGCCCGCGCAGGGTCTGCCCAGGCCAGGGTCCCGCATGGAGCGCCCGGCTTCACGCCTGGCATGAGGGTCCCTGCTGTGGCACGTGTCGGAAGGGGCTGCACTGGCATGAACAATAAGCGTCCCCCCCCACTTGGTGTGACAGGATCAGAAACAGGAACCTCCCCACTTGTGCATGAAAGAGAAAGAGTTTTTTTCGTTTCTCGTGAGGAATCTCTTGGCACTCAAGATAGAAAGGCACCATGCCGCTTGGTGTGCAAAAGAGAGGGGCATTTCTTTTTTTGGCATGTCCTCTCTCGGCGGTGAGAGGGGCTGCTCATTGGTGGGCCAGGCCAGGATGACTCGTAACCCTTTGCCAGGAGGGCCCGGGCACTACAGTGGCTATTCTACTGTGGCTCGGGGGGGTTGCCAGGCAGGCTATAACTGGTGGCCAGCTTCCTGCTCTGTGCCTGTTTCGGCGGTGTCAATGAATCAACCAGAGGGCCACAGGAGGGAGCTGCCTGTCTTGCTGCCTGTATTAAAAGAGACAATACCAGGGTATGTATGTACCCTGGTGTTGACTCCTTGAGACACGGATGGCCCTGTGGTGTGTCATCGTAGGACGAGGGACTTCTATCGATGGCCATTTTCGACTGCTTTGTCCTTCTTTGACGGCAAGAAATGCTTGGCGGAACACGGGCCCTAGGTTGTACACCGTGGCAGAGCCACGTGTGGATTTTTAGTGAACCCTTAGAACGCCACTACCTGTGCCCGCATGTTATCTCCTTGTTAAGCGATGCCGCGATCTTGTTTACGTCAGAATGAGCGCGCTTGCACATGCTCATGGATGTGCTCGCAAAGTTTCTGGCTTGCTCTTCCATGTTGTTGTGACTTCCTTGTTGCGCGCTTGATCGAGCAGCGACTACCATGCACTACTTCATAGGAAAATGCTGTAGTCCTTGGATTTCTCTCTTGATGAAACAATCTTGGCGTGCTGCAAACTTACTCCCATGCACATGCAATTCAAAAAATTCTGTGGACCTGCATGCAAAACATGCAGCCCATCACGCTTATCTATGTGCATGCATTACGTACCGCATTCCTGATTCCCTAGCGCATGTACGTATGTACACATGGTGATGCATGTGCTGGCACACGTCATGCATGTGATGCAGGTATTAATTCATTAGTTAATTTACACATATAAAAGATATATTTGAACATATATCTCCGTGGGGAGCACATGTAATGCATATCCTTGAGAAGGGGTGTATGTTTTTTCATACATTCTGGGCTACAACATGCAGGTGAGCTAGGGAATGTAAATTACTGCCACCTGCCTGCTCATGCATACCTGCATGTATTGATCATAGTACCATTTCGTTGTCCACATCGTCGCGACGTCGCTGCAGCAACACGATGTTTTCTGGCATACACGGGCTTTTAGTTCCCGCCGCACATTTGAAAGTGCTGTCCTCCGGATTTTTGCCTTTGCACCGTGTGCAGTTCTTGGACGTTTGGAATCATGGCATGGCTAACGTAATGACTGACTAGCTAGACCTTTTCAGTGGTTTCCCATTTGTGGGTATTTCCTCGTAAATGGTGGAAGAGCGATCGCAGCAATGGTGCTTACCCCTAGACACTCCCGGCCAGAGGCTCGAAACACACGCCCTGATCAAGCAAGCTGTTTCCGGCCCCACCGTCTAGGTCATCTAGTCGCTCTACACGTAAGCCCTGAAATATTTATAAGCCCTGAAATTATGGCTGGAGCCAAAAGTTCAATGCACAATTAATTAATTAATTAGACTCGTGCTCCCGTTGGGGAGTCACGGAGCATTAACCCCGATGGATGGATGGATGGATGGATGGATGGGTGCAAACAGTCCTACCGGTCTAATCTATCTACATCAGCTACCTACGACATCTATCTAACAGCATTCTAACTACAACATCTATCTAGACAGCCTCACGCTGCCCTAGGGGAGCTGTCTCAGTGGCGTGCCTCCCGCGGGTTTGCACACGCGGGCGCTTCCCCACAGGGGGGGGCTCGTTGTCCTCTATGTATGACCTGGGCCCACTTGGCCTTGTCCATCATCTTCGTCCAAATCACGGCGAGGCCTAGGCCCCCCATGTCCTCTACTAGCTATTCTTTAAAAGGTGCGGGCCTTGCGCGTCTAACATCACTGGGCCCGGCCCACGTCAGGAGGTGCCGGCCAGGCTGAGCTGGTCGCAGTCCTGCGGGGGGGCCACGCGAGGTGTCTATACCTGGTTGGTGCGAGCTAAGTGCCCTACTAGCTGCAGGCGCCGCTGCTTAATGGTGCTGGTGATATATTGCATGCCCTGGTACAGGTCCTCATTGCGGACATGAGCAGCATATCCTACTCTGAAAATGGAACGCAGCATGTTGGTGACCGCGCCGTCCAGCTTGCGGGCCAGGTCGGCGGTGAGGTCGCCCAGTGTCCTCGAAGAGGGTGGTGTCGTCTGCGTAGATGATGTCTGCCAGCCGAATCTCCGTGTCCGCTCCGCCATGCCAGTATTTGTTAGAAACCTGCACCCCTGGTTCCCCGCCTACCCACGATGCGGGCAAATCGCTTGCGCGCCTGAATCATTATGTATTCGACCACAATAATGGACAGGTAGGGCGACAGCACGCAGCCCTGCCACACACCCTTCTGTAAAGAGCATGCATGGTGGCGTGGTCCCGTAAGAAGTGCGCACCGAAGTGGTGGACCCTTCATACAGGTTGCGGATGACAGCAATAAGGGGGCGGGGGATCCGGCGGAACAACTTGAGGATGTCCCAAAGCGCAGGCCAGAAAACCGGCGAATCCAAGGCTTTGATGAAGTCCACCAGCACAAGGTGCAAAGGGGATCGATCGACTCACCAGGCTGAAGGCGTTGCAGTTCCTCCACCAGTCGGCGAGTAGCGAAGAACGCCTGTACTGTGTTGCAACCTGAACGGAAGCCGTGCTGAGTCTCGCTGAGGTGACCGTCCAGGGCCGTGCGCAGGCGGTTCAGGATGAGCCGCATAATAAGCTTGATTTAGGGGGGCACTTTGAATGCACAGTTGCACACCCCTCTGTAGTTGCCGGGGTCGGCAGGCGACCCCTTGTTCTTATTTGTACAGCATCGATCGTGCGAAAACTGTGTTGCCAGGCCGCTAGGGAGGTGGTTGCGTCAATCAACAAGGCTACACATTTCCATCACCATTCATGCATATCCATCATGCTGAACGACTTGAGCACGCGGACAAGATAACAGCAGGCTTGAGCTACCATGGTCCGGATTCTCCCGATTTCTGGCCTGCGCTGGTTGTCTCCTTGATACACCATTTATCGGCAGCTATAGCATCTATTATAGAAGCCATGCATGCATGCGCACATGTCTAACTAAATGCGTGTGCCGGATGTGCACATACTATATATATGCATGTTCGATGTATGTACGACCCCGCATCCATGCATGATCGATGCATGCAATTAAGCTTCTATTATAACTGGGCGGTCAGCATGCATTATTGTGTTTCAAGTTGTAGATATCAACTTATGCGTTCAGTATGTGAAGTACTCATATATTCAAAGCACGACGTAGAAATTAAGTAAATTTCAATTCACTTTTTCAACTTGAAAAGTACGTTGATAGGAGGCTTCCACACATGCATGATGTTGTGCCCCATGATAACTCTTAACTTCATCATTAACTGCTGGCCCAGCCGACGTACCATGCATGCCCCTCCCACCCAAACCTGGGCGGACAGGCTGAAGCACCACACCACCTCCGCCACGTACCTCCACGTACCATCACGGCACAGCTCAAGCAACAAACGCATGCACGACCTCCGCGAGGAGGCCGACATCACCACGCGCAGCCATAATGTCATCACGTCAAGCACTTCGACCAGCCGGCAGGTACGTGAGGACTCCGAGTCTCTGGCCATAGCCGGCGTTTAAGCGCGACATTAATTAATTATATAATTAAACTCGTGCTCCCGTTGGGGAGTCACGGAGCACCGAAGTGCTTTTAATCCAGGGCTGTGTGTGCACTACAGGAGAAAGGGCAGAGACCCCCAGTCTCCTTCATGCCAAAGGCATGCCACAGCGCTGCAATCGGGCGCGGCTAGCTAAAAGGACAGGCTAACGATCCGGCAAACTGTGGGTGCAATAAGACCCATGTGAGCATATCATAGCAAGGAGCGTGGGCAAGTTTAAGCGCGACATTCTTACCCCCATGCAACTCACTGGTGAGCTCCGGATGTCGCGCGGCTGTCCGCCTTCCCCGCGCGCGGGGTAAGGCTCGGGACCGGTCGGCCCCCTTGCTCCCGCACATTTTATTACATGGCACATAAGCCGTTGTTTAGACGGGACGGAGGTCCCTATCCGTGAACTCATCGCTTCAAACTGCTGGGGAGCTAGCCTGCTCCCCGCCACCGGCGCCGACAATGTGGACATCCCGCATCAGCCTGGCCTGGGCTAGCTAGGCTCGGTTCGCTCAAAACCTACTGCCAGGCACTCGAAGGCCGGACCTGGGCGAGCACCGCAAGCAAATGCTCTTCAAGGTCGAGGACTCGTCCTCACGGTGCTTACGTATGGCGCCCTAGGCCGACATGCATGGATCGCCCTCACGGACACACTGGCCGCCAGCTAGGCTGGACGGCACGGTTTACATGATGCTTCGACAGGTCCTGAATGTAGGGTTTTCCTTACATAGGTCAGAGTCTTTGTATCAGGGTATGCCTTGCATTTCGGACGATCTGATTACGGGCAGCGTAGGATAGCATTTGTAGGACATCTTGCTCGCACCAGTCAGGTAGACACTGCCCTTGGTCTGGCCGGTCCCCAGCGGCTTGCCGCCAACCAGGGCGGCATATATGACCTGGCCTGGCCCCAATTAGGACATTCCTAGAAAGTTGGGTAAATCTGCCACGAGCTACACACAGCTGTTGCTGGCCGACCTATAGCTAGTGGTCCCAGCTAAGTTTGAACACCGCATTCACTCCCTCCTATAAGTCAGTCTTCTCATCTTCAAGAGCCCGGCGGACAAGCTTTCGATTCTCAGACGCCGCAAGCGGCTTGAGAAGACCTCCTTCACCTTGGACGACGACTTGACCCTGGCGCAGCAACAACGGCGGGCAACGGGAGCTATGGCCGGCCGACCTACCTCCAGCTCCGGCAGACCAATTAAGGCGGGGCAGCCGGTGTACTGGAAGGGGGGGGCCATCGATCTACGTCGGCCACACTACTCCGCTGGCACGCGACCCCCGCGACACCGGCCCGCGGCTCCAGCGACTCCAGACGCCCCAGCTTAGAGGAATACAGCAGTAGTAGTGTAGAATAGTTAGACCGTGGCGCCTAATTGTACATGCACGCCTACTACAGGCACTATACCAGTTGACTCATGGACATTACCTAGCCATGTCCATATGTGTGCCCATGATGCGCCACACCCCAGATGATGCCTAGCTGTATCTATTTAGTAGTTATGCTGTGCCCGGCCACGCATGGAGAGCCACTCTCTGCTGAGACGCCATGCCCTAGGTAGCTTCTGTATAGCCATGCTGATCTTCCCCCCTCCGGATCTGTCGGTGCCCCTACTAGTAGTCTAGGTGCCTGAATATACAGCGGTGGGGTGGTCCCACGCGGAATGGGGTAGATTTTTGCAAGAAAAAAACGCTAGTTTCAATCGTCCGAAAAACGGACATTGCGCCGAAATTCTTGCCGAAAAATTTGCAGCCGAGCGAATTTTCCGCCGGCCGGAAAGGGTCTCTCTGCAGCTAGACCCTTCGCAAATCGTGCGAAATCGCGCAAAATTTGCTGAAATTGACCAAAACCAGGCCAAAAAAGTGTAAAATCATGCGAAATCTTGAAAATTTTGCTGAAATTGACCAAAAACCGACCAAAAAAGTGCAAATTCATGCAAAAAAGTTCGATTGTAAAAAAATTACGACATGTAAAAAATGCGTGAATTCATGCGAAAATTTTCAAAGGGTCTCTCTGCAGCTAGACCCCGTTCGTGTAAAATTATGCCAAATCCTGTGAAATCGTGTGAAATTGTGTGAAATTGTGCGAAAATCGTGCGAAAATCACGCGAAATTGTGCAAAATTTTGCGGGCGTTCTCAAATCGCCAGAAAAAATTTCGAAACGGAAAGTCGAAAACAGCGTTTTTTTCTTGCAAAATGCGCGAAAAACTACCCCATTCGGCGTGGGACCACCCGGTGGGCAGGTGCACTTTGTGCACCCAGAGTACATAGGTGGCAGTTTACATTCCCCCGTGGTGGACCTGCAGGAAGTAGCTAAGAATGTATTAAAAGCCATAGGCCCCTTATCAGGGCTATGTGCTACATGTACTCCCAATGGAGTTATGTTCCTAAATAATTATTTAATTAATTCACTCCCTCTCTCTTAATTGCTTGGACTGCTATGCAGAACAATTAGAAGAGATGGCAGACGATTGTTCAGGCTCACATGCACGCCAGCCAGCCCCTGTGCATTGGCAAGCCCCCTGAGTCCCCCCAAGAGGAAGGGGCGCTGTGCTGAGTAGAATAGGTAGGGTTTTCTAGACTAGATTAGCTTAGAGTTGAACAATAACTAGTTCGGTTTCACGGCTTCGCCTCCATCCATCCAGCAAGGAATATGTGCTACACATGATCTCCCAACGGAGTCATGTTATAATTTAATTTAATTTAATTTAAAGCTGTTGTTTACGCCGCAAGAAGCTCTCGAGGACTTCCTACACGCCATGCTGGACGACGGCTTGACCCTGGCGCAGCAATGAACGGCGACGGGAGCTACGGCCGACCTACCTCCAGCTCCGGCAGATCACAGGGGGAAGCCATATATATAGTGGTCACTACCTTGCCTGCGCATCCATGGGGGCCAACAGAATCAGAATTGGTATTTGTATTTGCACACTGTCCTCCTGACGGTGGTGCTCGCCATGGTTCGGTCGGTTTTCCCCCACGCGAACATCCGGTCCGAGGATGCGGATGGCGCTGCCTTCTATTCCCGGCCAACCACCGGCCTGACATCGTGGTGCTGGACTTTGAGGGGGTGGCCGGCATCTGCTTATTGACGTTTCGTTGGCGCGGCCCTTGGCTCTTAGCCACGTGGCTGGGGCCTCCCTCACGGCAGGTTACACGGCGGACCGGGCGGAGCGGGCCAAGCTCCTGGCCTACGGCGACGTCGGGCACCATCGTGTGGTGCCCTTTGTCCTGGAGGAGTTTGGGGCCATGGGGCCCCTGACCTCCGCCTTCTTCAAGGAGTGTTGCCGGCTCCGGGAGGACCGGCTGGACCTGGAGGGCCAGCGGGCCCCATGGTCGGCGCGGACCTGGACGTCATATTGGCGCGTCAGCGCTTGTCGGTGGCGCTGACTCGGGCCATGGCTGACGTCATGCTCCGCCGTACACGGGCTGATTTTGCGGTGCAGCAGGGCTATTAGGTTCCTCCCGTTAGGCGTTTCCATTGGTCTTATCGTCGTATAGCGCTTTGACATGGCTCTGTATATAGGTTTATAGCTGGGCGTGTGCTTTGGTTTGAGTGATTTCACTCTGCTGTAAGTAATTATATTTTTATAATATATATAGTGGACCTCGGGCCGGGGGCCCGCGGTCATCCACGCCAACCACAAGCCCTGGTAGGCGCCCCCTAGTGCCCCCCAGCGACCCCGGCTTAGCGGGGGATATATAGCAATAGCGGAGATAGTCAGCTTGCACAGCCATGCTACGTCTTCGCTATGATCAGATTACTTGCCCACGCTCCTTGTTATGCCATTGGTAGTCACTGCAGCTATGGCAGCCACTGGCGAATGCACTGGCGAATTAATTAATTAGAAACATAACTCCGTTGGGAGTACATGTAGCACATATCCCTGAGCAGGGGCATATGGCTTTTAATACATTCTGGGCTACTTCCTGCAAGGGTGGGAATGTAAGCGACCCTTGCTCTAGGTGCACCAGGGCACCTGCACCCTCATTTAATCTTCACACTATGCCCAGCTAAGGGGGAGTATGTTATGTGGGGGAAGATCATCATAACTATACACGAGCTAGGACATGGCTTCTCGGCAGAGAGCATCTCTCTGCATGGCATAGCATGGCTAAATTCTTAATGCAACATCCATGGGGCCGGTCCCATTATAGGCATGGCTTGGCTAAATTCTGAAGGCAACATCCATGGGGTCCCATTATAGGCATGGCTTGGCTAAATTCTGTAGGCAACATCCATGGGGGCCATTATGGGCGCACATGCGCTGGGGCCGCGTGGTAGGGCTAAGCCTTACTAATCTACACTACTGCTATATGTCCTAGACTGCATGGGTTTGCTGAGGTGGCAGGGGGTGCCTGCCAGGGCTTGTGGTCAACGTGGATGACGTCCCCCCTCCAGTATACCGGTTTCCCCCCTGCGCTCTGCCGTATCTGGAGGTAGGTCGGCCATAGCTCGCGTCGCTGTTGTTGCTGGGCCAGGGTCAGGTCGTCGTCCAGCATGAAGTGAGTCCCCGAGAGCTTCTTGCGGCCTTGAAGAAACAACAGCTTGTCCGCCATGTACTTAAAGGTGAGGAGCACGGGTGCCGGGCCAGCCTTACCCCGCGCGCGGGGGAGGCGAACAGCCGACATGTCCAGCTCACCAGTAATGCGCATGGGGGCAAAAATGTTGCGCCTAAATGGCCGCAAGTTCTAAGAGTCGTCGAGTCCTCACCTGCCGGCTGGTCGAAGTGCTTGACTATGACGTTGTGGCTGCGCTGGGTGCGGTCGGCCTCCTCGCGGAGCTCGAGGGCACTGGCGAATGCACTGGCTATAGTGCCGAATGCAGCTGTGGCATGCCTTAATTAGGCATGAAGGAGACTGGGGGTCTCTGCCCTTTCTCCTGTTGTGCACACTCATGCAGGAATTAAAAGCACTTCGGTGCTCCGTGACTCCCCAACGGGAGCACGAGTTTAAATAATTAATTAGTTAATTGTTATGCCATGCTCACATGGGTCTTATTGCACCCACAGATTGCCGGATCGTTAGCGTGTCCGTTTAGCTAGTGTGCCCGAATGCAGCTGTGGCATGCATTAGGCATCAAGGAGACTGGGGCCGTCTCTGCCCTTTCTCCTGTTGTGCACACACAGGGATTGAAAGCACTTCGGTGCTCCTGTACTCCCCAACGGGAGCACATGTTTAATTAATTAATACATACGGGAGCACAAATTAATTAATTAATAATGGAGACTAGCTAGTCAGGCTTAGCTTAGCACGTGGCCCACGCCTGCGCGCATGTGCGCCTATGATGGGACTTCCCACGGACGATGCATTCAGAATTTAGCTTAGCGTTCCCTATGCATGCAGATCATCATGGCGTCTCAGCAGAGCTACTCTCTGCTGAGACTCCATGCTCTAGTTGTTTTATAGCCATACGTGATGATCTTCCGTATACCCTATATGTCCGCACCTTAGCTGCTGGAATACATAGTGGTGCAGGCGCCCTTTGTGCGCACCCAGAGCACCTGTGTAGTTTACACCCTACCCCTGCAGGAAGTATAGCCCAAATGTATTAATTATATAAAAGCCTTCTCAGGGATATGTGCTACATGTGCTCCCAACGGAGATTAGTTAATAGACACGTGACTGCGTCACGGAGATATGTTCCAAGTTAATAATTTTATTTTCATCATTAATTAATTCCATAATATAGATCAATAATACTACCACCAAACGCGCATAAATATCAATCATCACACATAAATAAGAAAAATCTCTGTTACTCCATACTTGAAAGAATAAACAAGAATAGGGGACATCCACACTTGAAAGAACAAGGAGACAAAAATTGCTTGGACAGAATCCAGAATCTGGTCTCCTTCCCCCAGGACCTTGCTGTGGGGACATGATAATTGCCAGCTCATCTGCAGCTTCTGGACATCATCTGTCTTTACATTATCAATCATGATCTTGTCAGCCACGTGCGCCCGGTGGCCAGTGCCGTCTCGTCTGCCACATCCCCCAGATGCATCCATGCGGGGGCATGATCGGCCGGCTGAGATGCTGAAGTAGGTTACGATGACAACGGCTCACGCTCAAATACCAGTTGAAGTGTTTTTTCCCTTCTCCTGACCTTTCCGATACCGAATTTCTCTTGGAGCACAGGGACCGGAAGGATGACCTGAGCGTAGGCACAGCATCGTCACAAGACAAGCGACAATTCCTCATCAGATCATTGACCGCTTCCACATCATAAACTGAACGGCTATTCTATTCCACCGACACTGTGATGGATACCCCCTGTTCATCAACAAGGCACATGACGTAGACGAACTCGACAGCAATAGGCCTCACTACTACTAGGGGTAAAGCTTGCATGGCCAGTCGACGGCAAACCAAGCTTGCTTCGGTGTGAAACAACAGAGATATATCGGCCGCAAACCACGGGTGGCCGCGTGGACGACACCTAGCAGCAGCAACGCTTCCAGGGGGTGACCCCAAGGGTTTGGCGTCACTTGGCACACAAAAAAAAGTGAAGGCCATGGCCAGATGGGCCACAGGAGGTTCGTGGCAAGACGACACGCGATAGAACCAGCTTGCATCATTACCTGCAGCCTGCCCCGCCCCTTGGTAAACGTCACGGTGAGGCATTGCCCAAGGATCTCCACATCTGCCAGGTCGGCACTGCCCTCCTGCCCAGCACAGAAAGGGATGTCCAGAAGCAGATGGAAAAAGAGAGAAAGGCCCCACATGAGGCCAGGGGTGATGGTGACATGTGCCACGCCGATGCCACAATGTCTTGTTGCAATACAAGGCAATGGGAATGTGGAGGGCAGATGCTAATGCCGACGTCAATACCAAAGCAGATGCCAGAGAAGGAGATGCCAGCATGATGGCCAACCACGTGGATGCCGGGCATACGATGCAACCCTGGGCAAGCAAGCAGGGGGGATTGTACAGGCATGCGTGTCTGATACAAGACATGGCAGGTGGTCTGGGGACGATGTCAACAGCATAACCCTGATGCGTTTTTTTCTCCTTTCACGGCCTTGTCCTAGCATTTACACACACGGGATGTACACTACGGTGTGAGAAGGTCATCAACCCGCCTCCCTTGAAATGCACTGGCTTGCATTACGCATACAACACAGTACAGTCGTTCCCGCGTTACGTTACGATTCTTAAGGTTACATTCCCGCGTTAAGTTACGACGCCGAAGTGTGGGCGGCGACCATAACTTAAGCCTGGGTGCCATCGTAGCTTAACGCGACATTGAGCCAAACTGTAGGCGTCAGGCTACTTTTGGCTGCGGAGGAGGCCATTTTCGGCCAAGTCCGGACTTCGCGACTCCGGACTAGGGGACCCGCTATACTAATAGCTGAGTGAGACGACTCTATCTTACTATGATTGTGACGTTACAGTTTGTCTAGGAAGCAAATAGGCCATGCTGAATGCTCCATGCTGCACTTAATTAGTGGCAATTACAGAGGCCGAGCTCGGCAGGGAACAGGGACCCTGGATTCCCAGAACACAGAACATAGCAAGCGCCAGGCTACGCCAGGATGAACTCATGCTCAGCCGGATCTGAGCTGAGGTGAACTAGCAAAGTGGCAGCTGCTCAGCCTCGCTATCAGCCTATCACCCAAGCATCCCGCAGCGCCCAGCCTCGCCGCATCCAGAAATGGTACGAAATCTCGTACTTTGAGCGGCCTTGATGCTGCAGCTGAATCAGGCTTGACGAGAGCTGTCAAATGCTGTATAGAAGTCCGTCAGAGTACGAAGGGGTGGGCTGCTACCCTAATTCTACCGTGAAGTTCCGTTCCCGCGTTAAGTTTCGACGCCCAGAATTTGGCGGCGATCGTAACTTAACGCGGGAATGACTGTATGGTGAGCTCACTGCTTACTACTATCTGTTTATACTTTACTTTGCACACAGAAAGATCCGAGGACCACTTACACCTACCAACACACAGTAGGCTCCGAACTTACCCAGCTCCAGCTGCATTGGGAATCCGCTGGCCACGGCCCCTTACATTGCCTGCTGCCAAGAACATGCCAGGGAGACCCCAGGCCAGCAAGCATTTGATCAGCAAGTTGAAACAAGTTTGACTCTACACGTTAACAGCGCACGTACCAGGTGGGGCGATCGCAGCTTGATGAGGAGCTGGCCGCCGCTGTGCTTGCCGTTGCCACCATGGTCACCATACTTGCCGTCGTCACCACCAGGCTCCAGCAACTCATAGTAACAGACACTCCCGCGCGCCTCTGCCCCGCTCCCTGCCCCCCGTCCCTCGCCGAGAGGGTCACCCGTTAATGCGTCGATGCTGCCATCCGCGTCCTCGGGCCGCCAGGACACGGAGCACATGCCCGTGCGCGGGTGCGGCGTGCCAGCTTTCGCGTGCCCAGCGGTCAAAGGATCGTTTGGCGAGTGGGTGCAAAAGTGGCTTGCGGACGCAGCAGGGGCCACCTTAGAGCTTGCGTTCTGCAAGGGAGCTGCGTCCTCCTCACCCTTGTGGTTCGTCCCCACTCCGCCTGGGACCACATCTTTATTCTCTCTCCTTGCAGTAATCGTATTCTCACTCCCTGCAACGCCCGCCATGCCTGTGGTCCGGCCCCCCTCATCATCACCGCTGAGCTCACCTTGATGCCTCCCACCATCACGCGCGGCATGCCTGCTGCTGTCATGGTCATGGGCGGCGCTTGCGTCCCGTTGGGATGTTCCTGTGCCGCCACCTGGCGCCTGCGCCTGGCCTGCCCCCGCCGCGGTGACCGAGCGGGTCACTCTGCGCGCTGGCGGCGGAGGCGGCACCTGCAGGGGCCCCTCGGCTGCCACGGGCATGGATGCTGCCGGGTCACGGCGTGGTGCCTTGGAGGTGGTGGGTTGCTGGCTGCCAGAAGAAATACCACTGCCATTGACGATAGCGGTTGATCCGGGCATAACGCCCGGCGTGGAATCATCGGCATTTGTCACGGCTACACCAAAGTCGTTGCGTTGCAAGCCAGTTGAAGAGGAGGGGGTCGCGCCAGAGGATGCCACACGGCGCGCTTGCTCTGCTGCCGCCATCTCTGCTGCGGTCGCAACGGTCACTTCTGCATTAGCCGCACCTCCCTTCACTGCTGCTGCTGCCGTGACAGGGCCAGCTGCGGCCACGGTGGCAGGGCTCCCAGAAGGCAAGGGTAATGGATTGGATGACTCTCCCCCAGATTTTCTCGCACCAGACCGCACACCCACGCCGTCGCCCCCACCCGACCCTCGGCCAGCTTTCTGCCGACCGCCACCGCTCTTTATCGCTGGCATCATCCTCGTCGCCTCCGGTACTGATGCCGCCCCTGATGCGCTAATTCTGTCACCTGTGGCGGCCAATGGCTCCACATGGGCGCCACCGGCCGGCCCACAGAGTGGCGCATGAGCCGTACCCACTACAGGGTCCGGTGCAGCGACCCCTGGTGGGTGGGGTTTGGCTTCCAGCACCGCTCTGGCATTGCTGGCATCTGTCACGTCCACCGCAGCCACACCCCCATGGTCACAGGCATGCCTACCGGGCTGTGACGCCGGCTCTGGGTGCCCTGACGTTGCCTGATTGGCCTGGTGGTGGTAATGCGGATGCAGTGGTGTTGGCGGCAGCGGCTGCTGCGGCTGCGGCTGCGGCAGTGGTTGTTGCCAGTACACCGGCTCAACAAACGGTGGGGGTGGACCATGCGATTGCGGCTGTGGTTGCGACATCCTCTCAATCCCCACATGCTCCCCTTGTCCCAAGGGGTTTGACTGCACAGGGCCCTGATCCGGTGCCCGCGCATACGCCCCCAGATGCTGCCCGATCGGAGGGGGGGCAGCATAAACCCCCGCCTGGGTAGAAGCAGAAGCAGCATACCCCCCCGCCGGGTCAGGGTACGCCATCCCTGCCTCCCCCACGTGCATCTCCAGTGGTGGCGGAGGCCCGTGCGGCGGTGGCATGGGTTGGTTCATGTAATGCGGGCCACCATATTGCGCCATGCAAACATCATGCGGCATCATTGGCATAGGATGATGCATCCCCGCTGGTGGTGGTGTCGGGACCATGCCCCAGTGCATGGGTCCCTGGGCCATGTGCGCAGGCGGCATCATCCCCATGGGCGCTGGGACCATCCCCATCATGTGGCCTTCCACCCACGGCGGGGTGGTCTGCTGGTGGGGCGGAGCGGGAGGGTCCATGGCCCCCCACACACCCTGGGGCGGCCCTGCCAGGAAATGCCTGGGCGCGTGCACCAGCAGCGGCGTCGGCTCCATCTGCATCTGAGCCAGCCGCTGCTGCAGCTGCATCACCTGCCACTGGCTGTGGTGCTGCTGCGCGGCCAGCACCGCCTGTTGTTGCTGATGGTAGTGGAGCTGCAGCAGCACTTGGCGCTGCAGCTCGGCCTTGTCGTAGCCGTAGCCGTCCGGGTTGCAGCTGGCGTCCCCGTTGGGGGGGGAGCCACCCTCGGGGGAGGAGCGCTGGGAGGAGAGCGGTGGAGATGAGCCCCAGCTGTGGTGATGGGTTCCGTTTTCTGTCGTCGTGCTCGCACCCTGGTTCATCACGCACGGATTGGCCATGGAGCCATGATCAGCTATAATCGTGCCATTGTTAGCCATAACCGTGCCATGATTCGCTATCATCGCGCCGTTATTGAGTATCGTGCCATTCTCGGCCCTTGCGGTGTCATGCTGTCCGTTGCTGGCCTTGCTACCGCTGGCTGCTGCGACACTACTGGCGGCTGCGCTATTGCTGCCCACTGCCCCGCCCTGGGCCATCATCGCATCTACTGCGGAGCCCAGCGCCGAGCCTAGTGCAAAACCAACCGCTGAGTCGAGGGCGGAGCCATCCACAGGCCGCGGAACCAGTGGGGCTGTCCCGGCAGCGCCAGGGTGGCAGCCAGGGTACCCGGGCGCACGCGCGCCGTTGGCCGGCTCGGCCATGCGAGGTAGCTCATTGGCCCGCGGCACGTCCGATGTGGACGCTGGCTTGTGGAGCGACGCAGTGGGACCATTGGAAGATGCCCCATTCGCTGCCGCAACAGAGGAAGGATTCGCCAGTGCTCCATGCACAGATGCAGGGGGCGGGTTGGATGATGCTCCACTCGGTGAAGCAGCGGGACCAGCGGGGGCATGAGTGGGGCCCTGGCGTTGGGGAGCGCTGGGCATGGCAGCAGGGACAGCGCCCGCGCCTGCGCCTGCTGGGCTGCTAGCATAAACCACGCCATTGGCCGATGAGACCCTGTTTGCGGCGGCTGCCTCCCTCCTGCCGTTGGCCGCCGAGGACACGACAACTGGCGCGCCCGTGGGCACCTGCGAGCGAGAGCCTGCCAGGGAGCTGGTGATGGCCGACTTAAGACCTCCCTCGGGCTGCACTTGCAGCTGCACCCCTGCGGGCGCGCGGCCAGCCTTGGCGGCGGGGTCCCCCGCGGCCTCCCTGACAGGGACCCTGGCCTCCTCGACGGACGGCCGCGGCTCGGCGCGCCGGTAGAAGAGCACGTACGCCTTCTGTTTGAGCACCTCCGACGCCTGCACGGGCGCGACCTGCGGGCGTTGGAGGGTGGGGTGCGTGTAGATTTTTTGCCGTGTGTGTGTGTGTGTGTGTGTATGTGTGTGTGTGCGTGGGGTGAGGGGGGGGGTATATTAGAGGGCAGGCGAACACTAAGGTACCTGCGGGCATGAGGGTGACGGGCGATAGTGGTAGTTGGTATGGGTGGGATGGGGTAAGGGTTTAGCGCACGCGAGCAACAAGGCATGGGCTTACAGATAAGAACTGCTCAAAACTGTTCATGATGGTCCAAAGGCTGTTCAAAAACAGTCTGAAGATTGATCGACGATCATTTCAGATTGTGGTACGAAAAGCAGCGCCTAAGTAAAGATTCGCTTCACAGTAGACAGAAAGATCCTGGCTCTAGCGCCTGGGCACAGCACAACGGGCAGGACAGGACCAAGCACAAACGACCAGACAGCAACGATGAGGCAGGCCACAGGACATGAGCGCCACAGCTTCATGGGCTACAGTCGACAGGGCACGCGGGCGGGCTGATTCGGCCCACCTTGGTATCGTCGACCCGGAACCACACGTTGGTGCTGCTGCGGACGTAGCAGATGTAGTGGCCGAAGAAGGATGAGTTGAGCATGTCCAGGTGGACCACCAGCGCAAACAGGTGGTACTCATGCCGCAGGCCGGGCCAGGGCTGTCAGGGGAGAGTGCGATACGAGGCCACAAAGCCAAGGATGAAATGAAGGTTTAGAAGAGACAGAAAAACGGAGATCACGGGTACTGCGTCAACGGAGGCGCGTGCATGAATGAATGACTGAAAAGAGGACCAAGCGAGGATCAAGGCTATGCTGCTGCAGCGCAAGGCAACAGAAGTGGCTGGTATTCAAATCAGAGTGTATGGGGCAGCGTGGTGAGGAGCAAACTCATTTAAGGGGTAGGGGCAGGGCAACTAGGGGCAAAGGCTGGAAAGTAAGGGTAGGGGCATGGCCAGGGCACGAAAGTAGGAGCGCAGGCACAGGAGGTGCCCTTGGGCAGAAGAGCAGCAGAAGAAAGCAGCACGAGGACTGGGAAGGAAAGCACGACACACGCGTGCAATGGATTTGGTTGTTCAGAGACAATCCCAGGGTCCCCGGCAACCCTCTAACGAATTAAAGCTTCCTGGTCAGTCAGAAAAGAATGCCCAATAACAGTGGGTTAGGTCTGCTCAGGACGACAGGAACTCCACGAAACACCCCCTCTCTTACCGTTTTCATAGTCCATTAATAAACGTTTTAAAACTGAGCCTCCTGATGGCATCAATACCACAAACACATTTGCTAACGCGTTACCCATCGCTTTGACAGGCAACCCCTGGTAAAAAGAGGCAGGACTATAGGTTTCCAGACCATTGTATTGAACTCTTCCCTGACACACCGATATGACAAGGTTCGATGAGAGCTGCAGCTTGATGCCACCCGTACAGACCACAGGCGCTGCCGGTGCCCCCCCCCCCCCCCCAGCCAACCTGCTCTCAAGGCCCATTCCTACCCCCCCCCGCCTTCCTAAAACTCCCCCCCCCCGCAACCTTGCACGCTTGCCCCTGCCAACCTACCATGCTGGCGCTGATGAATGGCCCCAGGTCAAAGGTCTCTGGGTAGGAGATTTGCTTGTTGAGCTTGCCAAAGCGGCCCACCTGGAGCACACCCGGGCAGTGGGGCAGGGAGGTGGTCACACCAAACCAGGGGGGCGGGAGCAAGGCGGGCGGATTAGGCAAACACACGTGGGATAAGGCACACATGGGGCAAGACAAATATGGGACTTGGCCAGCAGGGCAAAAGGACAGGAGCCCCCCTTCGATGCGAAAACAATTACCGTGGCAAAACAAGCACCTGCAGCAGCCAGAATGTCACATTTGCAGACAGCTGGACTGCCAGCGGATGCACACGCAACATGCATCCAGCCTGACCACAACATGAGATACCCAACCGCCAGATGCTCCGATTGCGAGGCGTTCACAACGACATAGGTCTTATTCCCACTCACGTGGCCCTTGGAGACCTTGAAACACAACATGAAAAGCCTGGGATAATGCCTGCCTTTTCACACGGCGCGACGTGGATGCGAGGAGGCAGGGGGTGAGGGCTCACCTGGAAGCGCTTGAGAGAGACGGTCAGGATGTTGGGGGGGATGTGGATGGACAGCTGCTTGCGGCCCCGCACGTAGGACTTGCAGCTGTCACCAACGTGTGTGTGGGTGGGGGGGTGGGGGGGGAGGAAAGGGCACGGTGCCGGATGCAAGCACAGAGCGCACACGACATCAGCATGTGCCAGTCATGCTCTGATCCCACAAGCAATCAACCAGCATAACCATCCCACAAGCAAGGAACCAGCATAACCATCCCACAAGCAAGGAACCAGCATAACCATCACACAAGCAAGGAACCAGCATAACCAAGGGAGCGAGCGCAGGGTTAGCTGAGGGTCCGGCATAGCATGGTATCAAGGAGTAGCACTTGTTGCTGTCATTAGTTTCACGACCATTCGATGAACAATTCCTCACTCCCATACTGACGCTTGTCACGGGTACTGCTAGTCCGGTTCCATCCATCCGCATCCCACTTGCCGATTATATATATACATATATTGGCATGCTCATGCCTGACACCTGCTGTGATGATCAATATTTGACAACTGGCCAATCCAGGGCCCGTCATCAGCCCCTGGCCAAGGCTCGTCATGAGTACTGGTTGCCGCCCTACATCCACTCGAGCACGAACACATGGATTAGCGTGACCGGTGTGGACTACGTTAGGAAGCAAATGCATCGCTCACCTGTCGCAGCGGTACCGGTTGTCCCCCTCCATCCACTCCGGTGCGGTGAAGCTGGCCAGTGCTGTCTCCAAACTGTCCACTTCTGGCGCATGCACCTCCAGCGTGAGGTCCAGCATGGACTCATAAGTGTTCGAGACCGCCCAGCACTCCATGCACTTGACCTGTCCAAAAAAATTGGGTTGGGTTTCAAACATGTGGCCGCGGGGGGGGGAGGGGGGGGGGAGGGGGGAGAAGGGTGCGGGGGAGAGTATGGGGGAGAGTGAGGCGGGAACATGGAACTAAAATCAAGCGCACTCCTTCTTTCCCCCTTCTTCCTTCGAAGTGAGGCAAATGGGTGCTGAGGGTATGAGGGGCACGCTGGGAAGGAGTGCATGTGCAGATGGGAGAAGGGACGGAAGGCACACTGGAAGAGAAAGCAATGGATCTCGCACCCACCTGGCTCTATGCAGGCAAGCGCCTTGTACTCGCCTACCCACCTGGCTCTGCAGGGAACGGGGCCTAGTCCAGACCACAAGTCGCCCACCCACCTGCTCAAAGCGAGCGCCTTCAGGCCTCCCACCCACCTGGCTCTGCAGGTAGCCCCCAAAGATGTGGTGGATGACCGTCGTCTCCTGCAGCGCGTGTGGCACTTTGCTCTCGCCGCCGTACGAGAGGAGCAGGATGCTCAGCATGCGGTCCAGGATGTGGCTGGAAGACGGCACGAAGACACGCACGCACACACACACATACACACACAGTAAGAGACAAAGACCAAGCGCATGACGATTTGTATTACCCCACAGCCGGCACAGGCGGCCGTGCATACATTAACATTTCCAAACAAACGTCACACCGAAACATCCGCGGTCACTCTATTCGTGTGGTGCGGTCATTCTAACACCCTACCGGTGGGGCAATCAATCAAACACCATTACGGCCTGCTGTGACAATCCCTTTGGTCGCACGAACCAATATTTATAAATAACCGCCGCAACGCGTGCGGCATCATCGCAGTACGCCATGGAGTCAAACCTGCGGTCACTGTACCCACATTAGGTGGTCACTACACCCCCCCCCTTCACCGCATGAACTCATCAGGCATGGTCATTGGGCGCCATGTGCACTTCAAGCTGCGGTCACTGTACCCACATTAGGTGGTCACTACACCCCCCCCCTTCACCACATGAACTCATCAGGCATGGTCATTGGGCGCCATGTGCACTTCAAGCTGCGGTCACTGTACCCACATTAGGTGGTCACTACACCCCCCCCTTCACCGCATGAACTCATCAGGCATGGTCATTGGGCGCCATGTGCACTTCAAGCTGAGGTCACTGTACCCACATTAGGTGGTCACTACACCCCCCCCCTTCACCGCATGAACTCATCAGGCATGGTCATTGGGCGCCATGTGCACTTCAAGCTGCGGTCACTGTACCCACATTAGGTGGTCACTACACCCCCCCCCTTCACCGCATGAACTCATCAGGCATGGTCATTGGGCGCCATGTGCACTTCAAGCTGCGGTCACTGTATCACATCAAGCTGTCACTATAACACAAACTATCACTCACCGCATGAACTCATGCGCGTCCTCCTGACTGTCCGAGAAGGTGTGCCCGCGTCCCTTCGGCAGGGATGCGTACGCCAGAAGTGGCTTGATGCTGAACACCTTGCGGTCCTTTGCGCGGGCGCCAGAACCGGCGGAGGCGAGCTTCTTGGCGTGCATGCTGATGTCCTCCAGGTGGTCGGTCAGCCCGCAGAAGAGGCAGGGCGACTCGGCACCTGGCCATGTTCGGAAGTGCCCAGTGCCCGAGTGACAGCCGGCAGGAAAGCCAGCATGTTAGCAACCGTGTTAGTAACCATGTTGGTAATCATGTAAGTAGCCATGTTAGTAACCACGTTAGTGACCACTTTCGTAACCCATCCCATCCCCATTGCCCATTCCTCAACCCCGCTTGGCCATCACACAACAAGTCCAAAACTCTCTAGTCCACCGATGCCACCCGTCCGCTCCCCCCCCCTCCGCACCCCCCAAGCAGACGAGGAAATCTGCCAATAAGCCCTATACGCGGAACAAGAACCGGAAAGCACCGGAAAGCAGGCAATGGATTCCCCACACAGAGTATTTAGCACAAAACCTGGCCAAACAGCTGATCCTCTGCAATGATTGTACTTGGCTGACAAAAGAGACATGAAAGCGCGACATGCATCAGGCCCCCACAGTTGCATACAAGACTGAATTTTAATATCCGAACCCCCCCCCCCCCCCCCCCCCCCCCCCCCCCCCCCCCCCCACCCCACCCCCACCCACCCCCACCCCCACCCCCACCCCACCCCCACCCCCACCCCCACCCCCACCCCCACCCCCACCCCCACCACAGCCCACCCTCCTCAGCACATGCCCCCCTATTTAACAAGCCAAAAAGTGATCCTTGTGTTCCATGTCGTAATGCCGTGTCCACATCCTATATCCTTCTGTTCATTATCTCCCGTGTCGTAAGCTCTATCAAAAGCTCACTCTACCGCATCCCTGTGAGCACACACGTACATTGCTGGCTGTGTGACTGCTGCAGCAGCAGCGCGGCGAAGGGGGGTGTGAACGTGAGGCACTGCAACACCGCGTTGGCGTAGCAGCTGCGACCACACCCAGACAAGCAAGCAGGACCATGTATAGGACGAGTGGAGGCATCAATGAACAAAGCCATGTCACAGCGTCGGTGTGCTAGTATTCGCCAAACACACCCAGACTACCCAGCTCGATCATGCACAGGAGGGGAGGGGAGGGATCTGTACTGAACAATTTTGCGAGGCTGCCACCAGGAGGTGTGACCACACATGGGTGTAGGAGTGGTAAAACGCACACACAGACACACAGACACACAGACACAGGCACAGACACACAGACACACAGACACACAGACACACAGACACACAGACACAGGCACAGACACAGACACACACACACAGACACACACACACACACACACACACACACACACACACACACACACACACAGAGAGAGAGAGAGAGAGAGAGAGAGAGAGAGAGAGAGAGAGAGAGAGAGAGAGAGAGAGAGAGAGAGAGAGAGAGAGAGAGAGAGAGAGAGAGAGAGAGAGAGAGAGAGAGAGAGAGAGAGAGAGAGAACAAGCAGGACCGTGCACAGGACATGGGGTGCTGTCACTGGACGCGAGACTGTGAACACGCTGGTGTAGTAGCTTCTGCCACATGCTCTCAACCAGGCAGGGCCAGCCAACAAAACAAAATCAGCGGGAAAACCCAAGCAGAGGGAGCACAAACAGGCCGGCCTAGTAAACCCATGTATCCAAACAAACCCATCCCCATACCCCCGTCCCATTACACCCGTGCATGGAGGACGCAAGCGTATAACGAGAGCCCGCCCGTAAGATTGGGAGGGATGATAATCAGGCATGTCATGTCAGGCAAGACGCCAGCCACTTCCATGGCATGCGAGCATGGGGAGGGCTCGTAGCGAGAAGAATCGCAGTCTGTGGGAAGTTGCTGTTCACTCATGAGCGTTTGTGTCTACCCGAAAGCAACGGCCAGTAAGGGGAAAATAGTAAAACTCCCGCCGGGTGTCTCCCTAAGCCATCAGCTGTCCCCATCCCCCCACCTATCCCCCCACCTATTCCCCATTCATCAAATCAAAAGCACGTGACGGCGTCACATGGGTACCAATCATCTTCCCGATGGCTGTTTTTTTTGTGCGGATGAGAGCACGAGCGATGCCTAGGGCAAGGCACACACTCTCCAATGGTGACACCTTGTGCATGGACACACGCCTGGCATGGAGCTCGTGGAGCATTACAAAGCGCTGTTTCAGAATTTTGGCCACATGTTATGACATGACAGAAGGACCAATGAACCTGACTGTTCAAATGCCCAGCTCGTCCCCAGCTCCCAAAATCGGGGATACAAAGCCAACGGGAGACGCACTGGCTATCATTAAATCCAAGAGGTACCCTTTGTCCCTTTCAACCGACAACTATATGAAGTATACTACTACATAGTCATGATATAATCATGTGATTACTGCTTTACTACTATCATTTTAAGCTGTGCATCATGCCCGCGCGCGAGCCGCACCTGTTGCCCGTGTTGACGAGGCCCACAGGGTCCCCCTGGAAGCCCTCGCTGTCGTAGAGCGCCAGGAAGCGGTTGTAGGGGTGCAGCAGCTGCGCACATGCCGTGACAGATGACAGAAGGGGCGGGGGGGGGGCATGTGGCGATGGCCGCACAGGCTTGAATTCATGGGTGACGGCGTGGGGTAATGAACACATGTTGGTTTCATGGCGTGCGGCGCCGCAAGGGGGTGAACCGATACGTTCATGCATGGGAAATGGCGAGGGTGTGCGTGAACTGAAGAGGGAAGGATTGGAAAGATGGTGCGTAAAGGGATTAGGGGTCCCAAGGGTACAAGGGGAAGGGTACAAGGGGATGAGGGGGGGGGCGATACGACAGCGGTTCCGATGCAACATGAGATGGCAATCAAGTGTTTGTGTTGTGACCGGGGGACCACTGCAACATGTACAGTGTACAATGACCTCGTTTTCTTCATGGCTTCCATTCGTCTACAAGGACAACCTACGGATCCTGAGGTAGAAGCGATTGCGATATCGACCTAATCACAGGATGATTCATGAAACACATTTAGAGGAAATAAAGGGTGCGTGCGTCCATACGACGAGGAGATAGGGGATGCGTGCGTCCATGCGACGACACGGTCAGCACGAGAAGTATGAGTAAAGGAAAATATTTTTCAACAAATGTATTTTCCCTGTTGTACCGGGGGACCAAACTAGCACATACTTGCTTGATCAATGACGACAATAAAGATAAACTCAGGCTCTATGGAAATGCGGGATTCGTGCCACGGGATACGTAAGCAGGGATCCCCAACCCGATCCCCAGCGACTCCACCCATTCCCCAGAGCGATGAAGTCAGCGGATGGGAATGCTGGCATCCCCATCGGGGAATGCTGGGACCCCACGGCCTGGGATCACCCTGGCCGTGTGGTAGTGCTCATGCAAGGGATGGTGATGGCATGACCGCGGCAAGTCCCACGGCCATACCTTCTCAGGGGGCTGAAAGCTGTTGCCGTTTGCACCCCGTGCACCCGCCTTGCCGCCACATCCGTTGGTGAGCAGCGCTGCCTTGAACGCTTGATGGCTGTCTGGGCTGTCCCCCCCACTGCTGCTGGAGCTGCCGCTCTTGCCACCGTTGCATAGCTGTTTATGGTCCTCCCAGCATCTCTTCTGACACGCGGGGGAGCTGGGGGGGCCAGGGGGGTGTCCAGCACACAGAGAAGCAGGCAGCAAGCACAAGTAATGTATAAGGGCAGATAATACCCTTGGATGCTATTGGCCAAGGAGAGGAGAGCCCAGGGGGGAAAAAACGGAAATCAGGCGATCAGAATCCTTGGTATTCACTAGAAACCTTAAAGACGCATAACTTCGAGATGTCGGGACTCAGGACCCCCCCTGCCGGGAACACTCTTCCACAGCCATGGCAGCCAGCACAGCCGTACAATGTATACAAACCACACAGGAATCCGATGGCAGCACAGTGCATCGCGTTCAAATGAGCAAAAGTATTGAGCTCTCTGCACAAAAATAGCATGGAAGGGTGCATTCACCGGTAAATGTCCTGCACATGACCCGGCATCGAATTGACCGTAACCAGTCGAGGTTACCTTGCCAGCATACCCTGGATTATCTACAGTGACAAAACGGTATCAGCTAGTATTCAAAATATAAGACGAGAAACACTACATGCTTCGGAGGAAGCAGATTTCAAAAACTACTTTCGACTTCTCAAGGGGTATGCAGCGTCCACAACTTGTTAAGTCATATTGTACATCTCAATAACGACATTATTTAAAATTGTGTACCAAAATATTGCTATGTAATAGTCAAGCTATCATTCCGAACCGAGGACAGCCGCCATGACAGCTCCAGGTGGTGAAAAGGCATCCACTGGACCCCGTGGTGAGTTCATATCGAAAAGTCTCGAGAACATACATTAACATAGAACATTCCAAGGCGAGAATATGTAGGTGGCAAGAAGTAAAAAACTTTATACACAGCATAATTCAAGCATGTATGCTGCTTGATAGTAAACCACAACGATGACGAGTATTCCTGGAAAACACCACGGCCTCGACGCAGGAGCTCACACGCAACGTGCGGACCGTAATTTACGGAGACAACACGCATAAATGAGTAGTTTTGTAAGGCGTGCAGGAGACAATGCCCAGTTTACCAGTAGTTAACAGCTTTGCAGATAGGGCACTGCAGCTTCGTCGGAGTGCCGCATGCTGCGCAACGAGGCTCTTTGCTTGCTGCCAGGCCATGTCGTGGCATCGGGGCCATAAGCCCCATTGATCTAACGACCCAATAAACACTAAGCACTAATGTAACGGTCAGGAGGAAAATCAGCAACATTCCGAGAATAGGGAGCCATGGCGACAAGTGCGGGCCGTAAACACCGGCACCTGCGACAATGCCGCCCTGAGACCTAGCGCAGAAACCGTAGGATATTGCGCAGCTTCCCCGCGGTTCACCATCAACAATAGCACTCTACTCGTGTCCATAATATAACCAGGCTGCATCTGGTTTGAAGAATCTCGGGTCACCAGCGGTCAGGCACGCCTGGCAAGCTCCCGAGCCTTGTTATGAAACGTTCGCTCTCGTTCAAGCGGGTAAAACGAGACAGGACAGCGACAGGTCCATGCTGGCCAGCACGCTCGAACCGTCTGTCTGTCCCGCGCAAATTCAGTACCAAGACGTACGTACAGTACTTACATAGTAGTATCGGTATTGTTCCTGAATGGCTGAATCCTGTGTACAGTTGTGATATGTTAACTGAGCTGTTAACTGTTAGGTTGAGTTAAGTTGAGTTGTAACATGTTGTTGTTGTTGTTGTGTCCCACGCCGCCCAAGGGCAACAGAGAATCTATAGTTGTACCATGTACAACGGCGCGGGACCCAACAACAACAACAACAACAACACAAAGGGGACGCGACGCAACGTTGCGGACGGCCGGGCGCGAACCGAAAAATAGGGACTTGTTCCGCTCCGGTTTACATATGTACACCCCATCTGATGGCAGATTCTTGTCAGGACGTCAACGGCTGGGCCAGGGCTGGGCGCAGAATTGCGTCAGGGCTGGGTGACCGATGACCGCTCGTGAGGGTAAATTTGGCATTTTGGCGCGCGTGGAAAATAATACATGTATGGTACCGCTACTAATTATAAATTAGGCAAGGATGCATGAGGAAATGCTAATTACTCAAATGCGTTGATTGTATCCTTCTTTATTGAATCAATTCGCTGTTCCGTTTGATTTGCTTCAGGCACAGAATGGTCGAAGCATTTAGCAGCTGTAAATAGGATAACGCTAAAACCATCAGTGCCTGCGGGCCTTGTAGATAAATCGGGGCCGGTCCTTCGTCAGGGATGTTACACCTGCGTGGTACATGGCCATGTTGGCACGTTCCACCAACGTGTTTCGCAGACCACCAAGGCCACTGTTGCTGAGCTATCTAGCTCGCATGTGTGCTGCCACGTGCGAGGTTCGCCCTTTCTTGGCGAGGGGTTGATATTGAACGTACAACACGGTTTGCTTTAGCCTATGTAGTGGTTGACTAGGTGACCGCTATACTTTGGGCACCAGGCAGTCACAATACGGAACGGGAAACCATTATTTGAAGTCGAATTGCCAAGGGTGTAGCTGTCACGTTCCAGTCCGCAGTGTAGTTGCAATGTGACGTGGAGATCCATGCCAACCTCCACCGATATCAACGGGTATCCGCCCACCAAAGGGAACAAACCCCGCATGGCTCCCGTGCCCCCGCATTCGCCCCAGCGGGTGCCGATGTGGGGCCCACCCGCGGGCGCCCCCGATCCCAACAGCTGGCACCGTGGTTCCAAGCAGGGCACGCCCAGGGGCGACAACGGCACCCAGCCCGGCGGCAAGCCGGACGATTCCAATCTCGACATATCCCCCTGGAGCCAGCCGTCATTCGAGGAAGACTGGCTGGACCTGAGCCTGGCCGAACCTGCCCTTCGCCGTGAGAACATAACACCTGTCATCCCTGACGCGCTGACTCAGCAGGCCATCAACGAGCTCGACGAAAACGATGCTGGCGACGCAGCAAGCCCCGCCGGTGCTGCGGGCAAAGAGCAGGCCCAGCTGGCGCAGGTGGCGGCCGACCGCGTTGCGGCCGCATGCGAGCGCGCCGCAGGGGCCCTGGTCGATGTTGTCGGCCCTTCCGCCACCCCTTCCTCCAAGGAGGACATGCTGCCTTCCAAGCTCGCGCAGGATAAGCTGGCCATGTTGCGGGCGCTCGAATCGCAACATCAACAACTGCAACTGCAACAGCCCGCAGATGACGCCGCAGATGACGACAGCGCAAGCACGTCGACGGTACCCCCGTATGGAGGGCCCCTCGTCCCTGACAAGGTGCACGCGCTGGCCGATGCGGTGGAGAGGGAGGCTGAGCTTCCAGGGTCCAGCGCAGCCCCTCGCACCCCCAGCACGACGTCTCGCTCCTCTCAGGATCTGTCGGACCAGATGCCCCCCACCAAGCAGGCGGCGCACCCCGGAGGGGCCGCGAGCCACCGCAGGGGGTCCCTGGACGGCACGACCACGCACCGGGGGCTCACGCCACGCCGTCTAGGCGAGTTCCAGGGGGGGGCAGGTCATCCTGCTAGAGCGGTCGACGCGGCTAGTCGGCAGAGCATGGCGGCCGGGCCGGGGACAGCCGGCAGTAGCAGCAGTTATAGTGGCGGTGGAGGAGGCGGAGGCGCGAACGCTTTCGTCCCCTCATTGTCCTTGGCGACGTCCCTGGCCGCTGCCAGCGCGGCGCTTCGTGACTGCCACGGATATATTGTCCCTCCCCGCCCCGGCACGGCCGCGATGGGAGTGTCGCATTCGCCGGCAACGTCTGGGTTTGTGACGGCGCGCACGCCCACGCCGCAGACGATCGGTGCAGGTTTGGACCTTTCAGGACTCCAGCGCGCACTCGATATCCCGCACCAGCTGGGCAGGGTGCGACGCAGGGAGTCTGTCCCTGGGCCGTCATCATCGTCGTCAGCGACCGCAAAGGGTGCAGGGACCCTGGGCGGTTTCCCGTCGGCAACTTCGGCGGCTACGGGCACATCGTTATCGGCGGCGATGGTCCAGGGTCTGCGCACATCGCCGCGGACGCCACCACGGACGCCGAAAGATGCCCACCCACACAGCGTGTTCGTGCCCCCCTGGCTGAGCGGTTCGCTGAGCACCCACGAGGGGGATCGTCTTGGTGATCATGAGGGGGGGGCAGGCGGTAGGGTGAGCCCCACCCCACCCGCGCAGCGCTCGCCTCCGCAGCGGCCCCTACTCTCCCCCCGATGGGACCCCCTGGTGAGCAAGGACCTGAACAATGCCGGCACTGCCGGCGTTGGCGCCAATGGGGTTAGTGGCATGGGCAGTGGCATGGTCGGGGGCCCTGGGGCGGCGAATCCCGGCGTGCCAGCTGGCGCCACGGGGGGAGCCTCGTCCTGGTTTGCAAAGCCCTCTCGTGCGCGGGACCTACCCCGCAACAAGTCCCCGGGTGCGGCCACGAGGCGGCTCGAGCGCCTCTGGCAGGACATGCTGCTGCCGGACCCCGCGGCGCACCCTGGCAGGGACGCGGTGCACATGGTGGAGGAGTGGCTGGCCGCGGTGGAGGGGCGGCTGTTGGGGCCGGCGCGGGCAGCGGCCGCAGCGGCTAGTGCTGAGGATGCCAGCAGTGGTAGTGGTAGTGGTGGTGGTGGTGCTGCTGCCGATGGGGGAGAGGGGGGGCGTCCTGCGGGTGGGGAGGGGACAGAGACGGCAGCGGGAGGCGGTGGCACCGGCGGCAGTAGTGGCGGTGGCAGTAGTGGAGGGGTGCGTGTGGGTGCTGGTGGCCCCGTGCCCCCCTTAAAGTTGCCCCTCGGTAATTCTGGCGGCGGCGGTGTGCATCCGGGGAGGTTGCTCAAGGACCTGGGGGGGCAGCCAGGGGGGGGAAAGCCTGTCAAGGAGCATGAGGTCCCTGGAAAGGCATCATCCAAGGCGGAAGGGAAATCGTCCACCAAGGCGGGAGGGGGGTCTACCGGTGGCACGGCAACAGTCACAGCGGCAGCCCCTAACTCTTCTTCTGTAGGCCTTACTCATGGCCCTAGTGATGGCCATGCCACTCAGGCTACTATGCTGGCAAATGTCACCCAGCACGCCCAGCTGGCCGGCACGCTCTCGTCGGTGTACGCGCTGGCATTCCTGGAGGTGACGCGCCAGGTGGCGGCCCACTGCCGCGAGCGCGGCGCACTGCTTGTCTATTTGTGGGAGGCCCACTGCCGCTTGTGCTCGCTTGTGCTCATGCTGGCGGATGTGAAACGGGAGGCGCAGGCGGCCGCCGCGGACCGTCGTCAGAATAAGCTGTCAAGAGACCTGGCCGTGGCGCGCCGGTCATCAGAACTATGGCGCGCGCGCGTGCTGGAAGTAGAGTCCGAGAAGGCGGAGCTCCAGCAGGCGGCTGACAGGGAGTTGCGACTGGCTGCCGCAACGGGAGGGGCCAGGGGGCGGAAACAGGGGGGCCTGGGGGGAGGCAAGGGGAACCCTGACCCGGTCGACGTGGTGTCGGAGTTTCTCAATATTCTGCGGCAGGCGGATGAGGGGGAGGATGCCAGGGAGAAGCAGGGGGTGGGTCGAGGGGGTCAGATCGAGGATGGGCATGAGGAGGCGGTGAAGGACGAGAGTGTGAGCAAAGGGGTGGGCACGGTGGGTGGAGGAGATGGGGGGGAGGCGGGCGGGGAGGTGGCAGAGGGGCACGAGCAGCCGTTGAGTGCGCCCGGTGTGCCAGGTGAGGGTGAAAGGGAAGGACAGGGACGGGAGGGGAAGGGGGGTGGAGATGCTCTGGCATCCAAGGAGGGCTCCGCTGTGACAAAGGATGACGCAGTCGCAACGACACATGGGGACAGGGAAGCAAGGAAAGGTGACAGTGACGTGAACGCGGCAAAAGGTGACACCACGGCAGCGGACAAGGACGACAAGTCAGGGGCGGCGGCGGCGCCGGGCCAGGGGGGTGTTGGTGCCGGCAGCAAGCCCCGTGCGCCCAGCTTCCGTGATGCGGCCAAGAAGGCCCAGGCGGTGGTCCACGTGAGCCGTTTTGGCCGCGAGGAGCAGGCGCGCGCGTTGGAGGCGGCGCGCCACGCGCTGGATGAGAACAAGGGGCTCGTCGAGCGGCTGGCCGAGTCCAAGCGGGGGGAGGCGCTGTGGCGGGAGCAGGCGCTGGCGATGGAGAGGATGCTGGAGGAGGTGGGTTCCCCTTGCTGTTGTGGGACCATAGAGTGGTGTGGTATCATCCAGATGTTTAGCATGAGCAGGCGCTCAATGGAGAGGACGCAGTAGTGGAGGTGGGTTTAGACTGAATATAGTGGTATCAGTATAGTGGTCTGAATAGTGACTGAGTATAGTGATCAGAATAGTGGTATAAAACAGTCATTCACATCTGAAGTTGGGTGCGACGCCCCGACCATAAAAACATAATAACAACAACAACTTAAGGGGTGAGCCCAACTTACGACGTCAACAGAGACACTAAAATGTAGTGTATGTACTAGCATATAGTAGTACTTTTTCCTACATGCCTCTACTGCCCCATACGCATCATGCCTTCCTGCTTTGCACTTGGCTGCGGTACCGCGACCACAAGCCAGGGCAACCCAACGGACGCTAATGCAACCTAGGCAAAGCCAACTTAAGACGTTAAGGACTGTAAGTATTTGGCTACAGTTGTTTGGTTATGGATAACGGGAGCAGGCGCTGGCGCTGGAGAGGATGCTGGACGAGGTGCATTTATGGGACAGATGAGCTGGGTGTAGCATTCTGGGGTGGGCGCTTCTGGCTATTGTTAGCATTGTGGTTATGGGTGGTAATTGACGTGGTTATTTGGGGGGAAGTGGGGGGAGAGGAAGGGTGCACAGGGTCGCACGATGTGGTATGGCGTGGCCCCATGGGGAAGGTGGGACGTGTTTGTCAACGTAAATAGCTCTAACCTATTGAGCTATTTCCCCATGTAGGACAAGAAATCTGCCCCCCATGTTTGTTAGCATGATCTACCCCACAGGTGGGCGCTATACTTCATTCTCTGTTGCGACCAACTACTTCCTTCCAGGGTTGTCACTCCCATCTCATGCAGAATACACCGTGCAGAATACAGAATACACCGTGCAGAATACACTGCAAAATGCACCGTGCAAAATGCAGAATACACGGTGCAAAATACGCGAGAATACGCCACACGGTGACAGTCGTGCATGTAACGTTTCCGCGCGGGTTTCCATCCCTTCGCCAGCTCACCGTGCCCACCTGCTACGGCCTGGCACGCCCACCACCCGACCATCTGCCATCCCTGTCATCTACCATCCCGTCTCGCCCACGCCCACATCCGGTCATCTCTACCGGCGCCTCATCCCCCCTCTACCCGCGCCTCCTCCCCCCTCCACTGGCCTTCATCCCCCCTCCACTGCACCCCTTTCCTTGCCCCCAGGTAGCGCATCACGAGACCCTGGCCGGCTCGGCGGGTCACCACGAGCCGCCCGAGTCGACCCCCCCCGGGCCGACACGGGTCGAGTTGCTCGTCGAGGTGGCCCAGCTCAAGGAGAAGATGGTGGCAATGGAGGCCCGCATCGCCGAGTACGAAAACCAGCTGCTCTTCCCCGGGGTGAAGGGTGCCAGGGCACTGGCCAGGGCGCAGGAGGAAGTGTTAGAGAATCTTCTCCTGCGCAAATCCGGGGGGGGCGGGAGCGTTAATTCCAGCATACACAGCCACATTGGCGGGGGAGAGGAAACGGCGGCCGCTGGGGATAGCAATGATGGCTCGGGGGGTGGTGGAAAGGGCGGGCGATGGAAAGCGGCGGCGAGGAAGACGAAAGCGGCCATGATGCTGCTCCCGTCACCTTCCAAGTCGCTCCAAGTGCAGAGCTTGTTCCAGTCGATGTGGATGTGGCCGCCCAAGTGCGTGCACGGTCAGCCCGTCACCCCGCTCATGAGCGCGGATGACGCGCTGGCTCTCATCTCCGAGGTGTGGGATGGTCTGATGCGGCAGCATGACGAGGACGACAACGTGCGGCGTGGCAGGGGGAGCTTCGCCAACATCGTGTACGAGCACCTGCTGGCGAGGTAAGCTCGCCCGCTGTGTCTATTGATAATCGGGTATGGCCTTACACGTACGAGCACCTGCTGCCGGGTATGGCCTTACATGTACAAGCACGTGCTGGCGAGGTAAGCACGCCCGCTGTGTCTATAAATAATCGGGTATGGCCTTACATGTACGAGCACTGCTGGGCAAGTAAGCTCACTAATTTTGTCTGTATGTATGTTCACTTAATACTACTGTTGGGGCTCTGCGCATATCAGCACCTGCCGGCAACGTTTTCTTGATTTTTTGTTTTCCTGTGTGCCCCTACAGAGCGGGGTATGAAGCAGGGACGTTGGTTTTGTGGGTTAGCGTAGCACGGTGGTGTGGGTGTTTAACAGCAATGTTTTGACCAGCTCACGAACCCTTGGCAAGGCAAAGTGCTGGGCACTCTGCCGACCTGCAAGCAATGCCACGGAAACAATGGCACTGAAGATTTGTCTTGGTTCTTCCCCTTGCCATTGTTTACGTGGCACCGGCTAGTGGCTTATCCCAGAGTCGATGTTACCCCCCTGTGTGCGCTTCTCAAGCCCATGCACATATGATGTATAGCAGACTAGCAGCACATATGATGTATAGCAGACTAGCAGCACGTATGATAGCAGACTAGCAGCACATATGATGTATAGCAGACTAGCAGCACGTATGATAGCAGACTAGCAGCACATATGATGTATAGCAGACTAGCAGCACTGTGAGGCACTCACAGGGTGCATTGTGAGGATTCATGGCACAAGGACCTGCCAAGTCTATCCCTCTGCTGGCCACATGAATTGATTACTTAATTGAACTCGTGCTCTCGTTTGGGAGTCATGGACCGGCTGGCCACATAACCATCCTGTACTTTATGCATCCAACTGTAATTAACGCCCCTAACTGTAGTCAACATATCAATGCCCCCAACTGTAATCAACACAGCAATGCCCCTAACTGCAATCAACATATCAACGCCCCTAACTGTAGTCAACATATCAATGCATCCAACTGTAATCAACGTACCAATGCCCCTAACTGTAATCAACATATCAACGCCCCTAACTGTAGTCAACATATCAATGCCCCCAACTGTAATCAACACATCAATGCCCCTAACTGTAATCAACATATCAATGCCCCTGTGACTGCCCACGAACCCTCGCTGCCCTTTTACCCTCGCATGTGCGTGCAACAGGTGCGGCAGCCCCACTCGTGCCGACATCCTTCTCGCGCGCTTCCTGGGTGCGCTCCAGGCGCTGCCCCGCGTGGTCTTCAGGGTAGAGCTGTTCAAACGGTGAGCCTTTGGCCGGTGTCGTTTCCATGTGACAGGTCCCCAAGTAATCCTAAGACAGACCTGGGCAGTGGGTTTTTAAGGTGGAGCTGTTCAAATGTCGAGCCTTGGCTGGTGCTTTCCGAGGTAATCAAATACTTGTGTAAATAAGTGAAGTCCTGGGGCAGTGGTTTTCAAGGTGGAGCTGCATGTTCAGGTGGCGAGTGACGAGTCTTGCTAATCACGCTGTAGCTGGTCGATGTAAAACTGTTAAAGCAGGGATAACCTGTCCAAAAATCAAGCCCTTTGGCTGTGGGTCTTCAAGGGGTTGTTCAGGCTGCAATTAGAAAAGTTGTTTTGGCGTAGTGCCTTCAGATGCTTGATTTTCTGGATTTATAGGCTGCTGTGGAGATGCAGTTCAACTTTCCCTGATGGTTGTTGTTGATTGATGGATGTCCCTGATATGGTGAGTTTCCATGAGCATTGGGTATACGTCTCTTTTGGAGTTTGAGAGCAAATCGCATTGAGGGCACCGCCTCTCAAACGCCCCCGTTTGAGAGGCGGACAATCTTTAATGACCTTGAAATGCTTCTGTCATGCATCAAACCTCCTTGGTGCTGCGCTCCATCCTGAGTGTTTGAGCTCCTTGCCTCAGACTGTGGTTAGCTTTTAAGTGGAAATCGATGCCAACGACCAGGCGCATAAACATATCTCCCATTTTTTGTGCCATAATGATGTATGCTCGTGCCCATGCTCGTACACCTTTTAGTTCGTCATTTCTCTTTCTTACTCTACCATAATTTTGGAACACCTGCCCTGATCACGCGAGCTTGTTGTTAGCTAAACCGTCTAGGTCTCGATGAACATCAGCCAGCCATGATTTTTAATGTCCACGGCTACACGTATCCACTTCCATTCATTTCCACAATCCTGAACGACTCGACAAACGCGGATAAGATAACAGCAGGCTCGAGCTACCATGGTCCGGATTCTTCCAGATTTCTGGCCTGCGCTGGTTGTCTCTTTGATAATTTATTACAAATTTTTATATTGTCATGTATGTGCCATACCTGCAGGTTCCTTGGCCTACCCACTGGCCTGGTGGATGAGCGTGAGTTTGACATCTACTTCCGCCTCTTCTACAAGTGCCACAGCGTGTCCACGGCCATTCTGCCCTCCGACAAGGGCCACTGGACCGTCCCCTTCAATTTCTCACAGCACGGCGGGCTGCTGTTTGACGACAACGACCTGCTGCGCCAGATCGGCCGCGTGGGCATGAACGCAGTGCTCAAAGAGGTGGAGCCGTTCAAGGAGGAAATACCTTGCAAGAAGGAGCTGCGGCGGTTCAGCAGCACAGGCACCATTGTCAAGGTAGGTCCGGTTGGTAGCAGGGATTTGCGGGGTTTGATCAGGTGTTTCTCGTAAATAACAAACTTTGGATTTGTTTCGGGTAGATATGTGGAACAAACATACCGGTATCGGGAGGCCATTTCCAAAGAATCTTGTGTGTCTCACAACCACCAATGATTTTTGCTACTTGGCCTGCTGATTCGTATTTATTAGTAGAGTGCCCTTTCTTTCCAACTATCATGCCGAAGGTACAAATAGACAGCCAGGTTTCTGCATTGCGCCTTGCTCGTCACTACACACCATGATCATTGTCCATTCCAATATTTATGCTCCATGATCCATGTCACGCCATCTAAGTTTCTGTGACTTGAAGACTTCTCTTCTGCCCCCACCTCCCTCTCACCCTTACGTTTGCCATATCCCTCGCCCTCGCCCTCGCCCTCGCCCTCGCCCTCGCCCTCGCCCTCGCCCTCGCCCTCGCCCTCGCCCTCGCCCTCGCCCTCGCCCTCGCCCTCGCCCTCGCCCTCGCCCTCGCCCTCGCCCTCGCCCTCGCCCTCGCCCTCGCCCTCGCCCTCGCCCTCGCCCGCGCCCGCGCCCGCGCCCGCGCCCGCCCCGCCCCCGCGACACCGACACCGACACCGACACCGACCTGACACCGACACCGACCCGGACCCAGACCCAGATCCAGACACCGACACCGCCACCGCCACGGACCCCACGCAAATGCAAACGCAAACGCAAACGCAAACGCAAACGCAAACGCAAACGCAAACGCAAACGCAAACGCAAACGCAAACGCAAACGCAAACGCATACGCAAACGCAAACGCATACGCAAACGCAAACGCAAACGCCTACGCCCACACCCACGCCCACGCCCACGCCCACGCCCACGCCCACGCCCACGCCCACGCCCACGCCCACGCCCACGCCCACGCCCACGCCCACGCCCACGCCCACGCCCACGCCCACGCCCACGCCCACGCCCACGCCCTCGCCCTCGCCCGCGCCACCGCCCATGCCAACGCCAACGCCACTGCAACCGCAACCGCAACCGCAACCGCCCACGCAACCGCCCCTGCAACCGCAACCGCAACCGCCCCGCCCGCGCCCGCGCCCCCGACCCCGCCCTTGCCCTGCCCCCCTCCCGCGCCCGCGCCCGCCCCTGCCCCTGGCCCCGGCCCCCCCACTGTAGCTGGACTTTGGCCGCGTCATCCCATATTCGCGATTATTTGTTAAAATTCTGATTTTAGTGCATTTTCTACTCTACCACTTTCCCCTTGCCCTGCTGCCCCCCCCACCAGCTGGACTTTGACCGTGTGATGACCTCCATCCTCTCAGCGCTCCGCAACGGCCTCCTCCACACGAATCTCTTCCGCACGGTGGACCTCGAGGGAGAGGGTCGCCTGCGCTGGCCGCTCTTCCGCCGGATGGTCACCCTGGTGGACCCTGAGCTGACGGCCGCGGACGCGCTGTCCATGTTCCGTGAGACCATTGTCCTCTCCCGTTACGCCAACATGGTGGCCGGGTTTGCGTCCGCCCCCGGGGTCATCGCCAGTGCCACCGCAGCGACGACAAGCTCCGGTGGCCCCGCGGTCTCCCCCGGTGAAGCGCCAGGTGGCGCAGGTATGAAGGGCAGCCCAGGGGGCAGCGCGGTCGCGGGACAGCCAGGGATGGTGTGGAGCGCATCGACTGACCCTGACACGATGCTGGCGCCCGCGTTCGGGATCGTGGCCCACCAACACGGCATGCGGGTGGCCCCTGCGGGCGTGTTCGAGCTGCTACGAGACTTGGTGCGTGCGATGAGCCTCGAGGGAGGGGGGCACGAGGTCTCGTCGGACGCGACCGTGCAGGAAGGTTGGGAGATCCGCTCGCTCGCGTACGAGCACTTTCTGGTCGCGGTCAGGGACCCCCAGGACGCGCTGTCCAAGATGGGGGACCTGCGCGTGTGGCTCGCGGCCAACGAGCTCCTGCCGGTCATGGTGGACCGCATCTCCGCGTATGCGGAGAAGGCGGACAAGGGGAGGGCGGTGCTGGAACAAAGGACATGATAATAGCTGCTCAGCTGAAAGGTCTGTTAGTGGTGGACCGCATCGCCGCATATAAGGCGGACATAGGGAAGGCGATGCCGGAATACGAATTGCGCCAAACATGCAGAACAAGCAACTGCCCACATGGCGCAAGCATCGGTGCTCAGTGACTCCGCAACGGGAGCATGAGTTTAGTAAATTAATTAATTACTTAATTACTCAATGCTCAGAGCAATAATTATTTATCATGCATATTGAACCGGTAGGATTACATCCCCATCTAGTGCTTAACGGTTGGGGGATGATGCAGACGATATTTGTTTAAACTTTTGTGTAATTTTTTTTCTAATGAGATTAGCATAGTACTCCGTGGCATGCCTTTGCGCATGACACGCAAGTACTTACTTACTTAACCGGTAGGATTGTTTGCAATCATCCATCCTACCATCCATCCATCCATCCATCCATCCATCCGTCCGTCCGTCCGTCCGTCCGTCCATCCGTCCGTCCGTCCGTCCGTCCGTCCGTCCGTCCGTCCGTCCGTCCGTCCGTCCGTCCGTCCGTCCGTCCGTCCGTCCGTCCGTCCGTCCGTCCGTCCGTCCGTCCGTCCGTCCGTCCGTCCGTCCGTCCATCCGTCCGTCCGTCCGTCCGTCCGTCCGTCCGTCCGTCCGTCCGTCCGTCCGTCCGTCCGTCCGTCCGTCCGTCCGTCCGTCCGTCCGTCCGTCCGTCCGTCCGTCCGTCCGTCCGCCCGCCCGCCCGTCCGTCCGTCCGTCCGTCCGTCCGTCCGTCCGTCCGTCCGTCCGTCCGTCCGTCCGTCCGTCCGTCCGTCCGTCCGTCCGTCCGTCCGTCCGTCCGTCCGTCCGTCCGTCCGTCCGTCCGTCCGTCCGTCCGTCCGTCCGTCCGTCCGTCCGTCCGTCCGTCCGTCCGTCCGTCCGTCCGTCCGTCCGTCCGTCCGTCCGTCCGTCCGTCCGTCCGTCCGTCCTTCCTTCCTTCCGTCCTTCCGTCCGTCCCTCCATCCATCCATCCTTCCATCCATCCATCCATCCACCCACCCATCCACCCATCCATCCATCCATCCATCCGTCCATCCATCTATGCAAACGGCACCACCCTCTTCGAGGACACTGAGCACGTGCAGACATGGCTTGGCTGCCTCGCAATCGAGGCCCGCGCATGTGGCAGGGCTCGAGGTCGATCAGCAAGAAGACCGAGGCTCTGGCGATTGGGCTCACTCAGCCACCGCCCGACCTCTTCAGGACTACTTGATGGCCCTCTCGAGACTAGTATCGGGACTGCGTTGACCAAGTTTCTGGGTAGCTTACTCCCCAGCTGCGAGGCTGATTTGGACCACCGTATCTCCCTCGCCTTGCACGCTTTACGCCAATATATACAGGGCCCTGTGGCGCAAGCCCTGGGGCAAGATAGAGAAACAGGACCTGTTTAAGGTCCTGGTCCTCCTTGTTGTTACGTACGGGGCAGAGACGTGGACCCTCATCACCGCCGACCTTGCCAACAAGCTGGACGGCGCGGTCACCAACATGCTGCGGTCAATTTTCAGTTGGAACCGTGTAGCCGGATACGCTGCTCATGTCCGCAAGGAGGACTTGTACCTCGGCATGCCACTTATCACTGGTCAGCACCATCAAGCACGCTAGTAGGGCGGCACTCACTTAAGTAGCTCGTACCAGCCAGGTAGACACCTCACGTCACCGTCATGGCCCCGGCCCGGCGCCGCAGGGCTGCCGGCGCCCCGCTGGCCCGACCTCCTCACGCTGCGGCCGGGCTCAGCCGGGCATGGGCACCTCCTCACGTGGGCCGAGCCCATGACGGATGAGCTAGGTTACATGACGCCGCAAGGAAATGATCAAAGATGCTCAGCTCGTACTAGATGGCCGGGATGACGAACATGCCGGCCCAAGTGGGCCGGGGGCCTACTTAGGCCTCTCCGTGATTTGGAAAAAGATGATGATGGACTACAAGGCCCGGCCAAGTGAGTAGATCCGTCAGTGATTGGGGCACTGATGCTATCAGTTTCGCCATCTTAGGGTAGCAGGGGTGCAGAGTGTCTTAGTAGTTAGGGTACTACATGTGGGCGGGCGCGGGGGGCGGGGCGGGGCCGGGGGGCGGAAGTCCTCGGTCCGGGGTTAAAATACTCGGTCCCCGGTCCCGAACCCTGTTGCGCGTGAACACTAGAGCGGCCTCCGCCGTCGGACGGAACCCGGTTCCACTGCCGAGTAGCCGGGTTGCGTAGCGCGAGGATGTCACGGACGCGCGCTATGTCATCCGGGCGCCCACTATGCACAAGACCGGTGACGTGCGCAAGGAATTTGTCTTCTACGCATTTTCGACAAAGGCTAGTGACCGGGGGGGGACACTAGCACTTGCAGCATAAGAGCGGACGAAAGTGTACGTGCACGCGCGCCGGGCCAGGCACAGCTGGGCGCGCAGCACTGACTTGAGCGGACGGCAGCACAAGTGTGCGGCGTCGAGAGGATCATACGCGTGTTAGTGGACAGCTGGAGCTGAAGCTGGACTGCTGGATTTCAACAGCGCCGAGGCTATTGACAGGCCAGGTGTCTTTGTGGTGTAGAATAGCGGGTCAACGTTATGAGGACTGGACAGAAAATGGAAAAGGACAATTTGCGGTGCGGAGCCAGATCGCTGGAATGAATGCGAAATCGCTGGCAGCCCTAAAAAGGGATTTCTTCTAGAAAGGAACGATTAGACGCAATGTTTGCTGGGCCACTCACACGCAAGGTGTGAGCGTGCAGATTGTCTGAAGGATATTATGCTTCGACCTTGCTGGACGTGACTCAATGTCGGACATTCCCAGGGACAGAAATGCCGGAGCCTCTAGGAGATGAGATCGGCAACAGGGTAGCAATTTAGATTTGTCGGGATGCCTTCCTGCTTTTGTTGGCATGTGTGGTAGAAAGCCAGGACGGCAACTGGAATGCGGTTTCTATTCGCATGGTTCAGGCAGCAAGATAGTTTTGGCATTCCTGGCTGGACTGACAAGTGTGGCGTGTGTCATGCGTGTGGCATGACGAATGGTTTGGTTCATAGTCGAAGAGGACTCTCACGCAGCGTGTAGTCTCTTCGAGTCTCTCGTTAGTGGCCTTCGTGTTTCTCCCTTTCCTTGGGAGCAAGGCCGGTAGCATGTCATGGAGCGCTGCCTAACTGCGGGCTCGTGAGCATGGAGTGCATCGATATTGAGACTATCAACGTGTTGTAATTGTATTAACTTTCTCAATAAATTCCGCATGTGCGGCTTCATCATCAGACTGTGCAAAGTGTGTGTTGTGAAAGCATTATTCTATAGCAGGGGAGGCAATAAGGTGGTCATCAGGCACGAGGGACAGTTCCTTGTCCTCGGCTGAGAGCCCTCCTTTCTTTAATCATGGGACAGGTCCTCGCCCACCCCACAGGGCATGCAGTTAAGGCAGGCACATCAGCTCAGCTCATTTGGGTTTTACCAAATTAAGCTGAGTGGCCAGCCGCCATGGTGGCGCCGGAGATTGTGGCACGCAGACGCGACAAGGAGAGTCCGGTCTGTGCCGGCCCCCAGGGCCCGGCCCATTGGATTGACAAGGTTCAAAGCATCGAAAACTTAATTACTCGCCCACCTTCCCGGCAAGAAGCATTGCGCAAATAAAGTGGGAGTTTTTACTGGTCGTTCCGCCGGATCCGGAAGTAGCCAGTTCAAACCCGCGCAGGGGCTAGCGGTCCTAAGTTTTCTGCATGTTCACATCATCCGTCAGCTCAGTGGTATCTACAGCGGTGCTGTAAGCGGAACCACCCACACTCCCTTATAGGAACCCACCTCAGCTAGATCTAATCGAAAACTAACTCGCCCACCTTCCCGGCAAGAAGCATTGCGCAAATAAAGTGGGAGTTTTTACTGGTCGTTCCGGCCGTCGGATCCGGAAGTAGCCAGTTCAAACCCGCGCAGGGACTAGCGGTCCTAAGTTTTCTGCATGTTCACATCAGCTGCGATCTACAGTGCGGAACCACCCACACACAAGGTCCAAAACCCAATTACCAAAATGGAACCAGCGTTTTTACTTTCCACCAATGGCCGGTGATGAGAATCGGCGGAGTTACCAAACTATGTGCGACAGTGGCGCGATGCGCGCGGCGCAACATTCCCCGCCTGGGCCGGTTGAATCACTCGAGTTACCAATGTTGGACGAACCGCGCCTCGTGGCGACGTGGCGGCCACTTGCCACTGCCTGGCCAGCCTACCTAGTGCTACAGTAGCTTGGGGCCGTCCTCGCCTGCCAGGAATGAGTTTGAGCGCGAAAGCGCGAAGCGCGCGGGCGTATGCCTTCACGCTCAAGTGATACCGTAATTACGAACTGTGCGCGGAGAGGAGCAGGTTGCGAACGCGTTACACCCTGGTACACTTCGACACCCAATGGCTTCACGAGTCACGCGACTCGCGTCTCACGGCCCTAACGGCCCACGGTGGGCCCCAAAAGGCCGAAGTGGCTGGGGCCGGGTCAGCGGTCACTGCCGTCCAGTGCTTGAGGTTGTCCCTACAGTACAGTACAGGGTTGTCCCGAGTGGCTACACAGCGCTGCGTCCCACGAGGACGCCTGGACACGTGGACGGGCGTCGGACGAAGACTAGGACGCAGCCAGCAGCATTAGCTCCTGGAAGGAGGAGCTGAGTGCTGACAGCAGCGCGACTGCATACAGTGTAATTGGGCACGGCGGTAATGAGCACCCAATTCTGTTGCGCGCAGGAGTGGAGGAATGCAAAGTAAACATCTACAATGTCGGCGTCAGCCAGGCCTTCAAAAATAATATTTTTTTAGTGCAACGATTGCAATTTTATCAGGCCTATTATGCTCATTTCTAATTTGCGGTGTGGCTGCATTCTATGTGACTAGAGATATGTTATCCTGGAAGTAATAAGGCAGGCTGAATCGGACCTCGTTTAGCGATAGAATGGCAACGCAAACCGCGCCACGCTCCCGCAAGTTGGTAATCGGCGTTGGTGACCCGGTGATGGATACAATAGTCGCGGTCGATTCGAAGTTCGTGGAGACTGCAGTAGGGCCCGGCGGCGTCGGTGGTTGCATAGCTGTTCACGATTACCAGGCGTTCTCCTCTCTCCTTGATGCCTGCAAGCCGTTCAAGTTTAAGAGAGTTCCGGGTGGTAGCGCAGGTAGGATGGTGTAGTTCCCACGTCTCTTCTCTCCTCCATGCAGAAAATGTGCTGATTTGCCCACAATTGTCGGTTCACGTGCCAGCCTCTGTCACATGCGCCGCTACAATAATCAAGGCAGAGGAATCGGTCGTTCCTTGTTGGCGATGCGGTCTACCGCGGATATTTTGGTCGGCCCCTTGTGCGCTGACTCCGTTTTCCGAGGTCATGCACATGTCTCCCCATCATCACCACGCTACCGCGCTGCTTCCCGTTCCATCGTAATTCTGCTTTCACAGCCAACGTCGTGTGCGGCCTGGCTGCCCTGGGCCACCACCAATGCATTTTCCTGGGCAAGGTGCGGGCTCGGAACGGTAACGCAGGACCATAAGTCCACACGTGTCCCCTCCCTGTTTGAGGACGCCCCTCCCTTGTCTGTCTCAGGAATGGTGGGTACAGCAGGCGGGCGATACTAACTAGGTTGTGTCTTGGCCATGAATAGGATATGGTGTTGTCTAGGAAATGCATGGGATGTAGTTCTAACCTTTTAATGAGGTTAATGACCCAGCCAAGCAAGGCAAAAGAAATGGCATGGCATGGACGCATAACAGACTGAGCATTGAATAGTGTTCGTATCCATGTGGCATCCATTCTGTGAAACAATGGCATGAACTGGACCTTTGATGTGGCGGGTGGTTATGGTGCCTGGTTGTGATATGCTACTACTACTATTATGCACGGTTACGAGTTTTTTGTCAATATCACCACTGCATGTGCTGGCAATAAAGTTTGATCCGGCGCATGCCCCCGCCTTGCCCTGCAACCCACCCACCCCCGCCACAACCACAATCACCACACATGCGCCCCCCCCCCCCCCTCCCCCCCCCCCGCCGCCCCGCCCCCCCAATACACACACACACAAAAAAAAAAACACAACACACACACACACACACACACACACACACACACTCAACACACACACTCAACACACACACGCACACGCACACGCACACGCACACGCACACGCACACGCACACGCACACGCACACGCACACGCACACGCACACGCACACGCACACGCACACGCACACGCACACACACACACCACCACCACCCCACCGCCACCACAACCACAACCACCACAACCACAACCACAACCACAACCACCATCACCACCACCCGCCACTGCCACCGCCACCGCCACTGCCACCGCCACCGCCACCGCCACCACCACCGCCACAGCCACAGCCACAGCCACAGCCACCGCCACCCGCCGCCACCACCGCCACTGCCACCGCCACCGCCACTGCCACTGCCACCGCCACCGCCACCACCACAGCCACAGCCACAGCCACAGCCACAGCCACCGCCGCTGCTGCCGCCGCCGCCGCGCCCACCCCACCCCACCCCCCACCCACGATCACCACCAGCAGGGTTTATGTCAACCACCCATGAATCATGGTTCTATAAACCTGGCAACTATCCCATGCTGAAACCAGCTCCATGCGCCAACCATCACAATCATGCCCCGGGCACGCAGGTCGGCGTGGATGATCTGGCTCTCAAACCCTTGCTCAAACTAACGTAAACAAATATTTTAAGACTGGGACATCGTCTCATGTCACAAAACACGACCTCCCTCCCACGCCGCCACCGTGACTATCATGCCCCACGCAGGTCAGCATGGAGGAGCCTGGGTTTACCCACAGCCGCCCATGACCCACGGTTCTAATTACCTCGAAACCATCCAATGCTGAAACAGCCATAATGCTGCCACCGCCACCATACTGCACGCAGGTCGGCGTGGATGAGCTGGGCTCTACCTACAGCCTTGCGCTTGAGGGGGAGGGGGTGGTGCCCTGGCTGGTGCGCAGCGACAAGGGGACGGCGTCGGCGGAGACCATGTGAGGGGTGCCAGCGGTGATAGGACTTGAACTGTTGATATAAATTTTAAGAATAGGAGCCAAGCAATAGGAATTCAACAACAAAATCCAGTCACATAAATTTAATGTGAATCAAATAGTATGGACAAATCTGAGAGTAAAATTACAATACATAATACAATACATAATACAATACACAATACAGTACATGATACAATACATAATACTGTACATGAATGGCGCCTTAAAGTGCCTAGCTGACCCCCTGGCACATGATGAAAGTGAGGGTGGGGCAGGAATGCGTGCGTCAGGGATGGATGCATTTTGCAGCACGTCTCGGGTTGGTTGGCATTAGATGCATGCGTGTGTGGGTGTGGACCGTGGTGGACATGTCCCTGTCAAGGGCATCACCGGCAGAAGAGAGCTTGCTCATGCGTCAACTCATATTTGCGCACATATGTGTCCTTGCTCCTGGTTACCTCCTGGTTACCTCCTGGTTACCTCCGGGTTACCTCCGGGTTACCTCCTGGCTTCCCCTGTGTCGGGGCCCCATTTCCCCTGGGTGACATTCGCCTGTGGAGTGAGGCAATCGGCGGTGTCCATTTTCGAGGGTCGCCACATGCAACCTATCGCCTTTTGGTGGGCACCATTGGTGACGACTTTCCTCCCTGTCTTCCCTAAAATGTCTTCCTTCCCTGGTTTCTCCTGCTTCCCTTACTTCTACTTCTTCCCTTCCTTCTCTTCCTTCCATCCTTCTCTTCCTTCCCTTCCTTCTCTTCCCTCCCTTCCTTCTCTTATTTCTTTTTCTTTCCTCCTCTTGCCATCTGGGGGTGCTGCGGGGGACATCTGCTTCTTGGGGGGGGGGGTTGACATTACCCAATGGCGGGCTCTGTGGTTTACGTGCATCAGCTGCCTGGTGACCCCCGACGGCCAGCGGACGATGCGCACCTTTCTGGGCGCGGCTGCAGAGATGTCGAGGGATGACGTGGCAGGCGTGGATTGGGCGGACCATCCCTTGCGGCACATGCACCTGGAGGGGTACCAGGTGGGCCGCATGCCACCTCTCTCGTGTTTACTATAAGTTGGCTAATCAAGCATGGCATGCCACCATGCAGCGATTACTAATCACACACGCGCGCACTATACTCTACTATAGTGACCACACACACACACACATAAGCACACACACACACACACATAAGGACACATTCACGCATGCACACACAACATGCACAGGCTGCTGGTTTATTTGTATGCTTTTATACCATCTAACAATTTTAAAAAAATACATAGCACCTGACAAAGGTGCAAAAACAGAATTTAACGAATCATGTGCCGCTATAATGGGAATATTTGTACCAATACAGTGAATGTGTGTGTGCCGAACAGCGGACGCACGTGTGTTTGCACGCCCGCGGCACTACCACATGGACATTTGCAAGTACATACCTTAACGAACACACCTGCAATTTTGATCAACACCTGCGGCCTGCCCGTGCCCTTGTGCAGCTCTACCGCGTGGACGCCGCGCGCGCCGCCATTGAGCGGGGGCGCGCCAAGGGGGCCAGCATCTCTCTGGACCTGGCCAGCATGGAGGTGAGTGCACCCTCGGTGGACTGGTCAAGCATATAGGGGGTTGTCCCCCTTCAACAGCATCTCACTGGACCTGGCCAGCATGGAGGTGAGGCACAGGGGGGACATATTGGACACTTTGAAGCATCTAGTGGTTTTACTCAATTTCTACAGCCTCTCTGGACCTCGCCGGCATGGAGGGAAAGGGGCCAGCGAAGAGGTTGGCTACTAGTGGCCGCCAATCGGACAGTCGATTTTGAACCATCAATCGCATTCATGATGTGGAAGAATTGTAAAGAGAGAGGGCATATGGGACACGTTGGTATCGAGGAAGGGGGGGGGGGGGGGGGGGGGGAAGAGGTGACCCAGACGGCCAGAGTATGAAGCCATGAGGAGCGCAGAGATCTGAGCTGTACATGCGCCATCCCTGACGGTGCCCTGGATTTGGGGGTAGGGAAAGGCCAAAGAGCAGGTTTTGTGGGATCTGTGGCTTCTTGGAAACTTTCCTGTTTGAGAGATGCATGTTTTAAAGACGGGGAACAGAGCAATTGGAAGGTTTGAATGGCAATCGGGCGACGGGGAGATGGGGTGGTGGGGCGATAGGCCAATGGTGTGGTAACTGGCAATGGTTTTTTATTGGTGCAATTGGTGTCTGTGCTTTACATCAAAACTGCGCTGTTGTCTCAACTTATGTTATCAACCCGCCATCACCTACCCCTGAGGACTTGCTCACGTGACACAGTTACGTGTAAGTAAATTAATTAATTAATAAACTAATTTATTAATTAATGCTATCACATAGTTGTCCACCATGTTCTCAGCTTCCAGCTTACACCAGCACCTGCAGTGATGGCACGTGCTTGGCTGGGCCTCTGGGTTGGGACTTACACCACCCCAGATGCGTAAATCCATGGGTGCTTGTTTGTTCTTCGCCTGTGTTTAATCGTCAACTCGGGCTGTATGTGTTTGTCCGCCGTGGTGTATCAGTTTGTTTGCTTACGTCTCCTTCTGCCCATATGTCCATTTCTGACAAATGCCGCAGGTCATCCGCCACAAGTGGGACGCGCTGCACGAGCTGCTGAGCAGCGGATGCGTTGATGTCATCTTTGGTGGGTGGTCATCTTTGGTGGGTGATGTCATCGTTGGTGGGTGGTCATCTTTGGTGGGTGATGTCATCGTTGGTGGGTGTTGGTCACCTTTTGGTGTGTGGTCGTCTTTGGTGGGTGGATGTCATCTTTGGTGGCTGTCGTCTTTGGTGGGTGAGCAGGCATGGGTGGTTGGGAGTATTGGTGGCCAACTATGTCAAGTATGTCCGCTTATCCAACTTGATTGGACCATGCTGCCCTCTGGTCTGCCCCCTGGTCTTCCTTTTAATTCAAGCAGATTGCCCGCAACCTTTGATGCTAGTGCATTCAAGCGTGGCGTGAATTGGCGCGGGTGATGCTTGCGTGCGTACCATGCAGCCAGCTAATGCTCACCCTAGTGCTCGTGACAAATGCGGAATGGGTGTGAGGGTCTGCGTCGTAGCAGCTGGTCTATTCTTGCGCGTGGATGTGCTATGAGTATTGGTCCTTATGCCACTCCTTGTCATCTCTATTCTTGCGCGTCGATGCCCTGTGAGTATTGGTTCTTATGCCACTCCTTGTCATCTCTATTCTTGCGCGTCGATGCCCTGTGAGTATTGGTTCTTATGCCACTCCTTGTCATCTCTATTCTTGCGCGTCGATGCCCTGTGAGTATTGGTTCTTATGCCACTCCTTGTCATCTCTATTCTTGCGCGTGGATGCCCTGTGAGTATTGGTTCTTATGCCACTCCTTGTCATCGCTATTCTTGCGCGTCGATGCCCTGTGAGTATTGGTTCTTATGCCACTCCTTGTCATCGCTATTCTTGCGCGTGGATGCGCTATGAGTATTGGTCCTTATGCCACTCCTTGTCATCTCTATTCTTGCGCGTGGATGCGCTATGAGTATTGGTCCTTATGCCACTCCTTGTCATCTCTATTCTTGCGTGTGGATGCGCTATGAGTATTGGTCCTTATGCCACTCCTTGTCATCTCTATTCTTGCGTGTGGATGCGCTATGAGTATTGGTCCTTATGCCACTCCTTGTCATCTCTATTCTTGCGCGTGGATGCGCTATGAGTATTGGTTCTTATGCCACTCCTTGTCATCTCTATTCTTCACGGCTCCGCGGCTGATGACTTTTTCAGGCAACGAGGATGAGGCGGCCCAGGTGGGACGATTGCTGGCAGCCTCTCGAGGCGGCAATGATGACCCATCCACCGTGACAGCCAACGGCACGACAGCGGACAGTGGTGGCGATGCCCCCAGCCCCGCGGCTGCCAGCAGTCGGCAGGCGAGCGTCCAGCGCGCCATGGACTGGCTGTCCAGCCAATGTGCTGTCGCGGTGGTCACCCTGGGGCCCAAGGGGTAAGCACCGAGGTGGTGTTCAGGTGGCGTTCAGGTGGCGTTCAGGTGGCATTCAGTTGGCGGTCAGGTGGCTGCACGGGGATTCATTCGGCTTTTGTAGGGTTTTGCCTTATTTGCTGGAACATCGGTTCCAAGTTCCTGTGGAGGGATGAACGGAAGCGATACAACTTTTTCACAACCCAAACACGGGGCTTGTCTTTCGAAGCCGCAGTAAATGTGGTTTGGGTGGGAGTCACCGGCAGAGCGATCCTTTTGTATATAGAACTGGGCAAAGCAAAGCCTAGGGAGAAACCGTGGGCGTTGACCTTGCGCTTCACCCACGGTACCGAGGCTGACTTGTTTCACAAAGTTTGTCCTATAATTGGCTTCCTCTTTGTGCCCTAGGGTTCATCCAAAGTTTGTGCTATAGTTGGTCTCCTCTTTGCGCCCTAGGGGTCATCTTCCCAGGGGAGGCTTGACTGGGGGAAATTCCCACGTGGAGCAAACACCATACTTGGACGTGCTTGAAAATATGACACTGTAGTGGCTTCCACTTGCCCTTCTGTATGATCAGTAAAAAGGATGCATTCGCCTATGGCTAGGCCGATGTTCTGGGAAAAATGGCTTACCACATTATTTTTTTTTTTTTCGGCATGGCCCGCCGCAGTGTGTGCTGACCTATCGCCCCCAACACCTCCCACCCTGCCTCCAAACGGCCGACACCTTGCATCCCCCTTGCAACCATGCCCCCCAGCGCGATGGGCCGCGTACAAGGCCAGCCGTTGGTGCAAGTGCCAGCTGTTGCCGTCCCAGAGGCCAGGGTGGTGGACACCACGGGCGCGGGCGACCTGTTCTGCGCGTAAGCAACGTTTTTGCCCCTGCTGTGCTGGCGCCCACCCCTGGCTTTCCTCTACGCTCCATACCTGCTCAGGTCTCCAGGGCCTTCCACGCGTCTTTTGTGCGGCCTGGTGTGCGGTCTGGTGTGCGGTCTGGTGTATAAAAACCTTCTTTGTGTGCGCCGGATAAATCAAAATTTCAACCACACCGTGTGCAATGCCGATTTGTCAACCACACTGTGCAAGTCCGATTTGTCAACCACACTGTGCAATGCTGATTTGTCAACCACACTGTGTGCAATTCCGTTTGTCAACCACACCGTGTCCAATGCCGATTTGTCAACCACACTGTGCAATGCCGATTTGTCAACCACACCGTGTGTAATTCCGATTTTTCAACCGCTGTGCCATGGCTGGCGCCTCCCATGTCGCACACTGGCTCCCTGCCCCCTCTTCCCCAAGTCCCCCTTGTCCTCCATTGCATGCACGGGTGAACCCCGTGCACATGGCAGATGGGGTCATGTTTTCCCCTAGCTGTGCTTCCTATGCTGGAATGGCCGGCTTACTGTGTGCAGCTGTCGTGGTCATGAGACGCAACTGCGACTTCATTTTGCCGTCTGTTGAAACCGTTTTGGAGTTCGGTCACGCAAAACTGCGCTCATTTGCCCGGCACTGCCTTGATCGCAAGTCCTCTCGCTCCATCAAGCGCCGTGTGCAACACAACTCCGGCTGTGTCTCATGACAAGGTTGCCACTGGGGGGGTATTAATCACGGTCGAGAATGTGCGGTGGTCTGACAACACTCTGGGCTGGGATGTCTTTTTTTCTTGTGCATCGACAATTGGGCGGTTTGCATCTGGGCAGGGGATTTTTGGATGCCTGGCTCCAGGATCTGCCACTCAAGGTAAGATAATAAGAGCGGGTACATAATATTACGAGTACTATAAGGGTGTGCTAGCCAAAGGCTGTTACCCTATTTCATGCCAAAGCCCTACTAGCTCCACGAAGTGTCATTCAATGATGTGCATATCGTGTGCTCTGTTGCTTGCACTGGTTCGTAAAGCATAGAGACATAGACAGCAGGGCTGCGGTGCGGGTCATCGTAGCCCTGAGCGGGCAAAAATGCCCGGAGTCAAAGACTTATAAATGCAGTTGTGGGTATCTCCTTATGTCCACTCTCTGAGCTCTGTGAACAAGCTTGCCGCCGTATCTTGCATGATTCCGCTCCATCTTTCGCACGCGTGCTTTTGTTTGAGTGGGCCTGGCCAATCTGCATGAATTGGGATGGAGGGTGTGAAGCCCAGGTGGTGTGGATCGAATGGCAGGGTTGCTTACTCAATCTATCGCTATTACTTGTCAGCTCGAGGGATCAGGACGTTATAGTGGGAAAGGTAAGCACCTTGATCACATATCCATGGGCTGAGAGCCGGTATATGCGCCTCCACTGGCATGCTGGGAGTACCGAGTCCTCGTTGGCTAGGGATGCAAATTGTGTTCATCGAGCAAAGTAATTTCCGTGGCAGGGGGACAACATACCTTGTATCTTAAAGTAGTGGGCTGGCTAACGTGATCAAGCATGCATGGATGGCTTCCACTCTTTGTCAGTGGTCCGCCAAGCGTGGGAAACAGCAGCACCTTCCGTTGGACTTTATTTCTGTGTGTGCAATTCTTTCAAACATGAGCTCTCATGCGGTATGCAGCAAGTGACTTGTACCAAATCATGTCGAACTTGTCTGTTGAAAGTATTTTTCATTTTTCTGATCGAATGCTGTGTATTTTGGGATGCTAGAGAATGCATGTTCTGCCTGCCAAGGGCAACCTGTGCTCGTAGGGCATCCTATGCAGAAATCTCAGGGTAGAGTTTTCACCATGCATTCGTTGTCTCCAATGTGTGCGCTGTGGCGCAGAGTTGCCTCCAGCGAGGGTGCATCGTCAGCTCCGCCGTTGTCCAAGTCGTTGGTGCCAAGCTCGACCATGCGGCTTGGCAAGAGGTGTTGTCCTCCTGTGGTGCGAGCATGCCCAGTGGAGCAGCAGTTGTGACGCATTAAATCCCTAGTTGTGACGCATTAAATGTGCATTAAATCCCTAGCAGTGCAGATGCGAGGGTTGCTAAGGAATTTCAACTGCTTGATTTCCATGATCATGCCCAGGTGTTCCTGAGATCTGGAATTCGGGTTCATCAGGGCTGACAGAAAGGCAGAGGCAGACTGATGTCTGAGTGGTTCTTTGTCGATGTAAGTCATCATTGTCGATTGATGAGAGTGTAACCAAATGCTCTAAATTAACTTTTCGGGGCCTGGGTCTTGTGAAGATGTCTTGATAGAAGATTATCACTTGATCAACTGATTATCAGCAACATTTATTGGTACGTATTGATGATACCTAAGACATGTACTTCTGTGCATGCATGCACAAAAAGCAAGCGATCATGGTTTGAGCTTTGGATTTTATCCAGATTATATTTTAATTATCAGGCTAGAGCTAGCTGGAATTTTCTCATTGCACATTCTCCTAGCGATCCAAGCCGCGGTTCCAGGAAAAAGAGGTCGATCACAGCTCGGCAAATACATGCGTGTCATGCTCAGAGGCATTAATTCCAGACGGAGTATTATGCTAATCTCACTATATGATACTTCTAACTATACACAATTAAGATTGTCCGCATTTAATTTCAGCTAGGTATATCGTCCAGGAATAGTTGTCTGACTTAAAGGTCGAACTGCATGCATGAGCTTATATGTCGGATCTTGTTACATGCATTCGATCGCTATACGTGTACGTCAACCGAACAGATGGCAGCTTAGAATGTTTGCCTAGCTGTGCCAACATACCTCTCCCCGCGATTTCTGGCCTGCGCTGGTTGTCTCCTTGATACCTAGTCACGTGCACCGCTAACGCACGGTACACAACCAGCCATAGCCTTAGCTTAGTCCTTGTACACTGTACAGCCATGCTACGTCCTGGCTATGATCAGATTACTTGCCCCTGCTCGATCCTTATTATGCCATGCTCACATAGGTCAGATTGCCGGATCGTTTAGGGTGTCCGAGTGCAGCTGTGGCATGCCTTTGGCATGAAGGAGAACGGGGGTCTCTGCCCTTTCTACTGTTGTGCACACACAGGGATTAAAAGCACTTCGGTGCTCCGTGACTCCCCAACGGGAGCACGTGTTTAATTAACTAACCGAACAGAGTACTTACGTACTTCCCTGATAGAAGGCCGGCAGTCAATGGCAGCTCATCCCTGATTTGATCCAGACGCTAAACATGCATGTGCGTGACAAGCTGATTACTTAATTAATTAATGGTAACAACGAAACACGTGACAAGGATGACACACACAAATCGATTGTGGGGTCCAAATTTTTAGTCGCAGTAGCACAGCGCCAGCCACGCTAGGTCCATCTCCTGACCCTGCTTTTTTGCCCACGTTCTCCTATCCATGCAAAGCTCACGCGGATCTTATTAAATAAAATTATAAGATGACTCCGGGTCTTATTGCACCCACAGAATTTGCTGGATTGTTTAGTCGGGTCCGATTGCAGCTGTGGCATGCCCCTTGCAAGCAAATGGCATGAGGGAAGGGGGGGTTCTCTACCCGGGCCCTGCGGCCGGTGCTGTGCATACACGGGGATTAAATTAAAGCACTTAGGTGCTCCGTGACTCGATCCCCAACGGGAGCACGTATGTAATTCATGATCAATGTGCATGACATGCAACCCTCCGGCTCCGGGAGAGACCTTCATATTCTCGATCCCCATGCGGCGCGCCTCTAGCTAGCTTGAATGCGTTCCAAGCCTACCTGTGGGCTCTGGACCATGGCCGGGGCCGGCCGGCAGCCATGCATGCTGCATCCGACATGATTTTGCTAGGCCTATCGAAGCTCTGTCTCCGCTCTGACGACGCTCTGACGACGAGCTATTAAAATTAAATTAAATTATAACATGCCTCCGTTGGGAGATCATGTAGCACATATTCCTTGATGGGTGGTGGAGTGGAGAGAGCCGCGTAATCCGACTATCCTGACGCTAATCTATCTAGTCTAGAAAAATCCTAACTACCCTACTCATCAAAATGCCTCCTCCTCTTGGGGGGAGGTGGCTGGCCCACCTGTAGGGTCGGGCGTGTGAGCCTTAACAATCTTCTGCCACCGCGTCTTGTTCTGCATGGCAGTCCAAAGAAGGGAGAGAGAGTGGATGCGTTATTCAAACTGGACTATGACATGCTCACATGGGTCTTATTGCACCCACAGTTTGCCGGATCGTTAGCCTGTCCTTTTAGCTAGCCGCGCCCGATTGCAGCTGTGGCATGCCTTTGGCATGAAGGAGACTGGGGGTCTCTGCCCTTTCTCCTGTAGTGCACACACAGGGATTAAAAGCACTTCGGTGCTCCGTGACTCCCCAACGGGAGCACGAGTTTAATTAATTAATTAATTAATTAATTAATTCAAACTGGGCTTGGACCAGTAGGTCATCCAGCAACATCTGGACGTAGTTCGTGACATGTTTCCCTGACCTTTTGGGAATGCCCTTGGGGCCAGGCCAGGTCAGAATATGCCGCCCTGGCTGGCCAAGCCGCTGGGGGCCTGCCAGACCAAGGGCGGTGTCGACCTGGCTGGTGCGAGCAAGGTGTCCTACAAATGCTATCCTACGCTGTCTAATCTCGTCCGAAATACGAGGCATGCCCTGATACAAAGAATCTAATGACGGGCGCTTGGAAAACCCTACGTTCAGGACCTGTCGGAGCATCCTGTAAACTGTGCCGTCCAGCTTAGCTGCCAGTGTGGGTGTGAGTGTCCACGCCTCGGCGCCATACGTGAGCACCGTGAGGACGAGGACCTTGAAGAGCATGCACTTGCGGTGCTCGCCCAGGCCCTTGGAGCGCCAGTAGGTGTTGAGCGAACGGAGCCGAGCCCAGGCCAGGCCCATGCGGGTGTCCACATCGTCTGCAGTGTCAGGGAGCCAACTCCCAAACAGTTTGAAGCGATCGCGGAACGGGACCTCCGTCCCGTCGAGCAGGCGCGGCAGCGGGGGTGTACTGGAGGCCCCAATCACCATCGCCTCAGTTTTGACACTAATCTCCAACCCCACCGCCCTCGCCTCCAGGCCCAGACAGTCCAGCCGGGGCTGAATGTGCTCGGGGCGCGCGAGCTATGCGTCAGCCTACCTATGGTACGTACCGGCATGGTTCATGTATTGCACCCACACACAGTGTTGTGCCCCGGCTTTACGCTGCGGAGACAGCACTCTGTGGCCGGGGCCCCGGCCCATTTCACGGCAGTGAGAGAAGCTAGGGCGCCCTCCCGGTCCTTGATGTGTATAAGGGTTGAAGGGTCCTTTGCTCTGTATCGGCACCCACGTGACGCAGTCCGGCACGTGCTTATAAATTTTGACGACTTGGTCATGGACATGGTACTCAGCAGCAAACTGCACCCACAGCTGCTTACAATAAAATATAAGTCTGGTTGTCTCCTTGATAAGTGAGATAATGTCCATTCTGACATTGTGATTGCTGCACGCGAGCTGTGCTCACACACTTAAGGTACCGTCACCAGTGGCAGACTTACCACACCGTACATCTGAACTGGCTGGCACGGCCTACAAGAAAATGTTGCGAGTCAAAATTAGCGCAGGCCTTGACAGGCACTTTGTGTCCGCTGGCATCACCAGTATAAGGGGGGCCGCGCTTGCCTTCCTCACCGTCCCTAATGAGTCGATAGTGCGGGCTCGTCAACAATAGGATTCCTTATTGCAGCCACGGGCGTGGCATTTCAGGTGGAACCAGGCCCTCCTCTCATGTCTGAAAATCGTGCGTCCAGCCACAATACGGCGTATACTCACACAACATTCCCGCGCCCACCCACGAGCCCGCGACCACGCTCGCGCCCAAAAGCGCGCTCAAATGGAAACCTGCCCGCTTTCCGCTGACTCCCCGCCGCCGCCCGATCCCTGCCAGTTCCCTGCCCACCACCACCGAGAGCAGCGCCAGCGAGGCCACGAGCGCCAGCCTTCCGTACGCCAGCAGCAAGTGCGCGTCGAGGTCGGACGCGGTCGCTACCGTGGCGGTGACAGACACCAGCAATGCGCAGGCACTAGCACACAGGCCGGCGAGCTTCCAATCACCCCGTAGCGGGACGCAAGCGAGACAGGTGGCGGCCAACGAGGGGCCCAGCGCTCGCAACCAGAGAGGCAGCAGCACTCGCAACCCGGCGGCCCACCGGAACTCGTCCCCCATTCCTGCAGCGGCGGCAATCCCTACCGCCGCGCCGGGCCCGAGGGACGCCGACGCGGTCAGGTAGGCCGCCAGCTGGACACCTGTCGCGACGCCGTGCAAGCAGAGGGCCGCACCGGCGAGCGCCACAAAGGCGGCCACGTCTGGGTGCATCTGGGCGAGGAGCAGGTGGGCCAGGGGGGTGTCCTCAAAGTGGGGGGTGGCATCCTCAAAGTGCTGGCCCCTGCATGCACCTTTGTGCTGCGCGGCGCTTGTGGCCACCTTGTGCTTTGGAGACGTCGCGGCCGCTGACTCCTTCAGGGACCTCACGGTGCCCGCTCCATGCGTGATCGGGTCCTCTACGTCAATACTACTGCCGCCGGCACATGCATGCCCGTGGCCGTGGTCATGGCCATGGCTGTGGTCATGGGTGTTGCCATGGCCATGGCTGTGGGCATGGGAATGGCCATGGCCGTGGGAGTGCCCGTGCCCATTCATGTGGGGGCAACCCGCGCCCCCACCCCCACCCCCGCATGGGTCCACGGTGCCACCATAATTCCCCCCCTTGTCGAGCGGGCTTCCTCGAGAGCACGATTCGGAATATGCACCGCAGACTTGCTGCGCGCTGCTCACGTGCGCGTTTATACAGGGACCCCCTCCGAGCGCGCCTCCAGATGCTCTTCCCGCATGACAGGCGTGTGCGATCCCGTGGCCGCTGCTGTTACAGGCATGCTCCAGGTCACCATGCGGGTGCGCGGCAGGGTGGGCATGATCATCGTGAATGTTGTCGTCGAGAGACGGCGATGCGATGTTAGAGAAGGAGGCAGACGCGTGCAGTGCGTGGAGCTTCCCGTGCGTGCTCTTCTGCTGCCATGCCGCCACCGCCCGCGCGGCGGCCCCCGCGCCCCACGCGCTCGCCGCCACGCAGGCCGCCAGCGCGACAAACAGCGCGGCCACGTCGTGGTGCACCCACCAGGACGCGAGCGTGGCACCGAATGCCTCCACGGGGGACGAGCTGGACACGGGGACTTGGCGCGGTTTCGGCCAGCGGTGGAGCGAGAGCGCCGTGGTGACGGCTTCGGCCGCCAGGGCACCCAGCACAAAGCCCAGGAGGCGCGGCTGCGAGGCCCCCCCGCTGCCATAGTTAAGGTTGCTTGAGGGAGGCGGGTGCGCGGAATAAATGAGTTTGCGCTTGTTGTCGGGGGATGAGGGGCAAGGGCGATACGGATCCGAAAGAGGGCCATGACTGTGGCCATGCCCATGCCCATGGGTAGGGTCAATGTGATCGTGGGCGTCATTAGGGCCGCCTCTTGACCCTTTTCCGTGCAGCGCAGCCGAGGACGAGGTTGCTATTTCCGTCAGCAAAGGAGCAGCCAGGGGCCCTGACGCTCTGATCCGCCTTTCCCCACCGCCACCCGCTAGGAGCGCTTGACGTGCGCCGAGGACCACCCAGGGCAGCGCGGTGCCGGCCGTGCTGGCCAGCAGGGAGGTGGAGACTGGCAGGAGCAGCCGGCTCGCCTCGGGGCTCTCCATGCGCTCGACGAACATGCGGAAGGCCTCCATGCCGGCGGCGGCAAAGGTGGCCGAGGTGGCGGCAGTGGCAGCGCCGACCTCCTGCGGCCGCAGGTAAGGGGGGGCGAGCAAGGAGGCGGGCGCCAATGGCGGACAAACTTTTAACACGCGATTCAGGACAGACGAGCGGTCAATGTGGCAGGGGAGGACCCAAGGGAAGAGAGGGACTTGGAAGATTGTCACGTCCCAAGGCTCACTCAGGGTTCGCTTGACATAAGTTAGCTGCGCCAGGCGAATCAGGAGACCTGCGGAACGCAGAGGGCAGACAGCATGCTGGAGAGTAAATACTCAGGGAGATGGCAGGACGCCATCTACAGGGGAACTGGGTGCGTATGGAAACATGGAAAATTTGAGACTTGCTTAGGCGGCGATGCACAGCAAGTCATGCACTCCCTATGTACTGACCTTTTGCCTATGGACGAGTGACACTAATAACCTACTCCACTTAACACTGCACTAGTGGTAGTGGACCATAACCGCGCGCTCACCTCCACACTCTCAGGGAACAGGTCGCCGAACACCAGCCAGACCATGCAGCCAGCCGCAAACCCAAGCCCAAAGGGCAGCAGCAGCGCAAACTTCTCCACAAACAGAAACGCAGGTACCGCGGCGATCACCTGGGGTGGCCGGGGGGGGGGGGGGGGGGGGGGGGGGGGGGAGAAGGGTTGATGGATAAATCTTGGTGAGTGGTGTGTGGGGAGCAAAGGAATCCAAGGGGGGGGCTGACACATGTGTATCAGTAACACACACGCAGTCATGGGTGGGGGAGGGGGGGGGGGGGTCGTGAGATGCTTTGAGAAAAAGAGCGGCTGCCATGCGACAGTAAGAGGGGGGGGGGCTGCATGCGCAAGTATTTGTCACAACTGTTATACCAGCATCGTCACTGTGGCCATGCCCCACGGAAAAAGAAAAAACAGAGACGACACCAACAACACCAACAACACCACCAACAGCAATGACAGCACCAACAAGGATGATAGAAGCAACACCCACAATAGGCCAATATCTTGTGCACCTGCAGCACCACGGTCACTATACCCCACAGTGGATGACAGGTATAGTGACCATGAAACAAAAACGGAAGGAACAACAAGTAAAGGTCGCCCACTTCCGTTTTCTCGCGGCATCGCGGTCGCTGTACTCCACATAAGGCATTACTTAACACTCCACATACAACAATACGCAGCGATATATTCCTAGTACCGGTACTAACAAAAGTCCACCCCCTTCTGTCCTACCTGCGCTGTCGCGGTCGCTATATCCAACAATCATATCATAGAAACAAGGGATACCAACTTCAGAAATACCACCCAGAAGTAATAACACAAGGCCACCCCCATGCCCTACCCGCCACACCCCCGTTCTGTTCACCTGCGGCGTGGCGGTCGCGATACACCACATATGATAACATAAAAGCCACTCTCCACACGTGACGTAATAATGATCATAGCATCCCCAACGGGCGGCCACCCCTTCTGTTCACCTGCGGCGTGGCGGTCGCAATACTCCACAACGCGGCGCGCTTGGGGGGCATGCCCCTGGACACCAGCACCATCGACACGGCCAGGCCCTCTGGTATGTTGTGCATGCCGATGGCGAGCGTCACAAGGATCCCCTCCGCCATGCCGCGCCGCCCGCAGTAGGACACCCCCACGCCACCCCCCTCGCCGAACGCGTGGAGGAACATGGTGGAGAGGACGAGGATGGACTTGCGCGCGCCCGCACCCTGCAGGGAGAGGAGGCTGACCTTGTCGACGTTCGAGAGGGCCTGGGGGGAGGGGGAGGGGCAGAGGGGCAATAAAGGGGGGGGAAAGGGGGGGCGGAAGAAGGGGACAATCGAAGGGGAATAGCAAAGGGGATGGAGAGAGGGGGGAAGGGCAAGGGGGGAAAGAGGGAGTTAGCGAGGGGGAACAAGGGGGTAGGGCGAATGAGAGTTTTGGAGGAAGGGAGAAGGTCGGCAGATGCTGCAAAATTTGCACAATAGCATGTCAACAAAGGGCAGAAGGAAGGAGATGCGACTGGCGCAGTATCGAGGACAAACAAAGTTGAAACCGCCAGCACCACAGGGGCAGATGGGGACATGGGCAAGAAGGGGGGCCACGAGTAAGAGGGGCCTAGGGCAGAAGCGCCAAGGGGCGTTAAAGAGGGGGGGGGGGGGGGGGGCGGGGTGTACAGAAGCCGCATCAGAGGGACAGCGCGACAGGAGCCATGGCCAACGCGGTAAACTTAACAAAACTGTAGGGGGTTCCAGGAGGGTACGTCTCTGTGTGTGTGTGTGTGTGTGTGTTGGTAAGCGCGGTGTGGGTGCACAAAAGCGGAAGGGGTGGGGTGGGGTGGGGTGGGGTGGGGTGGGGCGGGGCGGGGCGGGGCGGGGCGGGGCGGGCGGGGCGGGGCGGGGCGGGGCGGGGCGGGGCGGGGCGGGGCGGGGCGGGGCGGGGCGGGGCGGGCGGGGCGGGGCGGGCGGGGCGGGGCGGGGCGGGGCGGGGCGGGGCGGGGCGGGGCGGGGCGGGGCGGGGCGGGGCGGGGCGGGGCGGGGCGGGGCGGGGCGGGGCGGGGCGGGGCGGGGCGGGCGGGGCGGGGCGGGGCGGGGTGGGGCGGGGCGGGGCGGGGCGGGGCGGCGGGGTGGGGTGGGTGGGGTGGGGTGGGGTGGGGTGGGGTGGGGTGGGGTGGGGTGGGGTGGGGTGGGGTGGGGTGGGGTGGGGTGGGGTGGGGTGGGGTGGGGTGGGGTGGGTGGTGGTGGCGGCGTGAGGGGGGAGGTGCAGCAGGGACCGGACCGCAAGAGATCATTTGCTGATAAAAGGGCTAGGGGCATCTTAATATTATCAGTTTATCATAATATAGATTGAAAATTTAGATACAAAAGGATAGGAGTAGCTTAGCAAGCAAAGCATTGGACCTGAAAATTTTTCCTTTCGATCAGATGGCCATTGGTTCAAGTCCCCTAGGTTCGATTCCTAGCAAACCGAAGGGCCCATAGCTCGGTTGTTCTATACGCCATATATGTGTATTGTCGGTAGTTCAAATTTGTTTGCTTGGGCCCCATTCTGAGCATTGAAGAGGATATACTGGCTAGTGGACTTGGACCAACCGCTCGGTGAAGTAAGAACAGAGGGGGGAAAGGACCGGTTTCTTTACCCAAGGATTTGTCAACCCCTGATTGGGGCATTTTGGTGCATAAACAAGAAAAATTTTTTAGCACAAAAGGGAAATCATTCTACATATATGTGCATATACATATACATTTACAACCACAACACATAAATCTTCTCATATACGCGAAGCAGCAAATTCCCGTTGCAGGCTGCAGGCATGTGGTGCCAACAGGTTTACATATTTGCTAGCCTTGAAAACCTTTGTAACTCCCCGACCTGCCGACCAAGCATGAATACCGAGTACATCGGCCGTGACTGCCAACCATGCGTCTGTTGTGTGGGCAGAAGAGAGACATAGGCCGAAGTGACATGCATGTGCCATGATGTCAATGATGTTATTTTGCCAACACACGGGTAGAGCAGGGTCACAAATGCAAACAACAAACTCACCTGATGGCAGTAACGGATGAAGAGCAGGCCCATGATGAAGCCAGTGATGACGCCCTCGCCGCCATAAGGCTGCCCTTCGTGAACCAGACCGAAGCTTGCCGCCATCATCACCCCGCAGGCGAGCGCGTTGGCAACTCCCGACCAATAGGCAGGCAATTTCTCCACAAAAAAGAAGGGCAACGATCCCAGGCTAGTGACCAGGACCATGATGATACTGCAGAATAGAACCGTCCACACCGAAACCTTGTGGTGCTCGCCGGGCACATGCGGGGCAGACAATTCGGGCACAGCCCCATAGGCGACGCCATTGTCCGCATCATGAGACGATTCCACACCCAGTGGCGCTCGCTCTGTGTCCAACGAAGCCAAAACTATCGGTGAAAGGGCTACTAGGGCAAGGAGCAAGCCCAGGCTGATCCGGGTGCAGGCGACACGGGCATGATCAGCGCAAAGCATTGCACCCAGTTAAGCTGACGGCGCGAAGGAAGCTGTTCTCATGGCTATGGCGCCACGCGATGACAAACTTCTTCATTCCCCAGTGCCATGTCAAGCAAAGACATGATGAGCTGAATGCAAACTGAAACTCTTTCCGGCACTAGGTATCTCTTGTCGCGCCCTCCTGGCCGACAATAAATTTGCGCGTACTTAGCCCATGCATATCGTCGGGCATACTGCCTGTAACGAAGGGTAGTCACATTACTTCTGTTAGCCCCGAACAATACTGAACGGTATAGGCAAGACGATGGCCGAAAAGTAACCAGAGGCTCAAATCAAAGGGTTTCATTCCGGACGTTTCCACTTTTCCAGGACTGCTTTCATAGCTTGTGACGACCACGTCTGGAGAGCCTATCATCGAGAATATCAGCCAAGCATCTCCCTACCATCTGGTTGCCGAGTAGTTAAACTCCGCCAACCCCGCTTGCGTTTGTGATCACGTCACGACGGTCACGTTGTACAGTAGCCCGTTTCGCGAGGAATTTACTGACTATCTGGAAGACGTTTTGAGATCACGGTGTCAGCGATACAGTTCAGGCTAGTTCAGCTCAGTTATTTCCCACGCCGGCCGTGCCTGCAATAACGCAGTCCAAAACAAGAAAAGCATTTCCACCTTGATTCCACCAGCAGAAGTAATTCCAGTCAGAATGAGCTGACGTTTCGTCAATGGCAGATAGTTAACTTGGTAAGATACGTATCCCCACTCTCGAATGCAGGTTTCTCTCATATTTGTCCGCTATATCGACTTCCTGGATAATTCAAAACATTAGTTTAGGGCGGAGTTTGGGGATTACATTTCTATTATGGCTGGGGTGGTGCTATTTCAGCACAGGCATTCAACGTTTGCGTCCGATACAACGTACCGGCTACTATTACAGCTGCGGTCACCCAAACATCGGAAGCAATTGCTGCCCAATCAGCTGAAATCGGCGGTGATCTCACCTTTAACTTACGCCCGTGGGCAGCGGACACCAGCCGGCAGGGTTAGTAAGGCCCCGGCTGTGGTCATGGCATCTGCCGTCAGGTCCCAACGACAAATGATGCAACGAGAACCTTACCACGCACCCGCGTGGCTCGCAGGGCTGCAACCTCCGGCCGAGCGCATAGCCCTTGGGCAGGTGCGTATCATGCAGCAGACAGGAACAGCAAATGCTGCGCTGTATTCAATGTCTGATTTCGATGGTGTCATTCTTTTGCAAGTGCTTGAAACGCTCCCCGCTGATTTTTTCCTTCGCTTCATTCTGTCGACCTGGCTTCCCACAGTTTCCAACCCCGATTCACATATGGCAGCCCCCGGGCCTTCCCAAAGGCGTGGAGCTGTGGATCAAGGTACGCCGTTCGCGCACCTGGAATTCGCCTGCAGCTGACGTTGGTTTCCCTGTACCGAATTAATTACTATCGCGGAGACGGACCAAGAAATGTGAGGAAGTGAGTTCGAGAAACCCATGGCTTGTTTTTTGTACTGGGGCCATGGCTTCAACAACTGAAGGTCATTACCCTGCTTTGCAGTGTAACAATCATGCTATCCCATTTCTAAAAAAATACGCATTCGTCGATTCTCTTATGAGGAAGTAGGTTTCAGTACATCAAGAGCGGTCATTTTCAGGGTTCATGAGCCTACACATGATAATATGATGATCGTTCGATGTGGGAATTCTTAGAAATGGCAGAGACTGTTGCAGTAGGGTGGGAGGGAGGGGGGGGCGCGGGAGGGGGGGGGGGCAGTGTGTGTGTGTGTGTGTGTGTGTGTGTGAGAGAGAGAGAGAGAGAGAGAGAGAGAGAGGGGGGGGGGGAGGGAGGGAGGGAGGAGGAGGGAGGGAGGGAGGAGGGAGGGAGGGAGGGAGGGAGGGAGGGAGGGAGGGAGGGAGGGAGGGAGGGAGGAGGGAGGGAGGGAGGGAGGGAGGGGGAGGAGGGAGGGAGGGAGGGAGGGAGGAGGGAGGGAGGAGGGGGGAGGGGGGAGGGGGGGAGGGGGGAGGGGGAGGGGGAGGGGGAGGGGGGAGGGGGGAGGGGGGGAGGGGGGGAGGGGGGAGAGGGGGGGGGGAGGGAGGGGGGAGGGGAGGGAGGGAGGGGGAGGGGGAGGGGGGAGGGGGGAGGGGGGAGGGGGGAGGGGGGGAGGGGAGGGGGGAGGGGGGGAGGGGGGAGGGGGAGGGGGGGAGGGGAGGGGGGAGGGGGAGGGGAGGGGGGAGGGGGGAGGGGGGGAGGGGGAGGGGGGAGGGGGGAGGGGGGAGGGGGGAGGGGGGAGGGGGGGAGTGTGTCGGGGGGGGCAGGTACCCTCTCGCAGGCTGTGGAGCACGAGTGGAACTGGACTGAACTGAATGCAAGCATGTATGGCTGCGTGTATGTCTGCTTGTGTGTGACTACATTGAGGCTGTATTGGTAGAGCCTAGAGCCGGGGCCGAAGAGCAGCCAGCATGGCCGGTCAGTCCTTACCAGCACGCAGCGTGTGGTGGAGCGGATTAGTTTGTCTACATGGAAGAGTGAGAGGGAAGGGGATCCGGAAGGGGGGGAAAGGGTTACGGCGAGGGATGAATTTAGGAATTTTTAGGGGGGGCATTTATCAAGTGAAGGGCTTGTCTGGTAAGATAAGAGGTGGGTTACTGGACTTGGAAAGGTTGAACCTGAATGAGGATGGGGTGGGAGGGAGGGTGCTCACTTCAGGCATAATAACCTCTTACCGCCTCTTACCATCTGTGACACCTTAGGTTGTTACACCTTACGTTGTCATCATACCTCAGTGCTACAGTTGCCCTCCTCTTCACCCACCTTCCAATCGGGTTGACATAACCATCATCAGTTGCTCTAATCGTGACCCACCTTCCAACATCGCCCCAATCATCATGCAATTTCCAATCATGTATTAATCTCTCTCTCTCTCTCTCTCTCTCTCTCTCTCTCTCTCTCTCTCTCTCTCTCTCTCTCTCTCTCTCTCTCTCTCTCTCTCTCTCTCTCTCTCTCTCTCTCTCTCTCTCTCTCTCTCTCTCTCTCTCTCTCTCACACACACACACACACACTGTCTCTCTCTGTCTCTCTCTGTCTCTCTGTCCCCCCTCCCCCCCCCCCACTCTCTCTCGCGCGCACCCCCCGCCTTTCTCTCCCTCCCTCCGGCTTAATCTCTTTTCCCCCTCCTCTCTCCCTCCCCCCCCCTCCTCTGGCATGCTTGGTCCCTGCAGAGGGACGACCTGACCGGCATGCAGCTGAGCGGCAACAAGGTGCGGAAGCTCGAGTTCCTGCTTGCGGACGCCACAGCAAAGGGCCACGACTGCGTGGTGACCATCGGCGGCATCCAGAGCAACCACTGCCGCGCGACGGCGGTGGCGGCGCGCTACACGGGGCTGGACAGCTGCCTCGTCCTGCGCACGAGCAAGGTGGGTAGTAGATGGTCACTACAGCTAGTTATATACTGTCATAGCAGCAACAATGGCAGCGGTTTACTGGGCAGCTGCCTCATCCTGCGCATGAGCAAGGTGGGTAGTAGATGGCCACTATATCTGTTCCTCTGGTATGATAGTATCATAGCAGCAACGATGGCAGCTGTCTGCTGGGCAGCTGCCGCTTCCTGCGCACAAGCAAGGTGGGTGGAGCTTGAGCATTGACGCAATTCTGAGCTTTCAACAACACATATCATCACCACACACATCACCACACTGTTCCCATCATACTGCGTGCACCACACACATCACCACACTGTTCCCATCACACTGCATCCACCACACTGTATCCACCACACTGTATTACACACCAGTAACAGCAATGACCGTTTCACTGCAGGGAAAGAGGGGGGGAGGCAGAAGAAGAGGGAGGAGGGGGGGCGGGGCGACTGCCTTGTCCTGTGCACGAGCAAGGTGATTAGGAGTCGCTAGTGACAAAGCTAGCATACAAACAGCAGCGAGGACTATGTTATTAGCGAGGGAGGCACCACCAGCACTCTAAGGTTTGTCATGCACGAGAAGAGCGTAGGGTGCTTTGCTAGTGAATAAATGTTACGCATGAGACGCATTTGTAGAAGGTGGTATAAAAAATAGAAGGCATTTTTAGAATGTGGTATAAAAAATAGAAGGCATTTTTAGAATGTGGTATAAAAAATAGAAGGCATTGTGGATACGAAGGAAGCCAGCATCCTCCCCCCCGCCCCTATCTTATGTGTCCCATTTGTATACTGATGCTGTCCCCTGTTTTTGCTTATGTCGCTACCTGCCATCTACAAACCACCCAATGCCGCCCCTGCTTTTCTTTTTGGTGATGGCAACCCCCGCCACCTCCACCCAATCCCGCCTTACGTCTTTTTTGCGTCTCTGCTTCTGGTTAGTTCCTATTGCGCCCTGTTGCGCCCTGTTGCACCCTGTTGCGCCCTGTTACTTCTTGTTTGCTTCCCATCTCATAACATGGCTGTCACCGATTGTGGCTATCACCAAATGTGGCTATTACCGATTGATGTCATGCGCCGCGGCCCCCCTTTCTCCCGTCCCCAGGCCCTGGTGGACTCGGATCCTGGCCTGGTGGGAAACCTGCTGGTGGAGCGCATGGTGGGCGCCAGCATCCAGCTCGTCACTAAGGAGGAGTACGCGACACATGGCGGCATGGTGGGTGCCCTCCCGGAATGGTCACCGGGCTCGAGGTGACATGCAGTAGCATAGCTGCATGTAGAAACTTCCTGTGTGTACAGGTGGTTGGCGTGGTCTATACGTGACACATGGCGGCGTGGGGATTCGCGCCTCTTGCATGATGGCTGGGCTTGCGAGCAACAAACAGTTGGAACATAATTGGAACATTATTGGAACATTATTGGAACATTATTGGAACATTATTGGAACATTATTGGAACATTATTGGAACATTATTGGAACATTATTGGAACATTATTGGAACATTATTGGAACATTATTGGAACATTATTTTAACAGTTGGAAGTTCGGCTTATGTGGTGGAGCATATACAAAGTATTTGCGAAGCCAATTTATTTGGACAGCGTGTGAAGAGGGGACGCAGTTCGAGAAATTGCTCGATGGATTGGCGTCTGCTGTTTGGACGGTGGATCCTGACGCAAAATACCTAACT
>RPFO01000156.1:444277-569376 GCA_009746045.1 Mesostigma viride
ACACAACAATAGCCATCTAGTGCAAAATGTCGGAGGGCAGGACCAGACTGGTGGGAAACGTTTTGTGCCAGCGATCTTGCTGAGCCCAATGCCAAGAATGATCCGCTGACCCATGGCTGGCTGGACGGCGGAGCTCATGATTTTTGAGTTTGCGCACCGTTTTTGGTCAACTAGATCGCAATAGAAGCATCTCCTCAAGATCTAAAAATCCATCTATCAAGCCATGGGTATCGCGCAATATCGCAAAAGTTCTGACGATGCCACCATAACACAGCCTTGAACTCACAGCAATCCCAAGCTCACAGCCGGAAGCAACTCCTCCGGATGCCAACCTTTCGCGCTGATATGAGATATCCAAGCTGTCCCCCCCGGTCTGTCTACCTTGCAACTCTGCACACTGCTCCGCACCAAGCTCATTGCCAACGTCCAAGAAAACGTGCATCGCTCACACCCAGTTGGATGGCCACCATTTTGGCGCTGGCTTCCCGGTTTGTTGCTCCTTGTCCAGAATACGCTACGCTTTCCCAGGAACAATGTGCCAAGGTTCCCAAGTTCATGGCACACTAGCAAACAAGTCATCTGCCCAGCCACAGGGGCAGGGTCGAGTCTTCCAAGGGGAAACACTGCTTTAACAACCGGTGCACGCTTTTATGAAAACTATCTCCCCAGCCACCATCGGTGACAAAGTCGATTATTCCAAGTTAGAAACGCTGCTGGACCTGACGGTGGAATTTCTGCGGGTCGTGACTGTAGTCAGTTACCTTCGTTGCAACGACCATGACTTCTGGCTGGTGGGCATTCCTGGCCACAAGAGCCTCCTGCACAACTGCTGACGGGCAGCCGTAGCAGCAGCTGCATCTTCACGGAGCACCTTCTCGAGCAAGGACCCCATCCGAACTGCGATGAAGGAGCAGCTGTCGCCGATTGCTGAGCAGCTCGCAGCCCTGACTGCGCCTGACGGCCCGCTCACCAGCATCAAGGCCAAGGTCAACAAACATTGCATGCGAAGTCGCACAAAAGCTCCGGCCCCAGTTTACCGCCATGCCTGGCAATATTGCTGCAAACCACTACCCCTCTGACCACCCGCCTGAACCGGGTGGAAGGCAAAGTCAGCCAAGGCATCGTGAAGCTGGAGGCAGTCGCCACCAAGGTCGAGGCCATGGCCACGCACGTCCCCGAGATCGCCGAGCGGACAGGCACCATACCAATAGCCACCCAACCTGCCGGTAGGGCCAGCGATGACCTGTCGACCTGCTCCTGAGCAGACCTGGAAGACAAGCGCCGCGAGGCCACCGACCGCGACCGTGGCCGCTGCCGAGTCATCCTCAGGAACTTCCACGTGGCGCCCGGGGAAATTCCGGCCTCTTTTCTCGGCGAGCTCCAGGACAAGCTCGTCGCGCGATCGACTGGAGCTGCAAGGCCAACTGGTGACGCTGCAGGGTGCCCACCGCCTGCCAAAGTCACGGGACAAGGCTGGGCCCCCACCAGTGCTCCTCACCTTACAGCCACATGGTTGGCAGAGCTGCGGGCCCCTCTCTCGCCGCAAGACGCTGGAGAACTCCCCTTGGCCACTTGACGACGGCCTGATGCCTGCTTAGCAGCAGCAGCGCCGCGACCTGTGGCCCGACTACATCTGCCACAAGGCCAGCCCCGAGAAGCCCCAAGTGTACTGGCAGGGCGGGGCCTTTGTCAACAACAAATTGTGGAAGCCCCCTGGGGCTCCCCTGGGATAGAGAAAGCTAACTGGTTAGATGGGAACGTTGGAAGTGGCATGACTTGTGCACTTGCATTGGCATTGGAGCATGGGTTAGCCATGTCCCAGCTGATGGTAGCCATTAGCTTGCGCCTCAGCCTATGTCTTGACGGCACCTCACGTTTGCAGCATCCGCTTTTTTGTCAGCTCAAAGCATCCGCTTTGCGTCAGCCTACTTGTTGTATTGCACCCACAATTGGGCCTGCACCATGCTGCAGAGAGGGTCCTCTGTGGCCTGCCACTTGAGGCAGTGAGAGAAGCTCGTGCAAGCTCGTCGTGGGCACCTCCCTCCTCTTTCCTTTATTGGTACCCACGTGACGCAGTCTACCTGCTTTTCATTTACTAACCTGTTAATTCATTAATGTTGTGCCAACGGCCGAGGTGCAGGGTTTCCTGAATTAGGCAGTGTTGTTTGAAGTGTTTCCTTTTTGTTCCCGGTTCAACATCAGTTACCCCAGGTGACATCTAATTCTCGATCCCTCTGTATGATGGAATTTGCGTGCGTATGTCCCTGCTATCCTGCGTGTCAGTGGGAAAGCTTTATTCGGGTTCCTTGCAGATGTCCAGAAAGCACCTCAAAAGTGGGAGGGCCGGCGGGTCCTATTTATCCACACTGGCGGCCTGCTGGGCATGTATGATAAAATGGATCAGCTGCAAACCATTGTTGAGGGGTATTCCCCAGCAGCACGCTTGTTCCCTGGTAAGTAAGTAAGTACTTGCGTGTCATGCGCATGGGCATGCCACGGAGTACTATGCTAATCTCGTTAGAAAAAATAATTACACGAAAGTTACAAATATCGCCTGCATCATGCCCCAACCATACAGCCGCTCTGCATCACGCCTGACCTCTTTCTCCTTGACGGCTCTCGAGTCCTGTATCGGGACCGCGTCAAGTTGCTGGGCAGCCTACTCCCCAGCTGCGAGGCCGATGTGGACCACCGTATCTCCCTCGCCTGGCAATACCGGGCCCTGTGGCGCAAGCCCTTGGGCAAGATAGAGAAACAGGACCTGTTTAAGGTCCTAGTCCTCCCTGTTCTTACGTACGGGGCCGCTCGAGACGTGGACCCTCACAGCCGACCTTGCCAGAAAGCTGGACGGTGCGGTCACTGAATCATCTGCAATTCATGTGCACATGGATGACGTGTTTTTCGGCACGCACGCCTCGATCGCTTGTGGAACTGTGCCGGCACCTTCACCGCCAGTATCGCCTTCGAACACTGGGACCGGCTCCGAGGCCCCGCATTTGCTCCAAACCGTTGCGCGGACCTTCTTCACGTTACCCCTCGCCGGCCCCCGCCTTCAGCCGACATCGCTCTCTGCTCCCTCGATAGATCCTCGGGCGCACCGAGGCCGAGATCTGGGATCTCCCGCCGGCCTCGATCCGCCCCCACCGCCCTCGCCGCAACCACATTTCGCTCTGGACATCCTCATCAAATCAAAATCAAAATCAGAATCCTCATGGAGCTCCTTGCACAGCACGTGAACCCCCTTGCCGCAGATGTGGTGGCATTGGGCGGCACGCTGGCGCTGAGCTCCCTCACCATTCCACCACCGCCACCGCCTGAGGTGCCTCCAATACCATGCCGACGCTATCACTGCCCAGCTCCTTGACATCGACCAGCGCCTCAAGGACAATGTCATTGCCATCGAGTGCCTGCAAAACATGCCGCAGGCCTCATGCACTGCCCATGCGATGAAGGACATTGCCGCTCGGGTAGCACCTGCTGGCCCAGCCGACGATGCTCCTCCCACCCAGACCTGGGCGGACATGCTGAAGCACCAGCCACCGACCACCTCCGCCGCCTCCACCATCGCTGCACAGCTGAAGCAACAAGCGCTCGACCTCCGCGAGGAGGCGCCGACATCACCAAGCGCAGCCATAACGTCATCGTCAAGCACTTCGAACGACCAGCCGACAGGTGAGGACTCCGAGTCTCTTGCCATCGCGTTTAAGCGTGAATCCTTACCCCCCATGACACTCATCGGGCGGAGCTCAGGATGTCAGTTGTCCAGTTCCCCGCGCGCGGGGTAAGGCTGGACCTGCTCCCCTGGTCCACACCTTTAAGTACATGGCGAATAAGCTTCGCATGTTGTTGCATGCACCGCACAAGAAGCTCGAGAGGACTTTCTAGTTCCTACACGCTAGACGACGACTTGACCCTGGCGCAGCAACAACGGCGATGGCCGGGAGCTATGGCCAACCTACCTCCAGCTCCGGCAGACCGGGGGGGGGCAGCCGGTATACATACTTGAGGGGGGCGGTCATCCACGTCGACCACAAGCTAGCCCTAGCTGGCACTTGGCTGGCACTTGGCAGGCGCCCCCTGCCACCCCGCGAGCGACCCCAGCCTACGGAATATATAGCAGTAGCCGGAATATATAGGGCTTGAACGATCAGGGGAAGGCTTGGCTTCACTCCGTTTCCCTTGAGGGGAGCGTGGGGTCCGCATTCCTGCGCGCCCTCCCCATGAGCCCTTTGTTCACGCTGGTTCCGGCCCTTTACGCCATCGCTCTCCGCCACCAGCTCTTTGCCCCGCAACCTCTCATCACGGCGGGTGCGTCCTGCGGCAGCTGCGGGCTTGCTCTGGATACTACTGGGACGCACTACATCGCGTGCATGGGTGGCCAGCAGAACCAGACCTGGTTCCTCTATCTCCATATACCGCTCTCCTCCGGGTGGTGTGTGCCATGGTTCGGTCGGTCTTTCCCCACTCCACCATCAAGTGCGAGGACGCGGATGGGGCCGCCCTCTACTCACCCAACCACCGCCCCGACATTACCGTGCTTGACTACGACGGGCAGGGTTGCCACCTGCTCATCGATGTCTCCGTGGCTCGGCCGCTTTCCGGTCGCCACATCCTCCGGGCGGCTGTGGATGCCGGCGCTGCTGCCACTGTGGCTGAGCGCGACAAGTTTGCCTCCTACGGCAATGTGGGGCCCCACCGGGTCATCCCCTTTGTCCTTGAGGAGTTCGGGGCCATGGGCCCCAAGACAGCGGAGTTTTTCCACGAGTGCTGCCAGCGCCGTGAAGACCGCCTCGACCTCGAGGGTCAGACCGCCCCGTGGTCGGCCCGCACGTGGTCCTCGTATTGGCGGCAGCGCCTGTCACTCGCCCTCACTCGCACCGTGGCTGATGTGTTATTCCGCCGCACCCGGGCCGACTTTGTCGCGACCCATGCGGTCTAGATCCCTTCCAGGCCTGCATGGTGGGCCGGCAGCGCTGTTGCTGCGTGTAGTTTTGTGATGTCTAGTTAGTTGTACCTTGTGCCGCTGGCGTGATCCTTGGATGTCTGTGTCAGCTTACTATTAATTTCTTCAGGGTTATTCTCCCAGTTATCGGGTTTTTCCTTATGTTGCATGCCTATCTCACCTCCGTAATCTATCATTCTCAATGAATATATAGCAGTAGTCTAGATTAGTCAGTACGTCTTAGCTTGGCCCACGCCTAAGTGCGCATGTGCGCCTATGATGGGACTCCCCACGGATAATGCTTATTATATTATAGTATATTATATTATGCCTAGCTTTGCCTATGCAGAGAGCTACTCTCTGTTGAGACGCCATTAATTAATTAATTAATTAATTAATTAATTAATTAATTAATTAATTAATTAATTAATTAATTAATTAATTAATTAATTAATTAATTAATTAGACTCATGCTCCCGTTGGGGAGTCACGTACGGAGCATTAACCCCGATGGATGGATGAATGGGTGCAAACAGTCCTACCGGTCTAATCTATCTATATCCGCTACCTACAACATCTATCGAAACAACATCACTAACTACAACATCTATCTAAACAACATCATGCTACCGGCCCTATAGGGAAGCTGTCTGGCGTGCCTCCCGCGGGTTTGTACACGCGGGCGCTTCCCCACGGGGGGGGGCTCGTTGTCCTCTATGACCTGCATGGGCCCACGTGGCCTTGTCCATAATCTTCTTCCAAATCACGGAGAGGCCTAGGCCCCCCATGTCCTCTACTAGCTGAACATTCTTTGAAGGTGCGGGCCTTGCGGCGTCTAGCATCACGGGGCCCGGCCCGCGTCAGGAGGTGCCGGCCAGGCTGTGCTGGCGCCGCAGTCCCGCGGGAGGGCCACGTTCACGAGGTGTCTACCTGGTTGGTGCGAGCTAGGTGCCCTACGAGCTGCAGGCGCCGCTGCTTAATGGTGCTGAGACGCCATGCCTAGCCATTGTTTAGCCATGATCATCTTCCACCCTATGAAGTGAGATAGACAACAATGCCTGGACGCATGGCGATCAAACGCCGTGGAAGGACTAGGGTAGTTGTCTGAGAGGAATGACGTGAAGGCCGCGGGAGCCGCGCGTGGCTATCTCTAGGAAGACCTGCATGGAGGATCGAGACTGAGGGTAACAAGAAAGGTTGATAGGGAACACACACACACACACACACATGTGCACACACACGTGTACACATAACACCAACAAAAACAAAAACAAAAACAACTAGTAGGAAGGAAAATCTAGGGGACGCATTAATTCCTTAATTAATAAGCACGTGACTGCGTCACGTGGGTGCCAGTACAGAGTATTAAAGGAGCCTTCAACCCTATATACACAGCGAGGAGGGAGGGCGCCCTAGCTTCTCTCACTGCCGCAGGTGGGCAGGCCACAGAGCGCTCTCTCCACGGCATGGTACCACGGCATCATACCGGGGCGCAAAACTGTTGTGGGTGCAATACAACCAGTGCAATACCATAGGTAGGCTGACGCATAGCTTACAGTGCTACAAATGTGAGGTGGGCTCAAGACGTCGGCTAATTAAGGCGCAAGCTGATGGCCACAAGGTGCCAGAGCTAATTGAAGGTAAGTACTGTAACGCTGTGCGCTAATATCGTTTCAAGTGCTGTAATGCCTAAGCTATCCCATCATCGATTGCCCCCATCTAGACAACTAGCTGGAGAGCTCTATCCCGGGGAAGCCCGGGGGGGCTTCCACAGTTTCTTGTTGACACATGTAGAGGTCCCCGCCCCGCCAGTACACTTGGGGCTTCTCGGGGTTGGTCTTGTGGCGGATATAGTCGGGCCACTCGCGGCGTTGCTGCTGCTGGGCTGGCGTCAGGTCGTCGTCAAGCGACACTAGGAAGTCGGGTTCTGAGATTTTTCTCAGGTCCTGAGTTTTTTCTGAGATTTTTCTCAGGATTCCTGAGATTTTCTCAGGATTTCCTGAGATTTCCTGATTTTTTTCTCAAGAAATCCTGAGAATCCTGAGTTTTTTCTGAGATTTTTCTCAGGAATCCTGAGATTATATCAGGACTTTCTCCTGAGAATCCTGAGAAGTGCCTGAGATGCGTCTCGCCACACACTGAGAAACACTGAGAATCCTGAGAAAATCCTGAGATCCTGAGAAAAATGTCGGAACAACACAAAAAATCTCAAGATCTTGAGAAAACCCGCTGAATCAGAAAAAATCAGGAAAATCAGGACACTTAGCATGGCACAAAAAATCAGGAAAATCAGGACACTGAGCATGACACTTGAGAACTCTCAAGTGCATGAAGACAGGACACTTATGCATTATATGTGGATGCAGAAATGATGCAGTTGACACACATGTTCATTGGAAATAAATAAATATAATGCATGGTCCGGATTCTCCCGATTTCTGGCCTGCGCTGGTTGTCTCCTTGATAATGCAGTGCGACAAGCACACAACAAGTTACATTACAGGCATCATTGCCAGAAATATAATCAAAGCCACTCCTCATCAGTGTATGCAGCACTGTCAGAGTTGTCCGCATAATTTACTACAGCACGCTGCCTCTCACTTCTCCATTGTGAGGGAATGCATGCCTCACCGTTGCTGCTGAACGACGAAACACTAGCTATGTCATCAGGGCTCGATGCGCTGGCACTAGCCGCTGCCATGGACTTGCCAGCAGTGCGGCTCTTGCCACGCGAGCGGTTTGGTAGTGCAGCGGCTGTGTGTGGTTCTACCAAACGACTTTGAGAAATATGTGCCTACTCCATGGCCCCACGTGAGCACGTGCAAAACTCAAGGTATTGAAGAGGCCGCTATCAGCTCACATCAATCGGAGCACTACAGAACAGCATTGGGGCAACTACAGAACAGCAACCCGCGACCTTCAACCATCTTTACGTCATCGCAGCTCCGTCCGAAGTCATGGTTCATGGCGGCAAAGACGGGGTTCGGTATAGGCCTGCATCACTTACATTCTGCAAGCGCCCCCGCTACTTGCCCCGATGGGGCCATGGAGTAGGCACATATGTCTGAAAGTCGTTTGGTAGAACCACACACAGCCGCTGCACTACCAAACCGCTTGAAGGCGGGTCAGAGCTAGTGATATACTATCTGAGCAAGTGACTTGACTAGTGCGAGACCCAAAGTGGAAATGCCGTGTCTATTCCGGCCTAACATGGCTGATGAAGGCGTTTATGGAATGGTGCGGCTAGGTGCAGGGTTGTGTTGCCTAACATGGCTGCTGAAGGCGTTCATGGGTGCGGCTAAGTGCAAGGTCGCGTTGCCTTATCGCAACCTTTCTAAATTTTTCGCTCGTTGGACCAACGGTCTACCAGGTAACGGTTAAGAGAGGTAGGGCGCGAAGTTGAAAGTTTGGAACGGCACTGTCGTCATGCGGCTATTTCACGGCACCATAACGGCCTTTATTTCAGTTATGTTCAGTTCAGTTTATTCCCACGCCGGTTCCCTAGCCTTGCCCGTACCGGCTTCGGAATAAACGGATGCCGGAACCGTATCCTTGTTCCAATTTTTAACAGGCAGGTACTACTTCTATAAAGCCCGAACTAAGAGCTCTTTTGTAGAATGTTCTCACTGCCTAGTTGCTTTAGTGACTTTGCGTTAATAATTGTCGGCTGTCAGTCTGTCAGCCAACAATCAGAAATCGTTGTCGCACTTTATAACCTGCTCCAATGGTTGTCCGGCAAAGGCAGGACCAAGCGTTTTCTAGGGTCTGGCAGGACGGCGGTTTTTTATATGCCTGTGGCTTTCATTGGTGAATACTAGTTACTGTACCTGTAAATTTATCGGCAGTTTGCGGCTCCGACCGTTCTAAAAGGCTTTGAGACGAGTAGTAACCAGTGGAAAGGTAAGATGTCATGACAATACGGAAGATCGCTTGGCTGGAATCACTCGAGACATTCCGCCTGCCGCTGGCTACGGATGTGACCTAGTCGCAATCTTTTTTTTTGCGCAAATTCAAAAAAACGCGTTTGACGTAGCCCTACAGTAGCCGTTGTTCGCAGTCAAGTCAGTGCTGGGGCTAGCGGGCAGTGAGGGCACATACACGCTAGCTCGAGCGATGGGGCAACCGATTTCCATACGTAACCAATGAATGCAACCACCGAATAACAAGCGCTGCAGGTGTGGCAGCAGGGGTGGCAGCGAGAACCGCACTAGAAGCGGTTCTAGTAGCGACGACAGGTGAGTGACATAAGTAACGGAGAATAAACAGAGCGAGATTCTGGAGCTATCCAAAACCTACAAGGCCGTCATGGACAGGCTGTGATCGAAGAGGAATGGAGCCGGGAAAATGAGCAACTGCGTAGCTGAGCAAGGATACTTATGAGAATTGCTTGGCAGGTTGCATTGGAAGGCCCATAGACCGCAAAAGCGGCATTCTGAGCAAAAGCTGGTTTCTTAGTATAGCATGAACTCTGAATACTTGATTTCTTGTCCTCTTACATGCGTGGTCAATTTCATGAAGATGACCATCATGAAGTACCGTCCTTGGGCATTTTTGTGCGTACATGCCCGTTTGTTGTCAAAGCACGTCCATGCAGACCTGAATCCCATGCAAGCCCCAAGCGTCAATTGCGACTATCTTTGCAAAGGAAAAGCATCTAGACGTGTTCTGATGAAGCCAGTAAGGTCAAATGTTTCATGGTGCTTCCTCATAAGCCACATAGTAGATTAGATACTAACTTGGTTGGTCCATGCGTGAGTATGTGCATGTTGTCATCAGTTTGCTACCTACTTTTTAATTACCTTGCCTACTTACTAGCTTTGTTATTGAAGGTATTTTCCTAATTTTGCACTGGAATTCATTCCTTACATCACTACTATTCTTTCTCCCCTTTGCAATCGCAACAGGAGGGACGGAATGTTATCTTCTCCGCGGTCATGAGGTTGTCCCTTCTGCGTGGTAAGTGTCATAAAGTTGATTAGTCCCTTGGTCCCTCACTTGCTCCTTGCTTCCTTGCATGCTTGCTTGCTGAGTTCGATAAACCCCTTGCTTCCTTGCATGCTTGTTTCCGTCTTTGCGTGCTTGCTTGCTTCTTTGCGTGGTTGCTTTCTTCCTTTATTAGGCCCTTGCTTGGTTGTTTAGCCGCTTGCTGAATTTGATTAGTTCCTTGCTTTATTCCCTTGCTTCCTTGCATGCGTGCTTCCTGAATGTAATTAGTCCCTTGCTTCCTTTCTTAGTCCCATGCTTCCTTTGTAAGCCACTCTTCCTCGCATGCTTGCTGAATTTAATTAATGCCTTGCTTCCTTTGATATGACCTTGCCTACTTGGTTAGGCCGTTCCTTCCCTGCATGCTTGACCACTTGCTGAATGGAATCAGTCCCCTGATTCCTTTGTGAGGCCCTTGCTTCCTTTGTTAGCCCCTCTTCCTTGCATGCTTGCAATTGCTTGCTTGCTGAATCTAATAAGTCCCTTGCTTCCTTTGTTAGGCCCTTGCTTCCTTATTTAGCCACTCTCGTCCTTGCACGCATGTACGCTTGCTTGCTGAATTCAATTAGTCCCTTGCCCTGAAGAAATTTAGTCTAGTTATCCTGGAGCGTCACAGTTAATAAACGTGTTTTCCCTTTTTCAATGCATCGGTCATATGCAATGTCGTGGTTTCTTGGTCTTGCACATCTCAATAATGGCGGTGCTAGGCTTTCACTTGGGTCACCCTTTCAATGTTTTGTACCAGTCAGAAGTATCTTTTTTTATGCCGAGCATGATGTTGTTTGCTATGCCTTTGGTCTAGTTAGGTGTACATGTGCACATGCTGCAGCCCAGCGTTTCTAATCATGGTCCTGTTTAATGCTGTTTTTCCCCCTTCCTGGTTTATGCGTGCAGGTAAATGTGCAACGAAGCACAGTTTGGCAGAGTATATGAAGAACCAAATGATCTACAAGATCTGCCAAACGATGAAGAAACAATCCTCTTTTTGTTGTGATTTATTTTTTGCCTATGAATAAAAGATTTTTTAAATAATATTTATCAATGTAATAAATGCACTGATTGTGAGTCATGCCCCTGTTGTAATCATCTTGCATTGTTGTATTTCTGACGGTCCCTGATAACACCATTTTTTTGTCCCAGAATGGCTGGAGAATTCGCCTGTGCATGTTCTTGATTTTCTTGAGATTCTACTCGTTTTTTTGTCCTGAGATTTTCCTGAGATTGTCCTGAGATTTTGTCCTGAGATTTTCACTACAAAGTCAAAATCTCAAGACCTGAGTTTTTCACCAGAAATCTCAGGACCCGAGGTGTGCACTTACCAGATTTTGTGAAGCCAAAAAAAATCAGGAAAAATCAGGGCAATCTCAGGAAAATTCAAGATTTATCTCAGGATTTCTCAGGATTTTCTCAGGATTTCTCAGGATTTCTCAGGATTTCTCAAGATTTGTGTAGGTAAATCTCAAAAAAACTCAGAAAAATCTCAAGATATCTCAGGACGAATTTTTTCCGACTTCCTAGTGGACCAGGAGGTGTCCACCAGCTTCTTGCGGCGAGAGAGGAACCGAACTCGGGCTGTGATGTCGCTGAAGGTGAGGACCACTGGAGGGGGCCCAGCCTTGGCCCGTGGATGGGGCAGGCGGAAGGCGCCCTGCAGTGCCGCACCTGGCAGCTCCATGCACGCCAAGAGCCGGCTGCATGTTTCTTCAGCTCGTCGAGAAGAGAGTCTGGGGTCTCCTCCGGCGGCATATGTCGAAGCGCCTGAGGATGACCCGGCAGCGGCGACGGTCGCGGTCAGCGGCCTCGCGGCGCGTGTCTTCCAGCTCCTGGAGCTTGGTGGTGATGGCGGTCGTGGTAGAGGATGGCTGGCTCTTGAGCAGGTCTGCCCAGGAGGCGCGAGTCGAGCTAGGGGCCATCGCTAGCCCTACCAGCAGGTTGGGCGGCGATGGTGGCCGTTCGCTCGGCGATCTCGGGGGCTCAACACAGGGGACGCATACACACATGCATACACGAAAGAAAGAAAAAAGAAAATGTAAATGGTAATAATACGAACAATAATAAATAAAGACAAAGTATAGAGGAATAATAATAACAAAAACAAAATGTAATAAAGATTAAGAGGTCATTGCTGGGATCAGATGTGGTGAGGCACAGACAGGCGATGTTGGAGTTCGATTTTCAGCGCCCATGGTGCCCGGCCGGGGGTCTCAGGACTATCCAACAGGGTCTAAAGCCTCCCTATGTCCGCACCTTGGCTGCTGGAGTACATAGTGGTGCAGGTGCACTCAGAGCAGGTGTAGTTAATTTACACCCTACCCTTGGAGGAAGTAGCCCAGAATGTATTGAAAGCCATATGCCCCTTCTCAGGGATATGTGCTACATGTACTCCCAACGGAGATATGTTCCAATTTAAATTAATCCACTCTTTTAATGGAAATGTAGGTGAAATTACCCGGCAGCTTGCTCAGTTGGGAAATGCGCTTTGCATTGGTTAAGATATCTCTTGTATGCTTCGTCAAATGGACTTCATAAATTGAGATGTATTGGGCTTGACGTGGTCCCATCTTGATGTACTTGTGAAATGTCCAGGAAATTCTCATGCTGGTGAGATTTGGAGGATTTCAGCAATGAGCATTGACAGTGGTGTGAGCGAGTACCAAAGTTAATCTTACGATGCAAACATTGTCAAGGTTAGAACTAGATATCCTTCTGCCCTTGCCCTTGCCCACACTCAATCCCGCTCAAATGCACACGCACACGCACACGCACACGCACACGCACACGCACACGCACACGCACACGCACACGCACACGCACACGCACACGCACACGCACACGCACACGCACACGCACACGCACACGCACACGCACACGCACACGCACACGCACACGCACACGCACACGCACACGCACACGCACACGCACACGCACACGCACACGCACACGCACACGCACACAGCACACGACCATGGAAGTAACTAATGTCTAACTAAATTAGTTGTTTCACAATTACAACAGAATAGTTGTCTCACTTCATGTCTTAATGGATCTATGATTCCATGTGGTTGCTTGATATGGCAAGTGACACGACAATCGAACACTTTTGACACACCCACACACCTTGGCACAATTCAGCAGGTGACCCTATGTGGTCGCTTGATGTGCAATAATAAGTGAAACTTGTTCATGGCAAATCACGACTCATCAATCACACAACCATGCAATGACTTTATTGAAAACTTGAACACAATTCAGGTGGCCCTATGTGGTCGCTTGATGTGCCATAATAAGTTAAACTTGTTCATGGCAAATCACGGCTCATCAATCACACAACCATGCGATGACTTTATTGAAAACTTGAACACAATTCAGGTGGCCCTATGTGGTCGCTTGATGTGCCATAATAATAAGAGCCTTTCCACATATGGTGACGAATCCGTGCGAATTAGGAGGACTCGGATTGGTCCGGACCGCAGTTCCAGGCTCGAGGTCTAATTCGGCGCGGCGAATAAAATTAATTAGCGGTGAAATTAGTCGGGACGGGGTTTCCACATTCAGTTCCGATCCAACGGCGGCGAACAAGTTCCCGCCTTTTTGTGTGCATCATGGCACGTGCTTGACCCTACTAAAAGTGAAAACCAGAACTGCACCCCGTCGCCCAGCATTACACGCCATAACCATCTGGCATCGCTGTGATTTTAAGCCTTGCAATGGCTGAGCCGCCGCCTGCGGCGCTTACGTTTAAGACGCAAGAAGATGTTCTTGAGGCCGAGGTGCGCGGCCAGATCACAGCGGCCTATGCCATACATTGGATTAGGCGCCTTAACGAACTGAGTCGAGGGAAGCGAGGAGGGGACGCGATGAGCGCCATCTAAGCAGTTGCTTGTCATGTCTATACGCCCGGGCATCTCATGATCTGTCTACCATGCACGCATTTTCCTTGGATGAATCAAACAGCTTTTGACATTTTAATGGCGACAATGAAGTCTGGCCACGACAATATAGCGCTGCTCAGAGCTTCGTTGCCGAGAAAGGTTTAAGAGGTGCTTTTTCCGGGCAGATAATGTAACTCTGCCTAGACCCCGGTAGCTTTCAGCACGCGCATATTGCTTGAGGTAAGCGAGCCACGACGCCTGCAGGTGCTCCTGCCGAGGTGGAGACCTCCGAGAGCACGTGGATTAGGCTCATGCGTCACAGCAGCATATCGACCTTCATTCTCCTGGTGTACGTGGAAGGTCACTTTTCAGGATTAACATATCTGAATGTTGATTGCCTGTTCATTTTCCGTCAATTGAGCAGCGATTGAAACCATGAGCCATGCAAGTGTAAGTTGCAGAATTCAGTTGATGAACCCAAGCAGGTAATGTGCAAAATAGATGAACCCAAGTAATATGTGCAGATGTTTCGTCCCACTGGCTGTGTGCTATTGCATGAACCGTGTAGGCCCTTGGCGTGTACTCACTTGCTGCAACCGTGCCCACAGCTGCTTGTCAATACACGCGGCAGGCACAACGACTTTTGCCGCGAGGTGAAACATTTAACTCCCCCACACCTTGCATTTTTCACTCTTTCTTTTCCCTATCCATCCTACCCCCCAGCACACACACACGCCCACATACATACACATGCACATAAATGTTCACACACACATGCACACACGCACGCATACACACATGCACACATACACACATGCACACACGCACACATGCACACATGCACACACGCACACACGCACACATACATACATGCACACATACACACATGCACACACGCACACATGCACACACGCACACATGCACACATACACACATGCACACACGCACACATGCACACATGCACACACGCACGCATACACACATGCACACATACACACATGCACACACGCACGCATACACACATGCACACATACACACATGCACACACGCACGCATACACACATGCACACATCCAGTGTTTACATAGTGATTGGCTTCGGGTTACACGCCAGACACCTCATGTTTATTACAAATTAGTGAAATAACACACCAGCGCTAGGTCTAGACTCTAAGCGGGATAACACACAAAATTTGGGACGGCAGTATAAACACCTAAACTGCCCGTCCCCGTCCCCCAAGGGTGGGTGGGTGGGGAGTCAAGAAAAACGGGTAAGCTCACCGCCATCCCCCTCTCCCTTTATAGGAAAACCTCCCTAGCAAGGGGGGGGGGGGTGACCTGTGCCAGAAATATATTTTTACAAATTCTTTCTAGAAGCTAGCGGCGAGTACCCTGACCCTAATGCACCATGTAGCACAAGATAATACGAGCATTAGCTCACAAAATCCAGTGTTTACATAGTGATTGGTTTCGGGTTACACGCCAGACACCTCATGTTTATTACAAATTAGTGAAATAACACACCAGCGCTAGGTCTAGACTCTAAGCGGGATAACACACAAAATTTGGGACGGCAGTATAAACACCTAAACTGCCCGTCCCACATCTCCATTCTGGCCCCTCAGGCCGTAGTAGACACAAGTAGGCTCACAACCCAGGCGCCCGCAGTGGGTGCGGGTCGGGTCACAGTAGATGGCCCCGGAAGTGGGCGCGCCAGTGCGCCGGGTCCCAGGAATGCGCCAGGGCCCAGAGGCGCGGGGGGAGGTCCAGCAGCAGGGCCCTGTGGAGTCCCACGTAGCGCTGCACCGAGTCAGCCGCGCGCCAACGGCCGCGCCGCTGGATGTCCGCCGTCGGGATGTTGCGCAAGGCGTCGTGGGTGGCCCCACCATGCCGCAGCGAGTGCAGCGTGAACTTGCCCGGGAGCTGGAGCTGGGTCCAGACACTGACCCACTGGACCGCGCCTGCGCATACGTGAGCCCGCCGAAGACCAGCGCCCCCGGTGCCCGGCCGCGGCACAGCGCGGACAAGAGGCCCAACGAGAGAGGGTCCTCCACGAGGACATGCTGGGTACCACCTTGGGCTGTCTTGGGGTCCCGGAGCAGGAGTGCCCCCTGACCACGCGCCGGCCCCAGACGGGGGTCCCCTGGGAACGCCACGTCCCCAACGTGCAGGCCCAAAGCCTCGCTGATGCGCAGATACTGCTGGAAAGCCACCAGCACCCAGCGCAGCCATGGCGGTCTGATGGCGGGAGAGTAGCAGGACAGCCGCGAGGTAGCACAGTCGCCACGGGACCGGGGGGGACTCTGGCAGGGGACCAGCCGACCCCAGCCGCGCAGCATGCGGTCAGCCATCTGCCACGAGTCGACCACCGAGGGCTGGTACAAGCGGAGCCCCTGCTTCGCCTGCTGACAAAGAGTCCGCCCCCTGCCCCCTCCACTCTCGTACACCGCCGAGACCCACTCGCAGAACAGTGCCTCGGCCTCGGTGGGGTCGTGCTCCCCGGGTGGAAGCCACGCCAGAAAGACCGACACGGCGCGGTGGTAGCGGGGCAGGGTGGAACGGGGGTTGACCGTGCCCTCCAAGAGCCGGTGACGGGCGTTGCGCAGCCGCGGCCCCGGATTGGCCTCCACGTCGCCGTCGGAGGTGAGGTCCCGGCGCCAGCCACCCGCCACCGGGGCACTGCGCGCTCGGCTGGGTCCATCCGCAGGGTTACTCGAGGTACGCACATACACCCAATGAGACCGGGTGTCCGCCGCCAAGGACAGGGCCGCTACGCGCCGGGCCACTTGGTTGAGCCGGTAAGAAGACGACCGGCCCTTGACCATGCAGCCGAGGACCGCGCTGGAGTCCACCATCCGCACAACGCGCGTCCCGCGGACGGCCAGGGAGCGACACGACCATTCCAGACCCTGGGCAGCCACGCGCGCCTCCTTGATGTTGATGTGCTCCCGCGGGTTGCCCCAGCGGTAGGACACCGCCGTCCGCCACGGCGCGGTGGCGATCACCTGGTAGTCCGCCTCCGTCAGCCGCTCAACGGTCCAAGGCGTATCCGAGGCCCCCAGCGCCACCGTGGCCCACCCCCGAGCCTCCCGGCGCTGGGCCAAGGACTGCACCTGTGCAGCCGGTAGGTCGGCGTACACGATCCCGGCCCCCTCCGTGCTGGCGTCTGTCACCACCACCCGGCCCGCGAGGGGGGCTGCCCGCGGCGCCCGTAGGAAGGGCGCCGTGGCGACAGCCGCCGTGAGCTCCTCCCGCACGCTTTGCCACAACTGCCAGCGGCGGCGCCGCGCGTACCAGTCCCACGGGTCTGCCCGCATGACGCGCAGCAAGCGGTACGTCTCCCCCCAGAGGGAGAGCAGCGGCCGGCACAGCAGCTGGATCCACACCCACTTGCCGACGAGGGACTCGAGTTCCCGCTGGTAGGTGAACCCGCGCCGCAAGACGGCCTGGGTGGCGGCAACGACCCCAGCCAGCCGCTCCGCGGTCGGGACGATGCTTCCGTCGCGCCGGTGCACGACACCCAAGGCCACCACGTCCCGCTGGTCGGGGCTGGCCGGCACCACCTTACTCGCCTTCTGCGGCAGCCCCGCTGCTGCATAGGCTGCCGCGGCCCGCGCCAGCTGCTGGTTGACACCCGTCGCCGTTGCACAGTGGGAGACGTGCAGATCGTCGATGGTGATGGCATGGAGGCCCTCCTCGTCGTGCGGCGGGTCGAAGATGGCGGCGGGGGCCAAGGGGTTGGCCGGGTCCTCCTCCCACCGGAGGCGCACCGTCTGGCCCAGGGGTCCCTTGTCCACCACCAGCAGGAGCTGGGCCATGTTAATGCTGACGCCCCGACGGGGATCCAAAGCCCCAGAGCGGTACAGCACCGCCATGTGGATCACCTGGGCGACCACCACGGCGTGCTTGTTACCCATGGGCCAGCAGCGCATCCACGGCCATACCCGCCGGGCGGGCCCGGGCAGCCCGACGTCCCGGGAGTCCACAGCCGGCCAAGCGCAGTACTTGCGCAGCCAGTCGGGGAGCCGCAGGCGGTTGTAGTAGCCCTCGAGGTCGGAAGTGCCCCCGAACACCGGGCAGCCAGCCCGCACCCACAGCTCGGCTATCACCCCAAGGTGGGGGAGAAGGGCCGCGGGGGGTCTACCAGGAGCCAGTTGCCAGGCCGGTTGTCCACGATGAGTCGCATCGAGCCGTCCGGCTTCTTGCGCCCCGCCACCCCATTTACTGCTGGGGGCGCCTGCTCATAAAACCCCCCGACAACCCCGGCCTCCAACGCGCGCAGCAACAGCTTGATGTACTCCGCAGGGGCGCACCCCCGGGTGGCCCGGAACCGCACCCGCCGCTCGCCGGGTGTCAACAGTCGCACCAGCGTCTCCTCGCTGGCATACACGGCCGCCACCGAGGGCGGCAAGAGCCCCAGCACGTCCACGGTGCCCCCCTCCCCCGGCGCGGGGAACGCGACCTTGTCCGCCTGAATTGTTGTGAAAGGTCCACTTGTGTTGTAGTCATCCCTGACTGGGGCCGGGCCAGCTGCCGCTACAACAGGCTGCTGGCGGCAATAGGCCCGGCAAGTTTTGAAGATCTCTTGTAGAGCCGCCTCCTGGACCGGCCCCGTCGCCCGGGCCGGCAGGTTTAGCGGGTGTCGGCCCCCGCCCCCCACCAGTTTAAGGCCCCCACCGCCGCACAGGCGGCGTCCTGACCCCGAAGGGTCAAGGCCGCCCGCTGTCGGCGCCGGGCAGACCCCAGCGCGCCCCACCGGCGCTTTGCCAAGTCAACTGGTAGAGGCAACGGAAGCAAGGCATGTTGTCGATTGGTAGTTACCCCAGATTCGCCCCTGGCGCCCAGCGGCCAAACAGGCCGCACCGGCACGCCAAGTGGAGCCACTGGCTGTGGGGGGCTTCCAGATTCCACCACCGAATCCCGACCAGGCCCTGACGTGCCCGTCAGAGTGCGCCCAGCCGTGCCACGCCCCACACCAGAATATTTCGAGAATTGATTCACACGATCCCCAGCAGAGGGGGCGGGGCCAAATTCCCCGGGCTGATTCTGCAGAATCTGGGAAAGCCCTAGCGTGCCCACTAGAGTGCGCCTCCCCAGATCCAAATTCGACAAAATCTGCCGATTCCGCGGCAGATTCTGGGAAAGCCCTAGCGTGCCCACTAGAGTGCGCCTCCCCAGATTCAAATTCGGCAAAGTCTCCCCTACTCCTTCTTCGGCCCCTTGCCCTTCTCTAGGCGGTTGGAGAGCTCGGCTGCCTTCATAGCGCTCTGCACTGCCGGATGCCACAGCAGGTTCGCATCCTCCTGCAAGGGGAGCATCGCTAATGCTGCCCCCTTGAACCCTTGCATGGTATCGGCCAGCGTGATCGCCGTCAGAATTTTCATCAGGTACTCGGGGGCTGCCATGTGCTTGATGGCATCGTCCCCCATTCCCCGCGGCAGCCAGCCTAACTCCGTGTTCAGAGTATCCAGCGTGAAGGCGATCTGGTGGGCCAGGAGCTTGCGCACCTCGGCCCTGACCCGTCCAGGTCGGCTTGGTGGCCAGCAGCCATCCCCTGATGCTCCCCCCGCCACCGACTCCGCAGACCGCAGAGCACTCGGCAGCAGGGGCTGCCGCGCTCCGCACTCCACGTTCACCGAGGTGGCGTGGGTGGGCAGCTCCACGCCCGGCGTGCAGGTCTGTCGACCCCCTTGCGCAGCTATGGCTTGCTCGCTGGTCAGCAGGCCGCTCATAACCAAGCGGCCCATTGCTAAAGCTAGAGCGTCGCCATCCTCCCCTGCCTGCTGCCGGCCGCGCTGGGTTGAACGCGCCGTCTGGGGAGGCTGGCGGCCCGCCCTGTCGCCAGATTTTCCCGCTTCCCCACCCGCCAAAAACTGGTCGACGCGTAGCCCCACCCCGGAGCTCACGCGTCGATTGTTCCCTGACTCCTCCCGGACTTCGTGCCGGGGCTCCTCCTCCTCCTCGTAATTTTCCTCCTCGCCCGGGTCCTGCAGCGCATCCCGCAGCATGGCAGCGATGGCGGACTGCATCGTCTCCCTGGGGAGGGGCTCGACGTAAAAACCACGTCGCCTCAAGTACTTCTCGAGGTTGTCGAGCCGACGACCGTCTGGTAGGGCCAGGATGCGATCCAGCCAGCGTGGGCCGCCCCCCAACAAGGCCCTCGCCCTGAGGGCGATGTCCTTTAGCGAGCCATCCATAGGGACAACCCGCATTCGGTTTAGCCACTCCGCTTCCGGTGGTCTCACCGCCGACGGAACCCCTGCGTCTGCCATTGCATCCTGAAAGACCTCCTCTGCCATTGGTAACTTGTCTGATTGACGCCGTTATTAGCTAGGCGTATAATGCTTCACGAGTTTCGAGTCAAGAAAAACGGGTCTCGGGCATTAGCTCACAAAATACACACATGCACACACGCACACACGCACACACGCACACACGCACACACGCACACACGCACACACGCACACACGCACACACGCACACACGCACACACGCACACACGCACACACGCACACACGCACACACGCACACACGCACACACGCACACACGCACACACGCACACTCGCACACACGCACACACGCACACACACACACACACACGCACACACGCACACACGCATACACGCACACACGCACACACGCACACACATGCACACTGTGACATACACATGTATGCACACAATATCACACACATGCACACACCCACGTGCGCACATGCACGCTAACACATGCACACAAACATGTGCACACACCCACGAGCACACGTGCACATGCATACAAACGCACACAAACACAGGCCGACTTGCACACATGCGCCACACACATCAATCCATCACCAATAAACGGGTTGCTTGGACCCAACGACCTTCTTACTCGCCTGTCCATCCAATGTTCTGCCCATCCTCCCGCCTGCCCGCCTGCAAGTCTGCCACCCGCCTATCTGCCCACCCATCTGTCAACCTGCCTGCCTGCCTGCTTGCTACGGCTTTTGTGTGCATGCCTGCGGGCCTGCATGTGCACCTGCGCCCATGCACCTATTATGCCCCCATGGCACATACATGCAGCCTAGCTAGTTGAGTGTCTCTAGGCACGCGCACATGGGTGGCTACATGGGCATTTGCCTGTGTCTTGGGCTGGGGCGTTGGGCTGATTAGTTCAAGAGTGGGCGGGAAGACGGTGGTATAATTGGGTGGGTAGGGACGGAGTGGATGGATGATTGGGGGGGTTGGATGCGGGTGGGACTCAAGTTAGTGTTAAGTCCAATGTTGCCTATAGCATCAACAAAAATAAGCGAGAAAGCAGCCTAAATTCAAGGAGCCTACTTTTTGTAACATGTGCCAAACTGCAATTAATGGTTGCAGGCTCACAAGCTGCCAGATTCATAACGCACATGGAATGAATTGCATGGTTACAGGACAAGCGTGTGGTTGGAAATCTTACAATGCCTGGCAACGTCTCTTTCATGTGCCCACTGAGAACCGCTGTTCTTCGACACAAGAAGGCTTTGGCAAGCAACGAGCTTCGGCCAGGGCCTTCATTTCAAGGAACCGTGTGTGAAGCAAGAACTCAGGATTTACAAACAGAAACTATACCTAACTTTGCGGAGTGTCTGATCAGAATATACCTAACTTTGCGACCTTCATGCAGTATGTCATGTGCATGGCTATGTAGTATGTGCCAACAATCACAACGAAAACGTGCGAAATTGCAAACATTGCCATGGAAGGGCAGGAGCCACGCACGCAGCAAATTAAAACGGTTCGTGAACCAGTCTGTCGGGCATAAAGACAGCAAAGTCTGGCCAGCAATAATGCAGTGCGATGCGAGACAAACTCGGTAAATATGGGCAGGCAGGCGCAGCTCGTCCTCAGCAGTGCTATCTAACGTGACGGCGCCTTATTTCCGCGTGCACGGTGCCGAACATGGCACTGGCCTGATTCCAGTTGCAGCAGCGCCAGATGCCTTCCCGTCATAGAGCAGAGGCTTCACGTACGTCGCCATCGTTGGCTACCAATCGCTATGCTTCCCGTGATAATGCACTACGCGTCCGAACAAAATGTCGAGAAAGCAAACAATCTACACGCGAGAGAACTGGGCTGATAGCTTTTCAGTACTGGTTTTACCGTGCCTTCAAATTCCATTAGCTTACTTAACCATGGCTGACTAATTTTAGCTAACGCGATCAACATACACACTACACGATCAAAGGAATCACGGGTCATGTGAAATGTTGCACGGAAGTCCGCGTCCGTCATGACACCCCCTCGCTTTGCTGATTCCCAAAATCCACGTCCTGCGGCCCTATCATATGCCCACGGGCGACCGGGCTGCCACCCGCCTCGTCGGTCGTCTGGCTTGTCGTCCATTGCCATCCCCATCATCACTTGTGTGGCGGTTGCCATGTATTCCGCCTCGCGAGCCGCATTTTCCTGAATAATGCGGATCGCGGCCTGCTTCCTGCGTAGCTGCAGGTAGCGCACCAGCACGATGAGAAATATAACTATTAGTCTCGCGATCATGGCTACGCACTTTCATCCACTAACGCGCGGCAGCGATGGTGGCCGCACTGTCTTCCCGGCGTGTTCCCCGCCCTTTTCACGTCGTGTTCCCCGCCCTTTTTCGTGCATCGACCAAAAAAAGAAAATTAATTCTGACTGGAACTGGCCGGAACTGCTTTTTTCGAGTTCCAGGAGTTCCACCCCAGTTCCGGTCGAATTAGCGGTCGTATCGAATTAAATTTCTAATTGGACGGCCCAATGTGGAAACCTCTAGTTCCGGAACCGACTGAATCAGGACCCTAACTCCCCGGAACTGACGAATGGGGAAAAGGCCTAAGTTAAACTTGTTCATGGCAAATCACGGCTCATCAATCACACAACCATGCAATGACTTACTGAAAACTTGAACACAATTCAGGTGGCCCTTTGTGGTCGCTTGATGTGCCATAATAAGTTAGACTTGTTCATGGCAAATCACGGCTCATCAAGCACACAACCATGCAATGACTTTATTGAAAACTTAAAAACGATTCAGGTGGCCCTATGTGGTCGCTTGATGTGCCGTAATAAGTTAGACTTGTTCGTGGCAAATCACGGCTCATCAAGCACACAACCATGCAATGACTTTATTGAGAACTTGAACACAATTCAGGTGGCCAGCTTGAGCAGCAGCTTCCAAGCATTGATGGTAGCGTGCTTCCTCTTAAACAGTATTTGATACTCGTTCCGGCTGCATGCCCGCAATTTCTCCTCTGGAACAACCTCGAGAAGGAACCGGCCGGTGATACAACTCTACAGTTGCCTTGGGAGCTTTGCCCTCGGCGTCTTTCAGTTCATTGTGACGATGACGAGGGCTGTAAACTGCCGCTAGCCAACTAAGCCAGCATCCAGCATCCTCATCCTCTGGGAGAATGCTGGATGACCGGACGTGCCTTCTGCCCTCCCGTCACGAAGTCTGTCACTCAGCTGTTTAGCGTCTTCAGTTAAGGGTTCTCAGCCGTCAATGGAAGCAGCTAGCAAACTGGAAGCCCACCAGGTGTAGGCGTTGCATCCTGCGCTGAAGAACGTAAATAAATTATAAGCTGGCCATGCACACAACAAGGCTTTTCCCCCGTTCCCATGTTTTTTCCCTTTGCCTTACAGTAGAAAAAACAGGGGTGGCCCTTAACCCAGGTTTGCCCCCCCCCCCCCCACACACACACCTACCCCCCCCAAAACGTACCAAAACGGTCCCAACAAAATTTTTACCATGCGAAGTCGATGTCGCTGATTCCAAATCCGTGCTCACCAATCACCATGACAATCGGCCCAGTCCTGCGAATGCCAGAAGTTTTGCAATTAAGGTGGCCCTTAACCAGATGTTTACGGTTTACTTCCGCGTCCGTGGCAAGGCAAATTTCTTTCTCAAACCCCAGAAGGGGTTTGTTCATTGTTGAGCATGCACGTCCGTGTAGACAATCCATATATTATTTCTGTCATGCGAGACAGTGTTGAGCAAGAAATTGCTGCTCACCCTAGCAAAGGGGTTTGGTCGTCACTATGTCTTCCTGCTAGCCCGTGCCGCTTCCTGCCTCTTGATAATGGAGCGAGTGCCGCCACCACCGTTTGTTGTGAATTCAGTTGGCCATGGCGTAAGATATCTGGGTACCGGACATGACGTTCGTTAATTGCGGATTGAGATCTGGCACGTTGTTGCTCGGAGGTTACCCCTGAGCGTAATAGCTACCATTCACGCCTAAGGGCAACCGGTGTTGTAGTGTCACGTGCCGTTTTGGCGGTCGGGTGCTAACAAGTACGTCCTCGGCGGCAAGGCATGATTTCACCACAGTCGCGGACTCTCGTCGTGAAGTCCCAGTAAGAGACCGACATCCACATCTCGCAGGACATTCAGGACGTATCGAGAATGACAGGCGTGCACGCGCTAGTCATGTAAGCTTCGCAGTAGTTTCGAGTACTTAATGCCTCAGCGGCCGCCGAGCTGTTTCGGCGGCGTTGTGTGGAATGGGGGACCCCATTCCCTCCGAAGCGGAGCCCGTTGGTCAACCCATCGCTCGAAGCAAAAGGTGCGTTTGCTGGTCAATCCCAACAAGTCATGGTCCGTGGGCTCGCCCTTTTGCCGCCGCGTCCTCTCGCTCGTCGTTCTCGTGTTCCCGTTCGTCTTCCTTGATGTAACCGACGCTTTCCCGTCTCCCTTACGTGGCTTTTCTCGACGCCCACGTCGCGCCGCGCCACAGCTACGAGCAGCTCAAGGCCGAGCTGTGCATCTCGTCCGTGCGCACACCTAACTCGATCAAGGTCGACGAGAAGTGGCGCCGCGTGACCATCGTGTTTGTCGTGTTCGCGCTCGGCTTCTTCGGCTCATCTGTACTGAAAGAGTTCTGGAACGAGATCTCTGACGCGCGCGGCCACGAGGTCACCGATGTCTACGTCGCGTCCTACCAGAACGCCATCCCCTACGAGGTCGTTGATGTATCCGCCAACGGGGGCGGGGCGGGCGACAGCAGCGCCGACGCCTCCGGCAGGACCGTGGCATCGGAAGAAACCGATGTCCCTCCGGAGCTATTGACAGTGCCGATGCGCCACCTGGGGAAGGATCGGCTGCACGGGCCGATGCAGGAATTACCGGCGGACTGGGACCTCGAAGCCGCCAACCAGGTCCTTGAGGACAACAGCGGGGCTGACCTGGCAGGGGCTGCGCTCGCCCAGCTGCTTCTGGAGAGCCAGGAGGCCGCCAAGGGGTACCGGAGACCCAGGTTGGGGGGGATCCCGCCCACCCCGTCTTCCTCCTCTCCCTCTTCTCCTTCCTCATCTTCCTCTTCTGGTCTGTCCCCCTCTTCTTCCTCCTCTCCTTCTGGAAACAGCAGCCAACGGGGCGCCGCGGCCAATGCAGCTGCCGGCCCTTCAGCCATCGGCGGTGAGAAACCCGTCCCTGGCGGATCGTTGCCGATCAAAGCAGGCTCGCCCGGCCCCTCAAACACGGTGGCGGGGCTAGGTCCCCCCACCAGCAGCGACGAGCAGGCGCCAGCATCACTAGATGGGAGCGGTGACACGGGTGCTGGCTTGGGGGAGGAGCTCGGGGAGGAGCTGCTGGCATCCACTAGCACGGACGCCGGCCAGGGGGATGACAGCAGATTGAGCGATGACGGGGGCGGCGCCAGCATGGATGAGATCGATACCCCCGTTGTCGGCGGGGTGGGGGGCGGGAAGTTCCCGGATGCCCTGCCAGGCGGCACCGCGGTGGGTGCTGCCCCCGCCACCTCATCGCGTGGTTCATCGGCCATGGCGGGAGGGGTGCCCAACGCGTCAGGGGGTGCTGGGGGGAATGATGCGGCGACGAATAAAGGGGGTCTGAGCGTGCAAGTCAGGGGGTCAAATGGGCCGCCGGCCTCGGTGCCCAGCAGTAATAATAAAACACAGGCCGTTGGGTTGGGTGGCAAGCAGGGGGCAGCCCCCGGGTCGGGCCCCGGGGGAAGCAAGCAGTTAGTTCCGGGTCTTAAGGGTGCTGCAGGTGCAAGTAGTACCCGCGACCCCGGGGCCTCTACTGCCAACCCTGCAGTGGGTAGTCGCGGTGGGAGGTCAACAAGTGGGCGTGCAGGGGGGGGGCTGGTGGCGCCCTCGCCCTCGCCGTTGGCCAGGGCCAAAGGAGAGGACGTGATGCCGCGGCTAAGGCCCGGGGACGCGAGCACCCTTGAGGACCCATGGGAGCGAGGCCGTGCCACGCGCCAGGAGCCCTACCTGGAGGACGCGCTGTGCAGCGAGAGCCGGCGGCAGGCCCAGGTGCACTACTGGTGCAGCCGGTGAGTGGGCTTGGTTGGCACACGCACACACACATTCACATACGCACACAACAGTCCAGTATTGTCTGCATCGCTATGGGGTTCCGTGCCGGCCCAGCTGGTGAGTCAAGGGGCTTGGGCATGCGGTTAAACTAGGCAAGGGACGTGATAGGTGCTGGTATGGAGTTCACGATTGGTGCAGCCGGTGAGCGTAAATACGTGGATTATCTCTTTTGTAAATGGAACGTTTTGATCTGAACTCCAGACGTGGCAATTCAAGGTGTTTTAAATCAAATAAGGTTTTCTGTGCAGTGCACTCAAAAAGTAGGTGCAGCGGAAGGAGCTCGAACCAATACAAAATAACACTAGACGTTTGTTTGAGCACCCATCCCAGGTAAGTATCATAAACAGCTAGTGTTGTGCTGCCTTACTGGTACAGCTGGTGGCAGGGCTTGGGCATGTTGTTTAATGACGGTAGAAGCAGTTGGCACAGTTATGTAGTGCACGGCTGGTGCAGTCGGTGAGTGGGAGTTTTTTGTCGACGTGCACATGCACATGCCTTACTATCTGGTATCATTATAATCTATACGATCCGGTATCAGAATAATCTATACTATCCGGTATCAGAATAATCTATACGATCCGGTATCAGAATAATCTATACGATCCAGTATCATAATAATCTATACTATCCGGTATCATAATAATCTATACTATCCGGTATCATAATAATCTATACGATCCGGTATCATAGTTAATTAATCCGGTATCATGTACTACATAAACATGGAGTACTACATGAACATATACATGAACATTCTGTAGATATTTGGTGCACTGCCAAAAACAAAGTTTGTTTTTCGGTTGATGTGCCTCGAAGTAAACGTCTGCAAAGGAATCATGGGTGTTGCAGGGCTACTCCTGTTTTCTCCTCAAACTCATGCCCTAGTCATCGTTTCTCATGCGCTAGTTTTCGTTTCTCGTGCCCTAGTTATTATATCTCATGCCCTAGTCATCGTTTCTCCTGTGCTAATCATCGTTTCTCATGACCTACTGATTCTTTTGCATGCCATAGTCATCATTTCTTATGCGCTATTCATTGTTTCTCAAGCCCTAATTATCGTTGCTCATGCCCTAGTCATCGTTGCATGTGCATCCCACCATGCCTGCACTGCCAGGTAGTGCGGCTTCCAGGGGTGGTTGTGTTCCTTTCTCTCCTCACACCCCTACAACCCCGACACCCCTTTTCTGGACCACCACCCCCTCCCTGTAGGTACTGCAAGTTCCAGGGCTTGTGTCGCTTAGCACTCTATGAACACCTTTCTCTATTAGCACTCCTTTAACCCCGACACCCTTTTTCTGGACCCCCCCTCCTCCGTGCAGCTACTGCGAGTTCCAGGGCTTCTCGGATGACAGCAACATCTGGTGGGTGGGCGGCGAGAAGATGGCGCTGCGTGAGTACATCTACCAGAACAGCAAGATGGCCCTCCAGCTGTCGCGCCACAAGCGGACGACGCAGCTGACCAAGAAGCCGCTCCCGTACACCAAGATGCTGCCCGGTGGCGCGCAGCCAGCAGTCCCCGCGGCTGCGGCGGGGCCTGGTGGGCGATACACAGTGGGGCAACCGCGGCCAGGGGGTGGGCATGAGCTGTGCAACGTCATGCAAATCGGGGCGCGGTGAGTTCGATCAGTCATCTAGTGGTTCACATCCAGTCCATAAAATTACCTACGTAGCCAGGTATCGGACAGAATTGTTTTGGGCAGGACTTCATTGCCTCATGTATGGCTTGTTGGTAGCTTGCTCGTTGTTCGGGTCAGGGCATGGTGTGCTTGATGCGTATGGTAGAAGATTTTAGATGAAAGCAATGTCTAGCTAGTCTGGTCAATGCATTGGGTAACGCCGTCTTCTTGGGCTCTGCTGGTTGTGTACTATTGAATGTATAGTAGCAGCATGTTTGTTTCGTCTGGTCCATGTATAGTAACGTCCTCTTCGTGGGCTCTGCTGGTTGTCTACTATTCGCCTGTTGCGCTTGTAACTAGTCACCTTCTAAAGCCCGGGTTACGCTCGGTTACCCGTGCGGCATCTTGGCTCTGCTGCCAGCCAACAAATTCTCTATCGCAACATGCTCGGACTTCCTGCCCCGTGGAATAGAACATGGAATTCTTATCGCCGGTGGAGTCAATCTGCCATGGTCTAAGTCATGATTGTTCTTCAGCGCACCCAAGAGAGTAGACCTGTCTGCATCCATCCGTGGCTTTGCATCGTCAGTGAAGTGATATACTTGTGGTGCTGGACTTCGTGACGTGTGTTGGTGACATGCCAGCCCATCACGTGTACCTCCCTGCTCACACGTACCTTCCTCTCCCCGTCCCCCCCACCTTCAGACACTTTGGTCTCTTCCCCCCCCCCAAAATGCCCAGCTTTCCCTTTTTTTTTTTTCGCCATCCCACCTACCACACCCATTCAATCCATCCCACCTGACCCCATCTAACCTTTACGTCCTATAAAACCATTTAGGTATTCGACCGCTTTTGGTGTCGCCTTGGGAAGCGGTAGTCAAAGTCCATCTAACTGGCACACTCAAGTATCCGCTGTCCCCCCCCCCCCCCCCATCCGACCAATCTCCGCCCCCGCCCCCCCCCCCCCTCTTTCCACCCTCAGCGTCAAGGCCCAGGCGGAAGTATGGCGTGCGATGGAAGCCACTGAGGTGGTCTGCCACATCTACGCGTACCCTGGGCAGGAGAGCACGTACGCCGAGTGGCTGCGAGAGATGGACGCGGAGGCGCACTATTTTGGTCCGTTCACTAGCATGATGTTCTATAGTGCTACAGTGACCGGGGCAGTGTCTGGTATCATAATTCCTTATTATCTAAATCTTTGTTTGTCTTTTCTTTTTTATCATTGAATTGCAACCTCTAGTGCCTAATCCCTAGTGCCTAAACCCTAGTGCCTACACCCTAGTGCCTAAAACCCTAGTGCCTACACCCTAGTGCCTAAACCCTAGTGCCTAAAACCCTAGTGCCTACACCCTAGTGCCTAAACCCTAGTTCCTAATCCCTAGTGCCTACACCCTAGTGCCTAAACCCTAGTGCCTCATCCCTAGTGCATTTCTGGGTCTCATTGGGAACGCTACATGTGACCCGTGTATTATACACGTGCATGTGACTAGTGCATTAGGGTTTAGGCACTAGTGGGTCTCATTGGGAAGGCTACATGTGACCCGTGTTGGGTTTAGGGTTTAGGGGGTTAGGGGTTAGGGGTTAGGGGTTTAGGGTTTAGGGTTTAAGGGTTTAGGGTCTCATTGGGAACGCTACATGTGACCCACTGCATCAAAGTTGGTTGGCCACAGCATACAGCGCCCATGGTCCCATAGCATGAAGCGACCATGGTCCCACGACCCACAGCATACAGCGCCCATGGTCCCACGACCCACAGCATACAGTGTCAGTGGTCTCTAATGTGGTTGCCTGGGTGGAGGAAAACTCTCCCCTCGCACCCGTACATGCAGGTTCCTCTAATCCCCCTTCCCCCCTCCCCTCGCACCCGTACATGCAGGTTCCTCCTATCCCCCCCCCCCCCCCCTCCCCTCGCACCCGTACATGCAGGTTCCTCTAACCCCCCCCCCCCTCCCCTCGCACCCGTACAGGCAGGTTCCTCTAAACCCTTCCCCCCCTCCCCTCCCCTCACACCCGTACAGGCAGGTTCCACTAATCCCCCCCCCCTCCCCTCGCACCCGTACATGCAGGTTCCTCTAATCCCCTTTCCCCCCCCCTCCCCTCACACCCGTACATGCAGGTTCCTCTAATCCCCCCCCCCTCCCCTCACACCCGTACAGGCAGGTTCCTCTAATCCTCCCCCCCCCCTCGCACCCGTACAGGCAGGTTCCTCTAATCCCCTTTCCCCCCTCCCCTCACACCCGTACAGGCAGGTTCCTCTAATCCCCCTTCCCCCCCTCCCCTCACACCCGTACAGGCAGGCTCCTCTAATCCCCCCCCCTCCCCTCACACCCGTACAGGCAGGTTCCTCTAATCCTCCCCCCTCCCCTCCCCTCACACCCGTACATGCAGGTTCCTCCTATCCCCCCCCCCCCCCCTCCCCTCACACCCGTACATGCAGGTTCCTCTAAGCCCCCCCCCCCTCCCCTCGCACCCGTACAGGCAGGTCCCTCCTATCCTCCCCCCCCCCCTTTTCCCCTCCCTTCCCTCCTGCCCTCCCAGCCTTTCTCAATTATTGCTCCCATCCTCCCTTCTCACCCCACTCTTGCTTCCCACTCATTCCGACATAATCGCAAGCCAGCCCCGTGAAAAAGTAAGCGTTTGCCTTACAAAGCGGTCGCCTGTCGTAGGGAGTCCTCAGTGGCTTCCATCCTGTCCCCCCTTCTTTCCCCACTATTGCTGTCTTTCTGACTCCATCCCATTAGCTCTGCCTTTATAGTTTTGCCTTCCGAGCTCCGCCTCACTGATTCTTCCCTATCGTGTTTGCCTTTCTCGCTCTGCCTTCAAATGATCCGCCTTGTAAGTCCGCCTCCTTAAGTCTGCCCTGTCAATTCTGCGGTACTACGTGTGCCTTTCTGATTCCCCTTACTGGTCTAGGCTGTGCCTTTCTGATTTTCGTCTCGAGGCCGTGACCCCCTCGGCGCTTGCTGCCGCCACAATGTCGCCACCACGCCTTCCCCACCCCCCTGCCAGGCTTCACGTCCCACTACACACATGTGAGCAAGCGCGTGAGCCACCACCTGGCCAAGGCGCCGGCCGCCCGCCTGGGGGGCCTGGAGGAGGACCTGGACATCACCACGGTGGATGAGGAGCTGAAGAGCATGCCGAGCATGGTGCGGGAGCTGGCCAAAGGGGCCAGCCGCAACGCGAGGGCGAGGGCCCAGTGGAGTGCGACGCGGTTCTCGTTCGACCTGTCGCTTGTCAAGCTGTCGAGCGATGTTCACGTGGAGGAGGTGAGGGCGAGTGGAGCTGCATGCTAGTGCTGGTGGAATAAACAGCACGTTGCTCCTTGTGTGATGGTTTTCTATCACTGCTGGACGAGCTGTCGAGAGATGTGCACATGAACGAGGTGGCGGCGGTTGGGGCTGCCCAATGACGCTGGGCAAGCTGCGGTCGCTAGGAGTTTCAGCAGATGTTGAAGGACTAATGCAAGTTCCATAACGTCGATGAACCTTACTGGCGTGGGGCCAGCGGACGTACACTGATGTTTCTACCTATTGTTTCTGTTGTTCATTTTACTGAGGGAAATGGTCCAGATTGGAGAGGCTTGTTTGCCTGCTCGTTCACACTATTTTTCTACCTTACTTTGGCTGCTGCGTGTGGTATGCCTGCCTAGGTTGTTGCTTATCGTCGTAGGATTGGATACCTACAGGGGCGTCGCCTCATTTAGTAACTGTAGCTAGTTGTGCTGGATGGCTGTTGTTGTTTGCTTGGGCTCTTCCTGTTTTGAGCTTCCATCATGATGCCGCTTTCAAATTAATGGCGATGCCACTTTCAACGTCTGTAACTCATCATGCTCGATAAATATATGAACTCCCCAGCCTCCCCTCCCCTCCTGAAGTGTTTCCAGGGCATGGTAACTTACCGTATGCCTATCGTCTTGCTTGCTGGTTATCATTATTCTTGTTGTTGTTGTTGTTATTATTATTATTATTACTATTATTATTACTATCATTATTATTTTCGTTGCTATCCCTCCCCAGGTCTTCCAAGGCATGCGCAACGCGCTGCAGAGCAAGCGCATCGCCGCCGTCCAATGGGTGGTGCCCCCCGACCACGAGCCCGGCGCGCTCAAGCGCCAGGTGTCCCACATGTCAGAGCTGGGCTACGTCGTCTACCTGGCAGGGCGGCAGCCCGTGGGCGAGTCATACTTCACGCTCTCCAAGTACGGGACGGCGAGCAACGGCAGCGCGCCATCTGGCGGCGTGGATGACGCGGCACCGTTGACGGACACGATCGTCAAAGGGATATCGCGGCTGTCCTCGCGGCTACGGATGGCCACCAGGACCGCCGTGGAGTACGCCACCTGGAGTGAGTGGGGCGTCGCTAAACATAGCGTTGTGGGGAGTTGCTCCATGGCGTGTTGTGATACCACTATTTTGCGTGCAAAGCCAAGGCTGAGCATGAGCTTAGCTTCAAGCTTTCCTTGAAGCACGCCACGTCTGGCCAGAGAGTGCGCTCTCATGTCGGCAGAGCACAGGTTGCCCCTTCTCCCCTTGTTTGCCATCTCGATCTATCTTATCTACTACACGCATCCTATCTACTACGCGTATCCTATCTACTACGCGTATCTTATCTACTACACGTATCATATCTACTACGCGTATCTTATCTACTGTATCCGGCACACCCGCGCGTGCAGACATGAAGAGCACACGGCTGGCCATGATCACTTCCTGGGGCCCGCGTCACATGATCACTTCATGGGGACCGCATCATATAGGCTATCCCACGATGCCCTAGTCATTTCTGCTATCCCACTATGCCCAAGTCATGTACTAGTTTGCTATCCCACGATGCCCAAATCATTTACTAGTGTGTTTCTATTTCTGCTATCCCACGATACCTTCTCTGCCTTCTTTGGCCGTGTATGGTACATGCTCACTGGCAATAAGAGCACACGGCTGGTGATGGTAACGAATATATAGTAATAAACTGGTGAAGGGTTTGAATAATAAGAAACTCTCTTGGTGCCTCCTTTTCCTATCTGTGCCTCCCATGGTCCCTTCTTTCTTTTGTAGGCAAGAAGGGCTCGCGGCTTTTCTCATGTTGCCCGTTAAGGGTTCGAATACGTATATTCTATCACTTGGCGCATGCGCTGCCTTGCTTGTTTGTATCCGGCACATCATCCGGCATGCAGGCAGGAAGAGCACCCGCCTGGTCATGACGAAGCACTTGTGACAAATGTACATCCACGATGCCTTGTTGCCTAATTGTTTGTATCTGGGGCACACCCGCATGCAGGCAAGAGGAGCACCCGCCTGGTCATGCTGCGCATCGACGGCGTGTACTGGTCGGACCACTTTGACATCGACCGGATGGGGGTGGACACGAGCCTCATGGCGGTGGTCCCCCACCACCCGTTCAACACGCATGTCCGCAGTATGTACAGTATCTGCACCAAGCACTGCAGCTGCCGGTTCTACCACGGTATGGCCTAGTAGTGGTCTTTTAAGTATTACTAGGGGTGGGGTTATTTCCTGTTGGCCGCACTGCAGCTGCCGGTTCTACCACGGTAGTGGTCTTATAAGTATCGCTAGCGGTGGGGTTATTTCACTGCAGCTGCCGGTTCTTCCACGGTAGGAGAGTGCACATGATATGATTGGCATTTATGGGGATGGGGTGTTCCCTCTTCAGTTTCCCTTGAGACTGACAGCGTCACTGACTGCTGCATCAATGGAGGGCTTGGTCGTGTGGTTAGGGTGAATGTGGTCCCGTGATTAAGGTGTCAATGGGGTTGAAGGGTCATCAATAATGTTCACGTATATATAGATATATATATTCTCATGTCAGCTATCTCACGCTAATCATGGCCCCTATTCTCATGTCGGTTAAATTAGAATTAAAAGCGCGCGACTGCAGGTCTGCGTCACGTGGGTACCAATAAAGGAACCTTTAACCCCTTTACACAACAAGGAGGGAGGGTACCCTAGCTTCTCTCACTGCCTCAGCTTGGCAGACCACAGAGGACTCTCTCTGCATCATGCTGCAGGCCCATGTCAGTTATCTCATGCTTACCATGACTTCTTTTCTCATTTCATTCTCACGCTAACCATGCTCCCCGTCTGTGCGCCCCGTCACGATTTTCACTGCCTATCTGGTGCGTCCCTGCCCATGCAACAGGCTGCCCCTGCGGCGTGCCAGGAGAAGGCGGCGCCATGTGCCCCACAGTGTTGCAGGCGTCGCTGACCGCGTGCACATGAGCTATGGGGGAATGATCACGCTGACCCGGTGTACTGGGACTGCATTTCCCCCCCCATTTTTAGCCTATCGGGGGCATACAGGAAAGCTGAAAGGTTTCTCTCACAGTACATGGCACATAGTGCGTTGGGTTAGTGTATGCACGATGGTGCACCTATCGCCTTGGTGCAGTTCTAGGCCATTTGTGCTAATATACTCTAGGAGCACAATCTCGTAGAGCACGGGGCGTACTTCTGCTACGCAGTCCTTTCGTGTAATTATTTTTTTCTATTGAGATGAGCATAGTACTCCGTGGCATTAATTAATTAATAGCACGTGACTGCGTCGCTTGAGCATGAATCCTCAATTGTGAGATAATTGAGATGGGTTAAATGGAGCGGAATGCCTCCACTCCGCGGCATAATTAATTGATTAATAATTACTTAATTAATTGATTAATAATTAATTAATTAATTAATTAATTAATTAAGAACATAGCTCCGTGGGGAGCATATGTAACACATAGCCCTGAGAAAGGGGCATCTATGGGTTTTTAATACAGTCTGGGCTACAACCTGCAGGTGTAGGATGTAAACTGTCACAGGTGCTCTGGGTGCACAATGTGCACGCCTGCATCCCCATGATGGATATTACCTCAGCGGTGGGGGGAAAGATCTGGGCGTCAGAGCGTCCGAGGAGGGAGCGATTTGTTGCTAGTAGGGGCGGGCGAGGCTGGGCAGCTTTACACCCAAATTAATCGGTGGTGCTGCCACCTGACGGCAGGCGAAGGCCGCGACCCTCCCAGCTCTTGATCGTCCGAGGAGGGAGCGATTTGTTGCAAGTAGGGGCGGGCGAGGCTGGGCAGCTTTACACCCAAATTAATCGGTGGTGCTGCCGGCCTGACGGCAGGCGAAGGCCGCGACCCTCCCAGCTCTTGAGTTGGTAGCACAATTCCAAAAGTGTGTCCCACGCCCCGTGAAACAGGACGTGCAGCTGGTCACTCGGACCTTTCAGTGCCAAAAGTGTGGCTCGTCGATGGCGAAATCTTGAAACTGGCTGGGTGGCTCGGCCGGCGGGACAACTGCGCTTGGGCTAGCTCAGGAGAGGCCGGCGGCGAGGCCGAAGAAGGGGCAGAATGTACCACTAAAGCTTGGAAAGTGGTGCTGGGCACCGCCTTCCTGAGCTGGGCGGCGGAACTCGAGGCGTAGCTTCTTGCGTAGCTGCAGGGCTCAGCGCTGCCGCTAAGCTGCGCTGCGTCGAGGTGCGTTTGCTCGTCATGATATTGCGTAATAGCTTCGGGAAAATAGATCAGCGCGTGCATATCTTAGAAAGACGAAGCGATTGTGGTATTCACGGCCGAATTTGGTGCCCAAACGTGAAAGTTATGAGCTCCGCCGTCAGCCATGGCTAGCTACCTCGTGGCTCGTGTTCATCATATATGGCATGCCGATCGTACAAGTACGTCCGATCACTGCGCAAATTAAATTAAATTATAACATGCCTCCGTTGGGAGATCAATGATGTAGCACATATTCCTTGATGGGGGTGGAGGTGGAGGAAGCCGCGTAATCGAACTAACCTAACTCTAAGCTATCTAGTCTAGCTATAAAATCCTGACTACACTACTCAGCAAAACGCCCCTTCCTCTTGGGGGGGGGGTGGCTTGCCCACAGGGGCTGGCGTGTGATCGAGCCTGGACAATCTTCTGCCACCGCTTCTTGTTCTGCATTTAAAAAAATAAATTAAATTACAACATGCCTCCGTTACAACCAGCCAGGTCGACACCACCCTCGGTCTGGCCGGCCCCCAGCGGCTTGGCCAGCCAGGGCGGCACATTCTGACCTGGCCTGGCCCCGAGGACATTCCCAAACGGGTAGGGAAACCTGTCACGAACTACGTTCAGATGCTGCTGGACGACCTAGTGGTCCCAGCCCAGTTTGAGCACCGCATCCACTCTCTCTCCCGTCTTTGGACTGTCATGCAGGACAAGACGCGGTGGAAGAAGATTGTCAAGGCGCACACGCCCGACCCTGTGGGCAAGCCACCTCCCCCCAAGCGGCCGGAGGCGGCGTTTTGATGAGTAGTGTAGTTAGGATTTTCTAGATAGCTTAGAGTTAGTATAGTTCGATCACGCGGCTTCCTCCACCCCATCCATCATGGAATATGTGCTACATGACCTCCCCACGGAGGCATGTTATAATTTAATTTAATTTAATTTTAATGCCTCCGTTGGTTGGGAGATCATGTAGCACATATTCCTTGATGGGTGGCCGGTGGAGTGGAGAGAGCCGTGTAATCGGACTAACCTAACGCTAATCTAGCTAGTCTAGAAAAATCCTAACTACCCTACTCATCAAAACGCCTCCTCAGGATCTTGGGGGGAGATGGCTTGCCCACACCGGCGGTCGGGCGTGTGAGCCTTGACAATCTTCTGCCACCCCGTCTTGTTCTGCATGGCAGTCCAAATTAGAAGGGAGAGAGAGTGGATGCGGTATTCAAACTGGGCTGGGACCAGTAGGTCATCCAGCAACATCTGGACATAGTTCGTGGCATGTTTCCCTACCCTTTTGGGAATGCCCTTGGGGCCAGGCCAGGTCAGAATGTGCCGCCCTGGCGCTGGCCAAGCCGCTGGGGGCTGGCCAGACCAAGGGCGGTGTCGACCTGGCTGGTGCGAGCAAGGTGTCCTACAAATGCTATCCTGCGATGTCTAATCTCGTCCGAAATACTCGAGGCATGCCCTGATACAAAGACTCTGATGACGGGCGCTAGTTGGAAAACCCTACGTTCAGGACCTGTCGGAGCATCCTGTAAACTGTGCCGTCTAGCCTAGATGCCAGTGTGGGGGTGAACTCGTGTCCACGCCTCGGCGCCATACGTGAGCACTGAGCACCGTGAAGACGAGGACCTTGAAGAGCTTGCGCTTGCGGTGCTCGCCCAGGCCCTTGGAGCGCCAGTAGGTGTTGAGCGCGAACGGAGCCTAGCCCAGGCCAGGCCAATGCGGGTGTCCACATCGTCGGCGGTGTCAGGGAGCCAGCTCCCTAACAGTTTGAAGCGATCGCGGAACGGTACCGTCGTCCCGTCGAGCAGGCGCGGCAGCGGCGGTGTACCGGGAGGCCCCAATCACCATCGCCTCAGTTTTGACACTAATCTCCAACCCCACCGCCCTCGCCTCCAGGCCCAGACAGTCCAGCCAGGTCTAGAATGTGCTCGGGGCGCGCGATGAGGGTGGTGTCATCCGCATAAATCAGGTCGGCCAGGCGGTATAGCCCGGTTCAACCCCGCCGTGCTCTTTCTCCTTAAGGATGTCCAAGCCTGGCTCGAACCCCTCTGTCTGAGCAGTAAAGCGCGCACGTGCTCGGCGCATGACGTGATCCACGACAATAATGAACAGGTATGGGGACAGGACACAACCTTGCCACACCCCGTGGTGAAGGGGGAATGGTGGGGTGGTGCCTTCCGCAGTCCGCACTACTGCCTGTGAGCCCTCATACAGTCGGCGAATGGCAGCAATAAACGCAGGTGGCACTCGATCCAGAGCTAGGATGGCCCAAAGAGCCTCCCAGAGGACCGTGTCAAAGGCCTTGATATAGTCAACAAAAATGAAGACCAGCGGCAAACTGTCAGGGGGAATGCGACGCACCTCCTCCATCAACCGGCGCGCGACAAACACAGCCATGACAGTGTTACGACCACGACGAAAAACCATCTGAGACTCACCCAGGTGTGGGTCCAGCGCGGCGCGGAGCCTGTGCAGCATCATGCGCATGAAGACCTTCAGCTAGCGCAGTGCTCTGGAGGCAGACACCCTGGTAGTTCAGTACCGGGGTCAGCAGCAGAGCCCTTCTTGTACAGCATGACGCGGATGGCCGTCTGCTACTCAGCAGGCGGAGGCTCGTCAGAAAGCAGGACACGGTTGCAGAACGCCAGCAGAAGATTCCTAACCGCCGGATCAGGGGTCTTCAGCAGCTCAGCAGAAAGGTGGTCGGCACCGACCCCCGCATCGTACCCGGCAGGCGAGCAAGGGTGCCGTCCAATGCCTTCAAAGTGAAGGGGTGGACGACGTCGTCGGTGGCAAGGCAGCCCTCCTGCAAGGCGGGGACTAGGTAGTCCGCGGCCGAGGAGGGGGGCCGGCACTGGCGGTCTGCATCACTGCATGGCAGTCCAAAGCTGTTCTGCATGGCAGTCCAAAGAAGGGAGAGGGAGTGGATGCGGTGTTCAAACTGAGCTGGGACCACTAGGTCGGCCAGCAACATCTGGGTGTAGTTCATGACAGGTTTACCTAGCTTCCTGGGAATGTCCTTGGGGCCAGGACATTAATTATTTAATTAATTAATTAATTAATTAATTAATTAATTAATTAATTAATTAATTAGGAACATAACTCTGATCAGAATAACTCCGTTGGGAGTAAATGTAGCACATATCCCAGAAAAGGGGCAAATGGCTTTGGGGCCAGGACATGAGCAGCATATACACCGTCCGCATTGGTAATTTGAATTCGGTTCGGCCGAGAGGCTCTTTGGCATTAGACGTTAGCGTTTTATTGGTTGCAAGTGCTAAATGTACTGTGCCCGCCCTTGATTATATAATGACGAGTTAGTTTGTTTGGTTAACCCCTAAATGGGCAGAAATACTGCCGATGCATCGGCTGTAACTTCACAATTTTGCAAACCAGATGCCATCCAACCCACCCATATCCAATGGCTGTCCTTGGGGGCCAAGCATGTCCATGAGTTGCCCTTCGGGTTGGTATATCACAACCTTACATATATGCAGGGTAGGCCATGTATAACTGCCGTCAAAGTCAGGGGGGTCAAGACGAGCGTTTTCATTTTTGGTAGAATGTGCATTTTGAATTATGTTGTAAGAGCTAGGCACCTACCACTTCAGGGATGATAAACAATTAGTTGCTGAACAGTTTGAGCCATTGGGGTCATCATTTGGGTGGGTATACCAGCAGTTACACCCAGTACAGCCCATAGGGGTACCGTTGGTAAAAAGCAACCAAGGGGTAGGAGTGGGCATACTACCTACTAATACCTACTAATATGGCCCCCAACCATGCCACACAATACATTTCCCTTCCACAATGATGGGGAAACATAACTGCATCATCACACTGCCCTTACATGGCACCTATGTGCAGGTGCCACCTTGTCCATGCACGTAGGTAACGTGGTACGGATACCCTACGCAAGGCATGCATTCTTGGAGGCAGCCACCAACAAACTAGTGATTTTAAGCCTATTTCAGCTTGCCCTAGCAAGGATAAACTAGGCCTAAGCTGCTATAGCTTGCCAGGTGATGGCCAGCACACCTGGTGGCACATGCTGACAATGGGAAGCTTCTACTCACCGGTTACATGCTTGATGATGCCACAGAGACCAGCCAACTGCCTCACACTCATGCAATATGTGTGTGGGAAATGTATAACAAACATATATGGAGGTATTCAAAACCATACAGCCTCTAAAACTTATCACCATCACCCTGTGGGAGGTCAACTGACTGAGGGAAGCATCTAAGAAGGGTGTTTTAGAAAGGGGACAGGCCAGGGTCAAGAAAGAGCATGAATAATGCAAAAAGAATGTGCTACACAAGCTAGAACGTATATATAAACGTCAAACATCGATAGGAAAACGATGATTAAGCTTTACCAGGCATGGATGGCGTTACCTTGGCCCAGGCGGTGGCCGCAAAATGGCGCATTTCGGCACACCAAAGTTGTGCAGCATGGTCGTTGGATTCAGCGATTTCTGGCCACCCTTGCACATTTACGACTACTATGTATCATAAAAAGTACAAAGAAACCAATATATCCTTTAAAATACGCCGGAAAGGTATTGCTGTCAACGTTTCTATCGTCCGGCCTGATCGCAGTTTTTTCCAGCAAGAACGCTGCCGACAACTATAAAATGGCATTCCCGCGGACCAAAAATTAGCCTGTATCATCTTTAGGACGTATAAAATCAATTTCCTGAGTTTGGTCAGAAAATTCGAACGAAAACGTAAATGCCATGCGTGGGCGCAAGCCGCCATGGCCAGGTCGTCGTTTTCCGGAATGCACGTTGTACGTGAAAAAGTACCCTGACCCCTTGTACTTTGACCGGCCAGAACACCTCTATAACTTTGTCAGAAGTATGCAAACCCTAGTACCATGCTGTGAGGAAAATTATAAACTTTCGATCTTCTCAGCTAAACTTTTCCTAATTCTCAATAGTTTTCGCGGCATTTGGTCCCCCGAGAAGGGGCCGACGTGTCGGCTGTAACTCAGTTTTAGGCGGAAAACCGGCAGCCAGACCATTTAGGGGTTAACGAACCACCGTTGAACTGGCTGCGCAATTTAATAATTATTTGTTTGTTTTGTATCACCTCTAGCTGTCTGCACGTGTCTATGAATTAATTAATTAGTTAGCTGTCTGCACTGCTGTTACTCGGCCAGTAAAAGCACATTTGTCAGCCAAAAATTACATATTTCTTTGTTTTTTACCGCCAAAGAAGCGCTTTTGGCAGTCAAAGAATACTTATTTATACTTTCTTTGTTTGTTTGCCGGTCATGAGCTAGAAAAACCACAAGAGGACTACACTCGGGAATTAATTATTTGAAAATCGAGCTTTTGTTTTATTTATCGTAATTTGGCTGTTTGCAGGTGGTCGGCGCCCAGCCTCATAATTATTTAGTAAAACTACTACCAATGCGGACGGTGTATTTCGCATTGTCACCGCGCGCACTGCATGAGAAAAAATGGGAGGGAAAAAAAAAACGAAAGGTCAAATAGCTCCACGCGGAGTGGAATCTGGATCTTCGAGCTATGCATTGACTCTCCGGTTGACGATGCCGAGGTCAACTACCCTCCTTCAGGCCGCTTCAAGCTGCTCGGCAGTTGGCTTCCTGACTGCGAGGACGACATAACGACACGGATCGGCATGGCGTGGGCGCACCTCCATGACCACCGCCGCTGGTGGAGCAACCCTGCCCTTAGTACCCCGGATCGTCAAGCGTGACCTCTTCACGGTCGTCATTATGACGATCCTGACCTACGGCGCCGAGACGTGGACACTGACGCAGGAGCTGGAGCAACGACTCGACGGCGCCGTCACCAAGATGCTGCGCAAGGCCCTTAACATCCCCTTTGGTTTAATTGCACATTAGTAATGAGGATTTGTACGCTGATTTGCCCTATGTTTCCCACAGGCGCCTGGGCCTAGCCGGGCACCTGGCCCGCACAGATCAGGTAGATACATCAGATAGACTAGCTGGCACCAAGCCCGCCCAGCCTGGGCGATATGTCCTCACCTGGCGTGCCCCCGGCCGCGCGCGGCAGGGCCGCCACCCGTGGACTTTTCGTGATAGACTCGGCATGGACATGTGCTACACTAGACGTGACGGGCTCACCCCCGGGCAGCCTCCTGGTTTGTCTGTATTATGGAGGCAGATGGTGCGCAAGGATAGATGGCAAGTAGTGATGAAGGAGACCACCCCCAAGCCTGTGGGGGCTCCGCGTGTGACCAAGTATGGCATTCATAGCGATTCGGGCCGCGGTGCCCACACCCCTGTAACTAGGACCTAGATAGCTTATACCATCCATTCCATCCCATGTTCCCCTCCCACTGAGGACTTATGCTCACGTGATGCAGTCACGTGTCTATTAATTAATTAATTAATTAATTAATTAATTAATTAATTAATTAATCCATTCGACATCCCATGTTCCCCTCCCACTGAGGACTTATGCTCACGTGACGCAGTCACGTGTAGACCTATTAATTAATTAATTAATTAATTAATTAATTAATTAATTGACTCTCCGGCCTGATCCGTAGTCATCCCAATCAACCCGACTGCCAAAAATTAAACTGGCACCTATCTTGCGGAATTTGCACTAAATATGTACACTATGTGAGCTATAACCCACATGCTCGATATAACCCACGGTACGCCGCGGCGCATCGCCTACCCGCGCCCTTTTCCATGTAACGTGAGATATGAAATCCGCTTCCATGACGTACCGGGAATTCCGTTCAATACCATCGTGCAGTACCAGCAATGCACTATATTAATTAATTAATTAATTAGGAACATAACTCCGTTGGGAGTATATGTAGCACATAGCCCTGAGAAGGGGCATATGAGCCTATAATACATTCTAAGCTACTTCCTGCAAGGGTGGGAATGTAAACAACACTTGCTCTAGGTGCACCAGGGCACCCGCACCCTCATGGTCTATCACGCTATGCCCGGGTAAGGGGGGAGCATGCCTGTGAGGGGGAAGATCATCATGGCTATACAAGAGCTATGGCATGGCTTCTCAGCAGGGAGTGACTCCCTGCATGGGCACAACATTACTAAATAAGGCTAGGCATCGTCTGGAGTGTGGCTCATCATAGGCACACATGTACATGACTAAAAAGGCTAGGCCTCAGCTGGTATAGTGCCTGTAGTAGGCGGGCATGTACAAGGCCACTGTCTAACTATTCTACACTACTGCTGTATTCCCCTAGGCGGGGGCTGGAGTTGCTGGGGCCGCGGTGGTCGAGGGGGTCGCTTGCCAGGGCTTGTGGCCGACGTAGATGGCCGCCCCCTTCCAGTACACCGGCTGGCCCGCCTTGGTCTGCCGGAGCTGGAGGTAGGTCGGCCATAGCTCCCGTCGCCGTTGTTGCTGTGCCAGGGTCAAGTCGTCGTCAAGGGTGAAGAGAGTCTTCTCGAGCCGCTTGCGGCGTCTGAGAAAAGAAATCTTGTCCGCCGGAGTCTTAAAGGTGAGAAGGAGCGGGGGCGGCCCGGCCTTACCGGCCCCGCGCGCGGGGAAGGCGGTGGGCGGCCAGCTCAATCTCACCAGTAAGGCCCATGCGATCAAGGATTTCTCTCTCAAAAGCACGCGCAAGCTTCTCGGAATTCTCACCTTCCTCCATCTTGAGATTCTTGACAATGACGTTGAGGCTGCGCTTGGCGAGCTCGGCCTCCTCGCGGAGGTCAAGCGTCTGCCGCTGGAGCTGGGCTGCGACGGCGGAGGTGGTGGAGGTGGTATGTTGCTTGAGCATGTCCGCCCAGGTCGTGATGGGAGGAGCATCGCCGGCCAGGCCAGCCGGGGCTGGCTTGGCGGCAATGTCCTTCACTGCCTGGGCGGTGAGGCCTGCTGTGTTCTGCAAGACCTCGATAGCGATTGCATTATCCTTGAGGCGCTGGTCGATATCGCGGAGCTGGGCGGTGATGGAGTCGGTGGAGGAGGAGGGGGGGGGGGGTGGAGGCGAGGAGGGTGGCGGTGGCGGTGGGGATGGTGGGGAGCTCAGCAGCCAGCGTGCCGCCAAGTGCCGCCACATCTGCGGCAAGAGGGGTCACGTGCTGCTCGAAAGCTTCCTTGAGGAGGGTGCGGATGGTGGCTTCGGTGGGGAAGGTGGGGGGGGGCGGTGGGGAAGCCCAGATCTCGGATTCGGAGCGTCCAACAAGGGAGCAGAGGGCGAAGCGTTGAAGCCTGGGGCGAGACATGCGGTGAATGATTGGGAGAGCCTCGGCGGGGTCGACAAGCTTGCCGTCACCAGGCCAGCGGCCACGGTTGTGGGACGTGAGGTACACGCACAGGGCTAGAAGCGAGGCGTGATTGCCGTAAAACATGTCTTCCATGAACCAAGTGCAGCTGCGTTGCCAGAAGCCGGAGCTGTTGACGTCAAAGGAGCGCTCTTCCCAGGGCGGCTCAGCAGAGCGACTGCGCTTGGGTTCAGGCGATGCAGATGGCGAGGCAAGCCCGGGAGGCTGGGCTAGCACCAGTGCACGACTAGTGTCACCGTTGCCATCTGGGCCGGTGGGCGAAGCTGCAGCCGAAGCTGCAGACGTATTTTCATTGCCGAGCGCAGCCGCCAGGCTGCGTTGCGTCGAATGCACTATATGGTCACTCCAATCACAGATATCACTGGAGGTATACCTCTTATCGTCAAGCACTTCGACCAGCAGGCAGGTGAGACCTCCACGAGCCTTCTTGAGGCATTTAAGCGCGCCATTCTTGCCCCCATGTTACTCACTGGTGAGCTGGACATGTCGGCTGTCCGCCTCCCCCGCGCGCGGGGGAAGGCTGGCCCGGCACCCGTGCTCCTCACCTTTAAGTACATGGCGGACAAGCTGGCGTTCCTTAAGTGCCGCAAGAAGCTCTCGGAGACTCGCTTCACGCTGGACGACGACTTGACCCTGGCCCAGCAACAACGGCGATGCGAGCTATGGCCGACCTACCTTCAGCTCCGGCAGAGCGCAAGGGGGAAGCCGGTATACTGGAGGGGGGCGGTCATCCACGTTGACCACAAGCCCTGGCAGCCCCCTCCTGCCACCTCAGACTAGGAATATATATACCAGTAGTGTAGATTAGAAAGGCTTAGCCTAGCATGTGGCCCACGCGCATGTGCGCCCATAATGGCCCCCATGGATGATGCCTTCAACATTTAGCCATGCTTTGTCTATAATGGGACCCCCATGGATGTAGCTTTATTTAATTATGCCGTGCCCATGCAGGGGGTCACTCCCTGCTGAGAAGCCATGCCCTAGCTTTTGTATAGCTGTGCTGATCTTCCCCACCTATGACAGGCTCCCCTTAGCTGGGTGTTGCCTGAAACTCTGGGTGTTGCAGGTGCCCTAGTGCACCTAGAGCAAGTGTTGTTTACATTCCCACCCTTGCAGGAAGTAGCTTAGAATGTATGATAGGCCATATGCCCCTTCTCTGGGCTATGTGCTACATATACTCCCAACGGAGTTATGTTACAATTCAATTCAATTCAATTCAATGGATGTTGCATTAAGAATTTAGCCATGCTATGCCATGCAGAGAGATGCTCTCTGTCGAGAAGCCATGTCCTAGCTCTTGTATAGCCATGATGATCTTCCTCCCTCACAGGCATTGAATTGAATTGAATTGAATTGTAACATAACTCCGTTGGGAGTATATGTAGCACACAGCCCTTGAGAGGGGGGCATATGGCCTATCATACATCCTAAGCTACTTCCTGCAAGGGTGGGGATGTAAAGGACCCTTGCTCTAGGTGCACCAGGGCACTTGCATCCCCATGATCTTCAAGCTATGCCCAGCGAAGGGGGAGCCTCACAGGCATGCTCCCCCCTTACCCGGGCATAGCGTGATAGACCATGAGGGTGCAGGTGCCTTGGTGCACCTAGAGCAGGGGTAGCTTACATTCCCACCCTTGCATGAAGTAGCCTAGAATGTATTAAAAGCCATATGCCCCTTCTCAGGGCTATGTGCTACATCTACTCCCAACGGAGTGATGTTGATAATTAATTAATTAATTAATACCTCTTATTTAATTCCGACATGCCTCTTTCCAACTCCGAATTCAATTCAGAGCAATTTTTTCACCGGCTACATGCCGGTGAAGATAAATATTCCTGGACACGCAAATTGATTAACACTGTTAAATTAGAATCTAAAAGCTACCTGGCTGTGCCGCGCTGGCATCCAGCCTTCAAAAACCTTCCCGTGCTACATCCTACGGTTGTGAGAGCAGAGGTATCATTTTTTATGCGTGTCATAAATATGTGCACAAAGCGTGTTCTCGTTGGATCACTTAATGACAAGCGTACAAGAGCCTGCTGCCAGGCTGTGCATGGACAAACAACCACTCATTTTATATAACGTCCATTTCCCCTCAGCTTATAACAACGAGAACATCTAGTAAGAAAACTGGCGTGCCCGGCCAACTTTATCCCATCCGCACAATGCCGGCCTTGACCAGCTTTGCGACCTTGGAGGCCACAACAGGGTTCTGCAGGTGATGCTGGGATGCCTTGGGGTCCGAAGAGAGGTCATTCAGCACCTGCAAGTGACCACAGTGATCATACCATCATCATGAGGCAAATCATAACAATTGATAGACATTAGATGCCGGGAGAATTCTATTCCTGATCGGTAACTAGGTAGGTAGTTCCCCCAGACCCGCGTGCCTTCAACCTCCAGCCAGCTCCCCCAAAAGGCTGAGACTGCAACAAAACAGCACAAGGCTTGCAACCTGACAGAGAGGGAAGGACCTTCAGAAGGAGCGATGGCAGGAGACTGCTCACGTGATGCCAAGGCATGCACAGCATAGAACTCAACACCATGCCGGTAATCAAAGGTACCTACTCAAACAGCGTTTACCCCATGACTCTGCAAACAAAGGCAGAAGAACGAACAAATGCATGAACCAATTGCGCGATCAATGCTAGTAGTGTACCAGCAGAAACTACCATGTAGAGGTCCTGTCTGATTGATCGCGTTTGCATGGCCCAGGTTTGACGCTCACCTGGCGCATGACGGGGTCGGTCAGGATCTGCTGGATCTCTGGGTCCGCCATCGCCTTGGCCTGCACCCACGACGCGACAAGGAAAAGCGAGAAGAAAGAGAGGAAACATGGTAAGAACGCGACAAAGAAACATTGTAAGAAAGGGTAGCGAGCACCCTGCTCGAGGGGGTTCGCTCCATCCCTTAGTCATGGGTGGGAGCACTCCATGATAGCCCACTCAGCCTGCGGCTGCGACACATGGCACGCTACGATATGATAGGAGCCAAGGAACTAGGGCAACAGTGAGAGAGATAAAGCCGATAGGGTACTGAGAACAGGGGGGATTGCAGGGCAGGGCATGATGAGAGAAGGAAAGAAAGGAGGAAAGAAACAGGAGAAGAGCATACGTGAGGACACGAGAACAGGGAAATAGCAAGGGTCGCAGATAGAACTCCACGATAAGTGGCTTAACCAGCAAAGACCAAACATACCCTTGCCTTTCCACCCCTGCTGCGCCTGCTCCCCAAGCCCAACCCCCCTTCCCTGCTCTTTGAGAAATGCTACAGCCAGGGGGCACCAGCTTTTATGTGTAGTTGCTTACACATATGCCATTGAAAGACCAGCTAAACCTAAAGAAAAGGGTATTCATGCTATTCGCGCTGATAGTTGAGTTGGTCCTTCCATATCGGCACCTTATTTGTCTGCCCCCATCAAATGCATGGTGGAGCTGTGATGATTACCCAACCTACAAGACAGAAAACACTGTCCTAAAGCACAAGAATGGGGAAGAGCATCACACTAATTATATTCTCTGGTCTAAACTCGTGTGCAAGCGAATCCAAGAGGCATAAGCTTATCCTACATGAGCTGCACACATCCGCTGACCCATAACATAATCAAAGGCCACCAGGCACAAAAATATACCTCCTTGTCTCCCACTTGTCGAAGCTCCTCTTAGATAAAAGATACATACATGGCAGTACATGGCCAGGATACATCTCTATGGCACGGATAACAAAGCCACTCACTTGTCTCTATGGCATGGATAACACAGCCACTCACCTGTCTCTATGGCATGGATAACAAAGCCACTCACTTGTCTCCTCTATGGCATGGATAACAAAGCCACTCACTTGTCTCTATGGCATGGATAACAAAGCCACTCACTTGTCTCCTCTATGGCATGGATAACAAAGCCACTCACTTGTCTCCTCTATGGCATGGATAACAAAGCCACTCACTTGTCTCTATGGCATGGACAACAAAGCCACTCACTTGTCTCCTCTATGGCATGGATAACAAAGCCACTCACTTGTCTCCTCTATGGCATGGATAACAAAGCCACTCACTTGTCTCCTCTATGGCATGGATAACAAAGCCACTCACTTGTCTCTATGGCATGGACAACAAAGCCACTCACCTGTCTCCTCTATGGCATGGATAACAAAGCCACTCACTTGTCTCTATGGCATGGATAACAAAGCCACTCACTTGTCTCCTCTATGGCATGGATAACAAAGCCACTCACTTGTCTCTATGGCATGGATAACAAAGCCACTCACTTGTCTCTATGGCATGGATAACAAAGCCACTCACTTGTCTCCTCTATGGCATGGATAACAAAGCCACTCACTTGTCTCCTCTATGGCATGGATAACAAAGCCACTCACTTGTCTCCTCTATGGCATGGATAACAAAGCCACTCACTTGTCTCTATGGCATGGATAACAAAGCCACTCACTTGTCTCTATGGCATGGATAACAAAGCCACTCACCTGTCTCTATGGCATGGATAACAAAGCCACTCACTTGTTCCTCTATGGCATGGATAACAAAGCCACTCACTTGTCTCCTCTATGGCATGGATAACAAAGCCACTCACCTGTCTCTATGGCATGGATAACAAAGCCACTCACTTGTCTCCTCTATGGCATGGATAACAAAGCCACTCACTTGTCTCCTCTATGGCATGGATAACAAAGCCACTCACTTGTCTCCTCTATGGCATGGATAACAAAGCCACTCACTTGTCTCTATGGCATGGATAACAAAGCCACTCACTTGTCTCTATGGCATGGATAACAAAGCCACTCACTTGTCTCTATGGCATGGATAACAAAGCCACTCACCTGTCTCTATGGCATGGATAACAAAGCCACTCACTTGTTTCCTCTATGGCATGGATAACAAAGCCACTCACTGTCTCCTCTATGGCATGGATAACAAAGCCACTCACTTGTCTCTATGGCATGGATAACAAAGCCACTCACCTGTCTCTATGGCATGGATAACAAAGCCACTCACTTGTCTCCTCTATGGCATGGATATCAAAGCCACTCACTTGTTTCCTCTATGGCATGGATAACAAAGCCACTCACTTGTCTCTATGGCATGGATAACAAAGCCACTCACTTGTCTCTATGGCATGGATAACAAAGCCACTCACTTGTCTCCTCTATGGCATGGATAACAAAGCCACTCACTTGTCTCTATGGCATGGATAACAAAGCCACTCACTTGTCTCTATGGCATGGATAACAAAGCCACTCACTTGTCTCCTCTATGGCATGGATAACAAAGCCACTCACTTGTCTCTATGGCATGGATAACAAAGCCACTCACTTGTCTCCTCTATGGCATGGATAACAAAGCCACTCACTTGTCTCTATGGCATGGATAACAAAGCCACTCACTTGTCTCTATGGCATGGATAACAAAGCCACTCACTTGTCTCTATGGCATGGATAACAAAGCCACTCACTTGTTCCTCTATGGCATGGATAACAAAGCCACTCACTTGTCTCCTCTATGGCATGGATAACAAAGCCACTCACCTGTCTCTATGGCATGGATAACAAAGCCACTCACTTGTCTCCTCTATGGCATGGATAACAAAGCCACTCACTTGTCTCCTCTATGGCATGGATAACAAAGCCACTCACTTGTCTCCTCTATGGCATGGATAACAAAGCCACTCACTTGTCTCTATGGCATGGATAACAAAGCCACTCACTTGTCTCCTCTATGGCATGGATAACAAAGCCACTCACTTGTCTCCTCTATGGCATGGATAACAAAGCCACTCACTTGTCTCCTCTATGGCATGGATAACAAAGCCACTCACTTGTCTCTATGGCATGGATAACAAAGCCACTCACTTGTCTCTATGGCATGGATAACAAAGCCACTCACTTGTCTCCTCTATGGCATGGATAACAAAGCCACTCACTTGTCTCTATGGCATGGATAACAAAGCCACTCACTTGTCTCTATGGCATGGATAACAAAGCCACTCACTTGTCTCCTCTATGGCATGGATAACAAAGCCACTCACTTGTCTCTATGGCATGGATAACAAAGCCACTCACTTGTCTCCTCTATGGCATGGATAACAAAGCCACTCACTGTCTCTATGGCATGGATAACAAAGCCACTCACTTGTCTCTATGGCATGGATAACAAAGCCACTCACTTGTCTCTATGGCATGGATAACAAAGCCACTCACTTGTCTCTATGGCATGGATAACAAAGCCACTCACTTGTCTCCTCTATGGCATGGATAACAAAGCCACTCACTTGTCTCTATGGCATGGATAACAAAGCCACTCACTGTCTCCTCTATGGCATGGATAACAAAGCCACTCACTTGTCTCCTCTATGGCATGGATAACAAAGCCACTCACTTGTCTCCTCTATGGCATGGATAACAAAGCCACTCACTTGTCTCCTCTATGGCATGGATAACAAAGCCACTCACTTGTCTCTATGGCATGGATAACAAAGCCACTCACTTGTCTCTATGGCATGGATAACAAAGCCACTCACTTGTCTCCTCTATGGCATGGATAACAAAGCCACTCACTTGTCTCTATGGCATGGATAACAAAGCCACTCACTTGTCTCCTCTATGGCATGGATAACAAAGCCACTCACTTGTCTCTATGGCATGGATAACAAAGCCACTCACTTGTCTCTATGGCATGGATAACAAAGCCACTCACTTGTCTCCTCTATGGCATGGATAACAAAGCCACTCACTTGTCTCCTCTATGGCATGGATAACAAAGCCACTCACTTGTCTCCTCTATGGCATGGATAACAAAGCCACTCACTGTCTCTATGGCATGGATAACAAAGCCACTCACTTGTCTCTCTATGGCATGGATAACAAAGCCACTCACTTGTCTCTATGGCATGGATAACAAAGCCACTCACTTGTCTCCTCTATGGCATGGATAACAAAGCCACTCACTTGTCTCTATGGCATGGATAACAAAGCCACTCACTTGTCTCTATGGCATGGATAACAAAGCCACTCACTTGTCTCCTCTATGGCATGGATAACAAAGCCACTCACTTGTCTCTATGGCATGGATAACAAAGCCACTCACTGTCTCTATGGCATGGATAACAAAGCCACTCACTTGTCTCTATGGCATGGATAACAAAGCCACTCACTTGTCTCCTCTATGGCATGGATAACAAAGCCACTCACTTGTCCTCTATGGCATGGATAACAAAGCCACTCACTTGTCTCTATGGCATGGATAACAAAGCCACTCACTTGTCTCTATGGCATGGATAACAAAGCCACTCACTTGTCTCCTCTATGGCATGGATAACAAAGCCACTCACTTGTCTCTATGGCATGGATAACAAAGCCACTCACTTGTCTCTATGGCATGGATAACAAAGCCACTCACTTGTCTCCTCTATGGCATGGATAACAAAGCCACTCACTTGTCTCTATGGCATGGATAACAAAGCCACTCACTTGTCTCCTCTATGGCATGGATAACAAAGCCACTCACTTGTCTCTATGGCATGGATAACAAAGCCACTCACTTGTCTCTATGGCATGGATAACAAAGCCACTCACTTGTCTCTATGGCATGGATAACAAAGCCACTCACTTGTCCTCTATGGCATGGATAACAAAGCCACTCACTTGTCTCCTCTATGGCATGGATAACAAAGCCACTCACTGTCTCTATGGCATGGATAACAAAGCCACTCACTTGTCTCCTCTATGGCATGGATAACAAAGCCACTCACTTGTCTCCTCTATGGCATGGATAACAAAGCCACTCACTTGTCTCCTCTATGGCATGGATAACAAAGCCACTCACTTGTCTCTATGGCATGGATAACAAAGCCACTCACTTGTCTCCTCTATGGCATGGATAACAAAGCCACTCACTTGTCTCCTCTATGGCATGGATAACAAAGCCACTCACTTGTCTCCTCTATGGCATGGATAACAAAGCCACTCACTTGTCTCTATGGCATGGATAACAAAGCCACTCACTTGTCTCTATGGCATGGATAACAAAGCCACTCACTTGTCTCCTCTATGGCATGGATAACAAAGCCACTCACTTGTCTCTATGGCATGGATAACAAAGCCACTCACTTGTCTCTATGGCATGGATAACAAAGCCACTCACTTGTCTCCTCTATGGCATGGATAACAAAGCCACTCACTTGTCTCTATGGCATGGATAACAAAGCCACTCACTTGTCTCCTCTATGGCATGGATAACAAAGCCACTCACTTGTCTCTATGGCATGGATAACAAAGCCACTCACTTGTCTCTATGGCATGGATAACAAAGCCACTCACTTGTCTCTATGGCATGGATAACAAAGCCACTCACTTGTCTCTATGGCATGGATAACAAAGCCACTCACTTGTCTCCTCTATGGCATGGATAACAAAGCCACTCACTTGTCTCTATGGCATGGATAACAAAGCCACTCACTTGTCTCCTCTATGGCATGGATAACAAAGCCACTCACTTGTCTCCTCTATGGCATGGATAACAAAGCCACTCACTTGTCTCCTCTATGGCATGGATAACAAAGCCACTCACTTGTCTCCTCTATGGCATGGATAACAAAGCCACTCACTTGTCTCTATGGCATGGATAACAAAGCCACTCACTTGTCTCTATGGCATGGATAACAAAGCCACTCACTTGTCTCCTCTATGGCATGGATAACAAAGCCACTCACTTGTCTCTATGGCATGGATAACAAAGCCACTCACTTGTCTCCTCTATGGCATGGATAACAAAGCCACTCACTTGTCTCTATGGCATGGATAACAAAGCCACTCACTTGTCTCTATGGCATGGATAACAAAGCCACTCACTTGTCTCCTCTATGGCATGGATAACAAAGCCACTCACTTGTCTCCTCTATGGCATGGATAACAAAGCCACTCACTTGTCTCCTCTATGGCATGGATAACAAAGCCACTCACTTGTCTCTATGGCATGGATAACAAAGCCACTCACTTGTCTCTCTATGGCATGGATAACAAAGCCACTCACTTGTCTCTATGGCATGGATAACAAAGCCACTCACTTGTCTCCTCTATGGCATGGATAACAAAGCCACTCACTTGTCTCTATGGCATGGATAACAAAGCCACTCACTTGTCTCTATGGCATGGATAACAAAGCCACTCACTTGTCTCCTCTATGGCATGGATAACAAAGCCACTCACTTGTCTCTATGGCATGGATAACAAAGCCACTCACTTGTCTCTATGGCATGGATAACAAAGCCACTCACTTGTCTCTATGGCATGGATAACAAAGCCACTCACTTGTCTCCTCTATGGCATGGATAACAAAGCCACTCACTTGTCTCCTCTATGGCATGGATAACAAAGCCACTCACTTGTCTCCTCTATGGCATGGATAACAAAGCCACTCACTTGTCTCTATGGCATGGATAACAAAGCCACTCACTTGTCTCTATGGCATGGATAACAAAGCCACTCACTTGTCTCTATGGCATGGATAACAAAGCCACTCACTTGTCTCCTCTATGGCATGGATAACAAAGCCACTCACTTGTCTCTATGGCATGGATAACAAAGCCACTCACTTGTCTCTATGGCATGGATAACAAAGCCACTCACTTGTCTCCTCTATGGCATGGATAACAAAGCCACTCACTTGTCTCTATGGCATGGATAACAAAGCCACTCACTTGTCTCTATGGCATGGATAACAAAGCCACTCACTGTCTCTATGGCATGGATAACAAAGCCACTCACTTGTCTCCTCTATGGCATGGATAACAAAGCCACTCACTTGTCTCCTCTATGGCATGGATAACAAAGCCACTCACTTGTCTCCTCTATGGCATGGATAACAAAGCCACTCACTTGTCTCCTCTATGGCATGGATAACAAAGCCACTCACTTGTCTCTATGGCATGGATAACAAAGCCACTCACTTGTCTCTATGGCATGGATAACAAAGCCACTCACTTGTCTCTATGGCATGGATAACAAAGCCACTCACTTGTTCCTCTATGGCATGGATAACAAAGCCACTCACTTGTCTCCTCTATGGCATGGATAACAAAGCCACTCACTTGTCTCTATGGCATGGATAACAAAGCCACTCACTTGTCTCCTCTATGGCATGGATAACAAAGCCACTCACTTGTCTCCTCTATGGCATGGATAACAAAGCCACTCACTTGTCTCCTCTATGGCATGGATAACAAAGCCACTCACTTGTCTCTATGGCATGGATAACAAAGCCACTCACTTGTCTCTATGGCATGGATAACAAAGCCACTCACTTGTCTCTATGGCATGGATAACAAAGCCACTCACTTGTCTCTATGGCATGGATAACAAAGCCACTCACTTGTCTCCTCTATGGCATGGATAACAAAGCCACTCACTTGTCTCTATGGCATGGATAACAAAGCCACTCACTTGTCTCCTCTATGGCATGGATAACAAAGCCACTCACTTGTCTCTATGGCATGGATAACAAAGCCACTCACTTGTCTCTATGGCATGGATAACAAAGCCACTCACTTGTCTCCTCTATGGCATGGATAACAAAGCCACTCACTTGTCTCCTCTATGGCATGGATAACAAAGCCACTCACTTGTCTCCTCTATGGCATGGATAACAAAGCCACTCACCTGTCTCTATGGCATGGATAACAAAGCCACTCACTTGTCTCTCTATGGCATGGATAACAAAGCCACTCACTTGTCTCTATGGCATGGATAACAAAGCCACTCACTTGTCTCCTCTATGGCATGGATAACAAAGCCACTCACTTGTCTCTATGGCATGGATAACAAAGCCACTCACTTGTCTCTATGGCATGGATAACAAAGCCACTCACTTGTCTCCTCTATGGCATGGATAACAAAGCCACTCACTTGTCTCTATGGCATGGATAACAAAGCCACTCACTTGTCTCTATGGCATGGATAACAAAGCCACTCACTTGTCTCTATGGCATGGATAACAAAGCCACTCACTTGTCTCCTCTATGGCATGGATAACAAAGCCACTCACTTGTCTCCTCTATGGCATGGATAACAAAGCCACTCACTTGTCTCCTCTATGGCATGGATAACAAAGCCACTCACTTGTCTCTATGGCATGGATAACAAAGCCACTCACTTGTCTCTATGGCATGGATAACAAAGCCACTCACTTGTCTCTATGGCATGGATAACAAAGCCACTCACTTGTCTCCTCTATGGCATGGATAACAAAGCCACTCACTTGTCTCTATGGCATGGATAACAAAGCCACTCACTTGTCTCTATGGCATGGATAACAAAGCCACTCACTTGTCTCCTCTATGGCATGGATAACAAAGCCACTCACTTGTCTCTATGGCATGGATAACAAAGCCACTCACTTGTCTCTATGGCATGGATAACAAAGCCACTCACTTGTCTCTATGGCATGGATAACAAAGCCACTCACTTGTCTCCTCTATGGCATGGATAACAAAGCCACTCACTTGTCTCCTCTATGGCATGGATAACAAAGCCACTCACTTGTCTCCTCTATGGCATGGATAACAAAGCCACTCACTTGTCTCCTCTATGGCATGGATAACAAAGCCACTCACTTGTCTCTATGGCATGGATAACAAAGCCACTCACTTGTCTCTATGGCATGGATAACAAAGCCACTCACCTGTCTCTATGGCATGGATAACAAAGCCACTCACTTGTTTCCTCTATGGCATGGATAACAAAGCCACTCACTTGTCTCCTCTATGGCATGGATAACAAAGCCACTCACTGTCTCTATGGCATGGATAACAAAGCCACTCACTTGTCTCCTCTATGGCATGGATAACAAAGCCACTCACTTGTCTCCTCTATGGCATGGATAACAAAGCCACTCACTTGTCTCCTCTATGGCATGGATAACAAAGCCACTCACTTGTCTCTATGGCATGGATAACAAAGCCACTCACTTGTCTCTATGGCATGGATAACAAAGCCACTCACTTGTCTCTATGGCATGGATAACAAAGCCACTCACCTGTCTCTATGGCATGGATAACAAAGCCACTCACTTGTTTCCTCTATGGCATGGATAACAAAGCCACTCACCTGTCTCCTCTATGGCATGGATAACAAAGCCACTCACTTGTCTCTATGGCATGGATAACAAAGCCACTCACCTGTCTCTATGGCATGGATAACAAAGCCACTCACTTGTCTCCTCTATGGCATGGATAACAAAGCCACTCACTTGTTTCCTCTATGGCATGGATAACAAAGCCACTCACTTGTCTCTATGGCATGGATAACAAAGCCACTCACTTGTCTCTATGGCATGGATAACAAAGCCACTCACTTGTCTCCTCTATGGCATGGATAACAAAGCCACTCACTTGTCTCTATGGCATGGATAACAAAGCCACTCACTTGTCTCTATGGCATGGATAACAAAGCCACTCACTTGTCTCCTCTATGGCATGGATAACAAAGCCACTCACTTGTCTCTATGGCATGGATAACAAAGCCACTCACTTGTCTCTATGGCATGGATAACAAAGCCACTCACCTGTCTCTATGGCATGGATAACAAAGCCACTCACCTGTCTCTATGGCATGGATAACAAAGCCACTCACCTGTCTCTATGGCATGGATAACAAAGCCACTCACTTGTCTCCTCTATGTCATGGATAACAAAGCCACTCACTTGTCTCTATGGCATGGATAACAAAGCCACTCACCTGTCTCTGTGGCATGGATAACAAAGCCACTCACCTGTCTCTATGGCATGGATAACAAAGCCACTCACCTGTCTCTATGGCATGGATAACAAAGCCACTCACTTGTCTCCTCTATGTCATGGATAACAAAGCCACTCACTTGTCTCTATGGCATGGATAACAAAGCCACTCACCTGTCTCTATGGCATGGATAACAAAGCCACTCACTTGTCTCCTCTATGGCATGGATAACAAAGCCACTCACTTGTCTCCTCTATGGCATGGATAACAAAGCCACTCACTTGTCTCTATGGCACGGATAACAAAGCCACTCACTTGTCTCCTCTATGGCACGGATAACAAAGCCACTCACTTGTCTCCTCTATGGCACGGATAACAAAGCCACTCACTTGTCTCCTCTATGGCATGGATAACAAAGCCACTCACTTGTCTCTATGGCATGGATAACAAAGCCACTCACTTGTCTCTATGGCATGGATAACAAAGCCACTCACTTGTCTCCTCTATGGCATGGATGACAAAGCCACTCACTTGTCTCTATGGCATGGATAACAAAGCCACTCACTTGTCTCTATGGCATGGATAACAAAGCCACTCACTTGTCTCCTCTATGGCATGGATGACAAAGCCACTCACTTGTCTCCTCTATGGCATGGATAACAAAGCCACTCACTTGTCTCTATGGCATGGATAACAAAGCCACTCACTTGTCTCCTCTATGGCATGGATAACAAAGCCACTCACTTGTCTCCTCTATGGCATGGATAACAAAGCCACTCACTTGTCTCTATGGCATGGATAACAAAGCCACTCACTTGTCTCCTCTATGGCATGGATAACAAAGCCACTCACTTGTCTCTATGGCATGGATAACAAAGCCACTCACTTGTCTCTATGGCATGGATAACAAAGCCACTCACTTGTCTCTATGGCATGGATAACAAAGCCACTCACTTGTCTCCTCTATGGCATGGATAACAAAGCCACTCACTTGTCTCCTCTATGGCATGGATAACAAAGCCACTCACTTGTCTCCTCTATGGCATGGATAACAAAGCCACTCACTTGTCTCTATGGCATGGATAACAAAGCCACTCACTTGTCTCCTCTATGGCATGGATAACAAAGCCACTCACTTGTCTCTATGGCATGGATAACAAAGCCACTCACTTGTCTCCTCTATGGCATGGATAACAAAGCCACTCACTTGTCTCCTCTATGGCATGGATAACAAAGCCACTCACTTGTCTCCTCTATGGCATGGATAACAAAGCCACTCACCTGTCTCTATGGCATGGATAACAAAGCCACTCACTTGTCTCCTCTATGGCATGGATAACAAAGCCACTCACTTGTCTCTATGGCATGGATAACAAAGCCACTCACCTGTCTCCTCTATGGCATGGATAACAAAGCCACTCACTTGTCTCCTCTATGGCATGGATAACAAAGCCACTCACTTGTCTCCTCTATGGCATGGATAACAAAGCCACTCACTTGTCTCCTCTATGGCATGGATAACAAAGCCACTCACTTGTCTCCTCTATGGCATGGATAACAAAGCCACTCACCTGTCTCTATGGCATGGATAACAAAGCCACTCACTTGTCTCCTCTATGGCATGGATAACAAAGCCACTCACTTGTCTCTATGGCATGGATAACAAAGCCACTCACCTGTCTCCTCTATGGCATGGATAACAAAGCCACTCACTTGTCTCCTCTATGGCATGGATAACAAAGCCACTCACCTGTCTCTATGGCATGGATAACAAAGCCACTCACTTGTCTCCTCTATGGCATGGATAACAAAGCCACTCACTTGTCTCCTCTATGGCATGGATAACAAAGCCACTCACCTGTCTCTATGGCATGGATAACAAAGCCACTCACTTGTCTCTATGGCATGGATAACAAAGCCACTCACTTGTCTCTATGGCATGGATAACAAAGCCACTCACCTGTCTCTCTTTGAGCTCCTCTTCGCTGACGTTGCCCGACATGACCTTGCTCAGCTGGTCGTAGCACCTGCAGGGGGGGGGGGGGGGGGGGGGGCGCATGTGTGATCATTGGGGCATATCACCACAAAGATTCTTCAGGACTCTGCGTCAAACCCAACAAGCTACGACGGCAAACTCGGGCCATTCTGCATTCAAACAGCATTGTCAGAGCATCCACTTTCGCACTTTCCCACCTAACCCCCCCCCAAGGAAACAGGGCTAGTCAGTATCTTCAGGGAGTTTTCGGGGAATGAAATGGTACAGTCTGACCCTTCCCCTGTTTCCTCCCTTTCTTTCTCCTTGTCACACCAAACCTGGACCGGCCAGCGGGATTTGTTTCAAAAACGGCAGCGCGGGAGCAGTAACTCCCTCTTTTTGGCTTGCCGCCCCCCCCAGTCAGCGTCCCCCACCTGCTCATATGGAAGCCCTAGACTCGTCACTATAGCATTAGCTTCTTTCACCAAAACCACCCCTATGCCCCCAACCGTGAGCTTCTCGTTCTCCAATAACTGATATTACAGCTATTGACACAATCACTGCAACCACCGCTGTAACCCACCGGCGCACCACCTCCTTAAGCTCCGCGTTCTCCTATACCTGAAATCCTCAGTACCATTACTAGTGTTAATAATGGTTAATATGACCCACCTGCGCACTCCCTCCTTGAGCTCCTCGTTCTCCGGGTCGTGCTTCAAGCCCTCCTGTTGGTGTGGGGATGTGGGAACACAAGTGGCCACATGGGTGGGCATGTGGGTGGGCATATTGGTGGGCATATTGGTGGGCATGTGGGTGGGCATATTGGTGGGCATATTGGTGGGCATATTGGTGGGCATGTGGGTGGGCATGCGGGTGGGCATGTGGGTGGGCATGTGGGTGGGCATGTGGGTGGGCATGTGGGTGGGCATGTGGGTGGGCATGCGGGTGGGCAAAAGGGTGTGTTCATGCTTGCGGTGAATAGGGGTGCGGTGGTGGGGTATAACCCGCTGCTCGTCCAATTTGTTGCAAAATAATACCAGTACGGGCTCATGAGCCACATCCTCACAATGAACTGCCTGACAAAATCGCTAGTGAGGCTACTGCTACACATCATATGATTATTGTGGTACATTGGATGCATTACTAATTACCGTGGCCAAGACATCTGCCCCCTCCCCTGGTACGCAGCGAACACTTTCTCATACTTAATTCAAATGAAGCTACCACTTCGCTGCTTACCGATGCCCCAAATCTCCAATGCCCTCCCTTCCAACCTGGTGCGTGGCGAGCGATCGTGTGGCTATTAATGAGTCTTAAAGCAGACCAACTTGAAACATGACCAATACTACTCGACCCTACCCACCCTGGTACGCGGCGAGCACTCGTCTGGCTATTCATGAGTCTTACAGCGGACCGACTTGCGCACAAACAAGGGTCTAGGGCAGCAGCTCTGCTACAACAGCATCCATAACCTTACTCCCTCGCATCGGCACCCCAGCCCGCTCACCAAATCCGTTGCGAGCGCCTTCCCATGCTAAAATTATGCTACTATCGCTTAGCTACCAGCAACAACAAAATAGCCCCGATTCTAACGACGTTCCTGGTAGGTTGCGAGCGCCTTCCCATCTTCAAGTTATGCTGCTGTCGCTTAGCTAACAGAAACAACAACAAATGAGCGATTCTAACGACGTTACTCTTTACCCACCTGGTAGGTTGCGAGCGCCTTCTCGTAGTCGCGCATGAAGAACTGTGCGTGGCCCTTGCGCGAGTACCCCTTGCCAAAGTTGGGCGCCATCTCGATGCACTTGTCGGCATCTTTGAGAGACTCCGGGAACGCCCCCAGCTTGGCGTAGCACGCCGCGCGGTTGCTGTACAGCCTGTAGTCGCTCGGGTCGCGCTTCATCGCGTCGCTGTAGAAGGTGACGGCCTCGGGGTACTGCTGCGCGCGGAACGCCTCGTTGCCTGCGGGCGGCCGTCACCATGGGGAAAAAAGGTTTGAACACGCAGTTTGGAAAAGAACAGACAAACCATTAATTAATTAATTAATTAGGAACATAACTCCGTTGGGAGTATATGTAGCGCATAGCCCAGAGAAGGGGCATATGGCCTATCATACATTCTAAGCTACTTCCTGCAAGGGTGGGAATGTAAACGACCCTTGCTCTAGGTGCACCAGGGCACTTGCAGCCCCATGATCTTTGACAAACCATGCTCCTTGAGAATCTGAGTTGTGAGAAAGAACAAACAAACCATATCCCTTAAAATCAGGTCTGAAAAAGAACAGACTAACCATGTCCCTGAAGAATCAGTTCTATAAAGGACCCTATCCCTTCAGAAGATACCGGCCAAAACCCCTAGGAAAAAAGCAGCAGCGGGTGTTACAGAGACCATGGCTACAATATCTGCCCACAGTTAAGGAGCGATATAAAAGAGAGAGAGAGATACCAACCACGTTATGCAGTAAAAACATCAAGAAGTAAAATGACACACCGCATGCATCACACGGTATGGAAAAAGAACAAGACAAAAACTGGACAAAAAGAAAAATCCGATTGACGAGATAGCAGCAACAGCGGTGGGTAGTAGATAATAATAGTGACAGGTGCATGCGCATCGCTGAACTACGCCATAGCCAGGGCTGCCTGGATACTAGCCAGATGCACCGACCAAACCCACCCGACCGACACCCACGGCGATGACGAATGCCACGCACCATAATTGCCAATATCCCTTCTCGAAAAACTACAAGTACGCATCGTTGTCCCTGGCCTGCTCTGCCGGCTTGGGCGGATTCATAACCCTGGTAGAAACATACAGAAAACCCACCGGGCTACCCATTACCCCACCCCCCACATACCCTTCTCCCTTGCCTCCTCGGCCAGCTTCGGGCCTACCAAGAGTTAGATAAACCAACACCTGACAAGTGATCATGCAACCATTATCCATCATGCACAAAAATAACGTGACTACATGGGTAACCAAGATTATACTATGATACTATATCAATGAGGTGTACTATACTACAATAACGTGACTACATGGGTAATCAAGATTATACTATGATACTATATCAATGAGGTGTACTATACTACAATAACGTGACTACATGGGTAATCAAGATTATACTACGATACTATATCAATGAGGTGTACTATACTACAATAACGTGACTACATGGGTAATCAAGATTATACTACGATACTATATCAATGAGGTGTACTATACTACAATAACGTGACTACATGGGTAATCAAGATTATACTACGATACTATATCAATGAGGTGTACTACACTAGAATAACGTGACTACATGGGTAATCAAGATTATACTACGATACTATATCAATCAGGTGTACTATACTACAATAACGTGACTACATGGGTAATCAAGATTATACTACGATGCTATATCAATGAGGTGTACTATACTACAATAACGTGACTACATGGGTAATCAAGATTATACTACGATGCTATATCCATGAGGTGCACTATACTACTACACTTTATCAATGAGACAACCAGCGCAGGCCAGAAACGATATACTACTATATATATTCATTGCGAATGATAAATTACGGAGGTGAGCTTGGCATATATATGGGGGGACCAAGTGGATTATAAAACCCAACATGGCGACACACCCTCCTCTCGTGCCTCCTTGAAGCGCTCGGGTTTCAAATGGCACTAGCCTCCTTGATATCATATAGCCTCCTTGATATCATATAGCACTAGCCTCCTTGACGCGCTCGGGTTTCATATCGCACTAGCCAGATACACGAACGTGGACCACCCAACCACCGCCCATGCCCGCGAGAGAGTGGCCCACGCACCCTTCTCCCTCGCCTCCTCAGCCAGCTTGGGATCGATGTAGTCCTTGGCCTCCTGCTCCGCCTTGGCCCTCTCAGCCTGCTGCAGCCGCTTGAGCGTGTCCGGGTTGCGGTGCTCCGTGAGCGCCTTCTGGTACGCCTCGATGGCAGGCGTGTAGTCGCTGGCGCACGTCACCATCTTCATCAGCGCGTTGCCCTTGCGCGTGTACGCCTTGCTGATCTGCTTGTAGTCGGCGTGGACGCGGCGGCCAAGCTCCACCGCGTCGTCGCAGTCCTTGATACACTCGGAGTACTGGGGGATGGAAGGGGGTGGGGGTGGGGGTGGGGTGGGGGGATATAGAGGACGTTAGGTGAGAAATTCTGAAGTCATTTTGCGTCATCACAGTCCATGACTGAAAAATAAAGGGAAACAACGTGAAGCAGTACCAAGAACGGAAACTTCGACCCCTACACAGAACGAGAATGAGCGAGGGCGCCCTAGCGTCTCTCGTAGTCCTTGATGCGCTCGGAATACTGGGGAAAAGGGGGCGAGAGGGGAGGGATAGGGGACATGACGTTGCAAGCGCAGAAGAGGAAGGTAGGGGGGTATAAAGCAGGGAGGGGAAAGATAGGGCACAAAACGTCCCAGGAGATAGGGAGGGGGGCGGGTAGGGATAGGGGGCCAGGGGCATGAGGGGGGGAAGGTGTGGGGAGGAAAGAGGGAAAGGAGGAGGAGGGGAAATGGATCAGGGGGGGGATGAAGGGGGGGGGGGGGGGCACGCGGTCAGCTGCTTTGAAACAAACATGACCCCAAATGGATCAATGGATGCCTGCGAAACAATTTTGTGCCTGAGCGTCTCTATGTGCGCGTGTATACACGCGCGGGCGTCAAGGCGTCAACATGCTTGGGGTGAAACGAAAATATATGGGGGCATAGATGGCTACTGCCACTGAAACCGGAAAGCGACGGGGAGGGCGGGGGGGGGGGGAAAGCAAAAGGAAACAGAACATGCAGAACAACTGGACAAAGAAATGGATGGGGACACCCAAAGGCACCCATGCCTTTCCACCACAGCGTCATTTGCAAAAAGACCCGGAAGGACCTATCAACTTCGAGCCCTGCAGCAGTTGCGTTGTGACAACGGGTGGGCAAGATACGGAAGCAGGCAACGGAAAAGACTGGACACATTTCCAGGTATCGTAGTGGTCAAAATCACTTTGCGTCTAACTACTTTGCCAATCGACCTCGCAAACTGCTATTAATGGGCTTCATTTTGGGTCGCAAAGTTCAAAAGTTACCGCGCCGCGCCAGCGCCCGCGCCGCGCCGGGCCTTTAGAGCCAAGTATCGTAACTTGGCTAGCGAACGCGTCGCGCCACAATTTTCGCGCCCTGTCATTTGAAAGGTTTTTTCAAACTTCGAAGGCTTGTGCAGACTGCACGGTGTGACTCGTGAGGCACGATTGCAGACTTTCAATACATTCTGGGCTACTGCCGGCCTGCAAGGCCGTAGGGTGTAATCTACAGGTCCAGTCATCCTTAGTGCTAATGCTACAACACTCCACACCGACTAACATGCATTACCGCGTGAGTTATAATAAATCCTTACGGTATTTAATGAAGTAATATACCATGAGTGCTCAGCATTGATAGGCCGGCTATCAATGAACCGACTGAAAGAGACAACCAGCGCGGGCCAAGTGAGTGAGACACATCATTAGCCACCGACCCTAAACCGACAAGTCGACCGGCTCGCAAACCTAAAACTTTGCCTTCATTTTGGGTCGCAAACTTTACATTTCACCTTTTTTGGGGGTCGCAAAGTGGTTAGACGCAAAGTGATTTTGACCACTACGGTACAGCCCACCACACAAACGTAACCAAATCAGCTAGCAAAGTAATTGACAAACAAAGTAATGGGCTAATGAACCAACTGATTGGAAAAACAAAACAAAACCCACCTTCCCCATCTCCAGGTACACGGCGGCGCGGTTGAGCAGGTAGGCCATCTCGGTCGGATGGATCTGCGCCGCCTTGCTGTAGTGCTCGAGCGCCACATCAAAGTTGCGCGCCTTGTATGCAACGTTGCCCAGCTCCTTCTCCTTTTCGGCCGCGTCGCGCGCCTCCTTCTCCGCCAGCTGCTCAGGAGTGAGCTGCAAGGGGGGGGAAAGGGGGCGGGGTAAAAAGTAGGGCCCATGGGACGGATAAAATGGGCGTGAGCGAAAATCCTAAAACAGGGAAGGGGGAAAGGGGATTAAAGTAGGGCCATATGTGTGCATGTGTGTGTGTGCAAACGTGGGGGTACGCGGCGCGGGGGAAGGGTGGGGAAAGGGGGGATATCCGATCGGGGGGTGGGGGTAGGGAGGGGGTGCAGAGTAGGGCAAGTGGAGGGGGAAGAAATGGGGGTAAGCTTGCATGAGGAAAAGAGGGTAAAAATGTGGGCTGAGGGGGGGGGTATAAAATGGAGGTGAGCAGGGCGGTGGGTGGGTGGGTGTACTTGGGGCTCAGGCCATGGTGGGTGAGCAAGCGAGGGAACCGAGGGGGGGAGGCGGAAGAGACAAAATGGGGAAAGTGAGGGATGCGAGGGGGGCGTGGAAGAAAGCACGAGAAACCAAATGGGGAGAGCGGGGGTCGAGGGCGGGTAGTGCGCGGTCCAGAGGGTGGTGCCAACATTGATGTGGATGAGGGTGAGAATGGAGGAAGTGCCTGGGTGGGAAGCCAGGGATGGGGAGGGGGGGGGGGCACCTAATGTTCAGGCCAACATTTTACAGTAAGAATACCATGAAAAGGTTACGGCGATGAATATATATATACCCATTCCCAGGCGGGAAAATATTAATGGCCTCTCTTCATCTCAAACTACCCCCCTTCCACAGACACACCTGCCGTGGGGACTACACACGCACACGCACACACACACACACGCACACAAGGCATTACTTCTGGCGGAGCATACACTAGGCACACATTACAGTGCGCGCGTGCTCATGCGCACACGCACAGGAGGTCATGGCTTGCTTGCCCCCCATTGAAATGCAGACTCTTCATGCATGCATGCAAGCACCTGCACACCTATGCATTCACCCCCTCACCAGCTCCTGCCCCCCACCCTTTCTCCTGCTCACCCCCCGACGCTCTCCTTTTCACCTACCCCTACCCACCCATCTGACCCAACTCCACATACCTCACACTACACGTTGTGCAGGGAACCACAACCCCCATCCCCACCCATCAAAAATACCACACACACTGTCCTTTCAACCAACAACCCGCCCGCCTGCCCGCCCGCCCGCCCGCCCGCCCGCCCGCCCGCCAGCCCGCCCGCCCGCCCGCCCGCCCGCCCGCCCGCCCGCCCGCCCGCCTTCCCCCCTGCCCGCCTTTACCTACATGCCAAGTGGCCACCTTGAAGGCCGATTGTAAAGAATACGGCCGCGTGTGTGCTTACTGTATTACCCGTCATGTTAACACTACCGCAATAGTTGACATCAAAGGTAAAAATAACAAATAATAATAGGTAGTTACAAAAATCAACCATCCACCAACAACTGACTGATATGTTTACTCCAGAGTGCACACAGTGCGAGAAAGCAGAGTGAACATATTGACAACATAACATAACAAAGCATAACATATCAATAACAGATTCGTGCGGCACATGTCCACACCTCAACCTCAGGCTCTGGCATCGGCTCCGGCTCCGGCTCCTTATGCACCGGCTTCGCTTTCGCGGGCGGCTCATCCTCGGGCGAGCGGAATTGCTCGCTGGTGCCGTTGCTCATTTCCACATTCAGCATTAAACTCAACACCGCCATCATCCGGGGGTCCTGCAGGTATTTCGAGATGCAGGACGGGTCCCGTTGTACCTCCTGCAGCATGGCCACAAAACTGGGGTCCTGCAAGTAGGGCCGCGTCTGGCTGCTGGCGGCAATCCTAGCCCATACCTCGGGCCCACTGAACAGGTTTCCGAGCGCAGCAGCGCCTTTTGCTGGAGGGGGAGTCCGCTTGGCTGCCTCGGCCTCCTGGAGACCAGACGCCAATGCCTCGTTCGACGGATCCAACGCTAAACCCCTTGTGTACGCCTCAATAGCGTCATCTACCCGGCTGAGATAGAGCAGTGCGGCACCCTGCCTGCCATACCCCTTCGGCCAATCTGGTTTAAGCTGCACGGTTTTATTGGCGTCATCCAGTGCCGCGGTGAATTTTTTTAGCGAGCAGTATGCCGCAGATCTATTGGAGTAAAGCACATGGTTCTCCGGCGCATGGCTAATGGCTTCCGTAAAATGCTTTACTGCCTCCTCAAACTCGCCGGCAGAAAAGGCAGCGTTTCCCTTCGCCTTCGCCTCCTCCATGTCTACCGGTTAATGGGCTCGTCAGTGGCAAGGCAGCTAAGTAAGAAAACGAGATGTTGCTTTTTGGTGTCGCTGTAGCTACAGCAGACGGTCGAGAAGGTGTAATTTGAGCTGGAATGCTGGTGCGACCGAGTGTGACAGCCGAGCTATACACCGATACGCTTCTGCGGAGAAAGATCCACGAAGGCCACACGGAAGCAGGTACATGTTGGGGACGGACGTCACGATGGCTGTGAAGGTTCGAGACCTCGTTGGTGTCGGGGCAGAAATTCGGCGCGCTTCCCGCGCCCGGGAGCCCGATGCGGCCCGTCGAATCCCCGTCGAATGTAGGACCCTGCCTGGTCTCCCCTTCCACCTGGTTGTTCAGTCAGTCAGTCAGTCAGTCAGTCAGTCAGTCAGTCAGTCAGTCAGTCGGATCCCACGCCGCACGGTTGTTCCACCTGGCCGTTCTGCTGCCCATGTGCGGCGTGGGCAACAACAACAACAACAAGAGGTTCCACCTGGTACGGTCCTCCCTGGTCTCGCACCCACTCAAGCAGCCAACAGCTGGCGCGGCAAGTTCAAATCCCTCGGTCCTGTATGTACCGCCCATTGCCCAAGCGCTTCAGCGCAGCGGCTGGGTCCTACGTCATCGCGCTCCGTGCACGTGGCATTCCAGCCGTCGAAACTGCCGTCGGGGGCTGCAGAATTCGTTTCCCGGTGGACGGCCACCCCCCGTAGGTGGCGTTCAACCAGGTGTTGGGCCAACACTACATCGCAACAAGCTGCCACGTACCTCCACTCGCGTAGGTGGCGTCCCACTGTCAAGGCCCGTTGCAAGCTAGCGCGCTGGTGTAGCTATGGCGGTCAATTTTGCCTGATTTGTTTCGCGGATAAGATAATCTAGGTTCGTATCATCTCAGTACTCGGTAACGATGTGGAAGAGAAGCGCTTTTGTCTTCCTGTCACGCTTTCGCCACCTTGGCTGAACTTGTCGCTGGTTACCGCCTCGACGGCAACGATTTTGAAAATAGGAAATGCAGCGCTACAGACGGGAGCCGCGAAACTTTTTCCCAACTTACGCCTGAGGTAGTTAATAGACTTTATTGACCATTAGGCGGCTCCATATCTCATTTCTGGTGAAATCTCAGGCGCAAGTGGCATGGAAACTTGCACTTTCGCTTGAGAAAGGTGGCAAGCATGGAAGCAGGAAGCGGGTTCCTTCCCCGACAGAACACAACGAGCGGATCTGCTAGCGCGAATATGCGGAGGCAACTGTCCCTATTTAGGCAGCCCTCTTTATCCGAGGGCTTGGCAAGGACTGGCTCTATTTACAGCCTGACACTCGAGGAGTTTGAAAAGGCATTGGCCCCAGATGCGGGGAAATCATTCGGCAGCCTTAATTTAGACGAACTCCTAAAAAGTGTTTGTTTCGCTGCCGAGGAAGGTGCCCTCACGGCCGGCGGCAAAGATGGCAACACCGAACAAGCCGCCCAAAACCTGTTGTCCGTTCAGGGAGGCACGCTCGGGAGCCGCCAGCTCAGCTTCATGCCCGGCTCCCTCGGCAGCAAGACCGTCGAAGAGGTCTGGCGCGAGATCAACCGCAACAGCACTGGCAAGTCGGGCGGGGCCCAGGAGCAGCCCGCGAAGCAAAACACGTTTGGCGACATGACACTGGAGGACTTTTTGGACAAGGCGGGAATCAGCCGCGAGATTCTCATGACGCCCGCTGCGTCCGCCAATGGCGCCCCGCCCGCCCCTGGCTGGCCCAAAAACAAGAGTTTGGATACCAATGGCCAGGCGGAGCCGGCCCCCCCTGCAGCCCCTGCTGCTGGCGCTGCCGCATCCGCTTCTGCTAACAACGGCACCGCAGCAGCCGCGTCTGCCAGCAGTGCCGCGGGGTCCGCGTCTTCGGCCGCCCCACAGCAGTTCCCCGCCGGCGGCGCGGGCGCGTTCCAGCGCAAGGACATCGGGCGGCAGGGATCGAGCGGGTTCACCGGATTTGTCCCGACCGCGAGCCCTGGTGTGCCTCCTGCAGGGGTGGCCTTCCCCGTGCCCCGCCTCCCCCACGCGGCTGTGCCCCGTCCCCCAGGCCCGACCGCAGTTCCCCCGGGGCCACCGCCCCCCACAGGCCCCGGGATGTTTGTCCCTGCCGCACTCCCTGCGGATGGGGGCCGGGCCGCCGAGTCCTGGGCCCAGTACCAACGCCTCTACTCCATCCACGTCCCAACCCCTGTGGTGGGAACTGTCAAGGTCCCCGCGGGGAGTGAGAAGAAACGCCCGCGTGGCGGTGGCACTGCCACCGGCGGTGCGGCTGCTGCGGCTGCGGCGACGGCCGCCTCCGCCGCCAGCTCACCCCCGAGGGGAGGATCTCCCCGGGGGGGCTCAGAGCACGACGAAGGGTCGTCCGATGACAGCGAGGGCGGTGGCAAGCGCGGGGGCAAGGGTGCCAGCGGCGCGGGCGGCTCTGCAGAGGAGGACGGGAGCAAGAAGGTGGAGCGGCGCCAGCGGCGCATGATCAAGAACCGCGAGTCTGCCGCGCGGTCGCGCGCGCGCAAGCAGGTGGGTTGGCGTGCCTGGCCAGTCGCACGCCCGCGAGAGCGCGGGGTTTAGTGCAGAGACAGGGAAGAAAGTGGGTGGGTGTTATTACAGTGACAGGCACACAGGCAGGTGGTTGAAATGCATGGAGTTGTTGGCAACCAAGTGGTTTTTGATGTCGGCGCGGGCACACAGGTGGGTTTGTGCAGACTGTGCGGTGGGGGGTGGGCCGTCAAGCGGTGGATTGGTTTGCAACCAGAACTGGCTTGATGGCCAGGCACGCGAGCGAGTGGGTGCTGGGCTGGTTGGCACCCCCAGGTGGGTGGGTTGGCAGGCCGGCAGGGTGGCAAGGTCGTTCGAAGGTGTGTAGATGTGAGGTGTCCTCTTGTGTTTCTTCGTGTGGGCTAGCGACCCCCTGTCGTAGATGCCAAACTTGTACACTTTCCCTTTTGGTATATATGTCACGTGGTCAAACATTTGTTTGCATTTACGTGTCTGTGTGTGAGAGAGAGAGTAGGCGTGCGCATGTGCGTGCGTGGGTGGATTTGTATGCTTTTGTGTGGGTGCTTTGTATGCATGTGCGTGTGTCCATGTGCGCGCATAATAGTGCCTGTGTTCCCAAATGGAATGTTTGGCCTGACATGCCATCTGCCCCCCTCCGTGCCACACTGCACGCCACCCTGCAGGCGTACACCCAGGAGCTGGAGCAGGAGGTCAGCCAGCTCAAGGAGGAGAATCGCAAGCTCAAGAAGCAGCGGGTCAGTTGATTTCTGCATGCACATGCTATGCTATGCTTAAACAACATGTGGCAAGTAGTTTGCGCAGACGCACAACACACACGCACAATGCACACACACACACACACACACACTTATGCAGTTGGGGTTGCCCCTGTCTATGGCCCCGCCCTCAGTTGCCCTTCCTGGTCTCCGCCCGCCTTCCCCCGTTTCGATTAAACATGGTGAATGGCCAAGTGCCGGGTGGCTGCTTTAGCTTGGCTGTCGTCGGTTGGCGCTGATTTATTCACGCCTGCATGGACCTCGTTCAGTGGTCAAGGTATGGTGGCCTTGCCATAATTTTTCTAGGCATGCAAATGTAACTTCGTACACTTGGCACTCCATGTTGATATCTGATGGACTCCCTGCTATGGCTTTGCCAGGCACAGGGTTCGGTTTCCGTACTGGATGTGTCTCACCCATTCCTCTCCACCTCTCATGGGTTCAATCTGTGTGGCACAGGTGCTGGCCGATGGGGAGGAGGCGGTGAAGGAGCTACCCCAGCCCAAGCTGCGCCGCACGCGGTCCATCTAGACCCTGCCAAGGTTGGAGGCCCACCACCCAGGGAAGGGAACGGTGGTTGTCCTGTGAAGCTGTTGCCCTCCCACATTTGGGATGGTGGACCAACTTTTAGTATGGTGGGCCGTCCCGGGTGGAAGAGCACAAAGAGCGTGATGGATGAGACAGACGCGGTGGACGATATATGAATAGACACATGGAACCGATACGTAAGCATAAGGCGGCATCCAGCCAGGGTCATTCTTGCCCGGGGCATCACTGTACAGGGCACATCTAAACCAAGCCGTGCTACAGCAGCAATGCTGAGTACTAGCAACCCTTGAGAGTTGGGTCATGGCGGTGCCACGATGTGCTGAGCTGTGCCAACCATGGGTGGGAGTCGCTTTGTGCGGAAGCCATAAAGCTCCTAATGTTTTGCTGGTGGCGATCACTGAACTTTTTCTGTGGCTGTCTGCTGGCAGACTTCCGTGAACTTGAGTCTGTAGCTTGGGCCCAAGCAAGCTCAGCCACGCGACAGCCCGCCAACGGGTTGCCATGTTTATCCGGGGTGGTTTAGTGGGTCCTCAACATGGCGTGGCACGTCCTGACTGCCGCCGTGTTTTTCACCAGCTTTGGGTTTAGGACGCGAGCGTAGCTGGTACGTGCAAATATCAGCGCTGGCTTGTCTGTTGGCGGTGTCATCAGTGGCCAGCCTGTGATTCTAAAGGGCATGTCATGGTTACTTCGGTGTGAATGGCAGAGACACAGGTTAGTAGTGGCCATGTACCATTTCAGACAGGGCAACTTTTTTCTCTTGCTTGGTTCGTTGCTGTAAACTTGGTCGGTTGTCCTCTGCAGTATGAATGAGACAACTGGTCAAGAGTATGTCATATCAGCCAGCAGAGTCCACCGAGACATGGTTGTATGCACGCAAAGTCCACATGTTTCGTCTTGAGCACAGTGGCTCATATTTTCTTGTTCTTGCCCTTTATGCCTAGCAATTCTTTGTAGCGCTTAATCTCCCAAACTGTCCATGTTGTATACGAAGTTAGACAACTATGTTGTATGTGGATGCAACTATGTATGCAATAATACTAACTTGGACATCTTCTTTAGAGAGAGTAAGTACATACTTGCGTGTCATGTGCATAGGCATGCCACGGAGCCCGCCCTCTTTCTCCTTGACGGCTCTCGAGTCCTGTATCGGGACCGCGTCAAGCTGCTGGGCAGCTTCCTCCCCAGCTGCGAGGCTGATGTGGACCACGTCATCTCCCTCGCCTGGCATGCTTTACGCCAATACCGGGCCCCGTGGCGCAAGCCCCTGGGCAAGAGCGAGAAACAGGACATCCTTTTCCTGCCTGTTCTTACATATGGGGCCGAGACGTGGACCCTCACCGCCGACCTGGCCCGAAAGCTGGACGGCGCGGTCACCTGTTGCAAACAGTTTAGGGTCCTTCTGGTCTAATCTATCTACAACATCTATCTACATCAACTAGTCTCGTATGGAGCCGAGGCGTGGACACTCACCCCCACACTGGCAGCTAGGATAGACGGCACAGTTTACAGGATGCTCCGACAGGTCCTGAACGTAGGTTTTTCCAAGCGCCCGTCATCAGAGTCTTTGTATCACCTGGGGCATGCCTCGTATTTCGGACGAGATTAGACAGCGTAGGATAGCATTTGTAGGACACCTTGCTCGCACCAGCCATATCGACACCGCCCTTGGTCTGGCCGGCCCCCAGCGGCTTGGCCAGCCAGGGCGGCACATTCTGACCTGGCCTGGCCCCAAGGGCATTGCCAAAAAGGTAGGGAAACATGTCACGAACTACGTACAGATGTTGCTGGATTACCTACTGGTCCCAGCCCAGTTTGAATACCGCATCCACTCTCTCTCCCTTCTTTGGACCGCCATGCAGAACAAGACGCGGTGGAAGAGGATTGTCAAGGCTCACACGCCCGACCCTGTGGGCAAACCACCTCCCCCCGAGCGGAGGAGGCGTTTTGATGAGTAGGGTAGTTAGGACTTTTCTAGACTAGCTAGATTAGAGTTAAGTTAGTTCGATTACGCGGCTCCTTCCACCCCACCCATCCATCAAGGAATATGTGCTACATGATCTCCCAACGGAGGCATGTTATAATTTAATTTAATTTAATTTTAATCAACTAGTCTAAGCTCGCTACCCTAGGGGACCTGTCTGGCGTGCTTCCCGTATGTTTGCACACGCGGGCGCTTCCCCACGGGAGGGGGTTCGTTGTCGTCTATGACCTGGGCCCACTGACTTGGCCTTGTCCATCATCTTTTTCCAAATCACGGAGAGGCCTAGGCCCCCCATGTCCTCTACTAGCTGTTCTTCGAAGGTGCGGGCCTTGCGGCGTCTAGCATCACGGGGCCCGGCCCACGTAAGGAGGTGCCGGCCAGGCTGAGCTGGGCGCAGTCGATCCCACGAGGGGGCCACGTGAGGTGTCTACCTGGTTGGTGCGAGCTATTAAGTGCCCTACTAGCTGCAGGCGCCGCTGCTTAATGGTGCTGGTGATATATGGCATGCCCTGGTACAGGTCCTCATTGCGAACATGAGCAGCATAGCCTACTCTGAATTAAAATGGATCGCAGCATGTTGACACAGGACACAGCAATTGCAGCCAGTTGCTGAAAGAAAATTAATTAATTAATTAGACTCGTGCTCCCGTTGGGGAGTCACGGAGCATTAACCCCGATGGATGGATGGATGGGTGCAAACAGTCCTACCGGTCTAATCTATCTACATCGGCTACATACTACATCTATCTAACAGCATTCTAACTACAACATCTATCTAGGCAGCCGCACGCTGCCCTAGGGGAGCTATCTGGCGTGCCTCCCACGGGATTGCACACGTACGCGGGCGCTTCCCCACTGGGGGGGGCTCGTTGTCCTCTATGACCTGGGCCCACTTGGCCTTGTCCATCATCTTCTTCCAAATCACAGAGAGGCCTAGGCCCCCCATGTCCTCTACTAGCTGTTCTTTGAAGGTGCGGGCCTTGCGGCGTCTAACAGCACTGGGCCCAGCCCACGTCAGGAGGTGCCGGCCAGGCGCTGGGCTGGTCGCAGTCCTGCGGGGGGGCCACGTGAGGTGTCTACCTGGTTGGTGCGAGCTAGGTGCCCTACTAGCTGCAGGCGTCGTTGCTTAATGGTGCTGGTGATATAGGGCATGCCCTGGTACAGGTCCTCATTGCGGACATGAGCAGCATAGCCTACTCTGAAAATGGATCGCAGCATGTTGACACAGGACACAGCAATTGCAGCCAGTTGCTGAAAGAAAAGCGGTCGTAATTAATCTGGTAGGTACTTTCGCCATTTGTGTTCATGACAGGGTTTCTTGAGCTCGGGCGAGGCACTGGGCGATGGGTTAATTTGCTGGCGGTGGGTTGGCGGGCCCAGAAGGCTGGGCCAGGACGATGGCGAGTGGGTTGGGCTGGGAGCCGGCAAGCTCGATCGATCCTTTTCCAAACCTCGCTTGGCTTTTGGAGTCGTCATAGCTGCTTGTCACGTGCGTAATGTTGTCAATACTGCGTTTTGGCCGTGACCGATTATACTGGCGGGCGCATCGAATGCAAGTGGTCTGACCGAATTTGGGGCTCAGACGCAAAAGATCTGAACTCCGCCGTCAGCCATACCGCCGTCAGCCATTTTCGTGCATCATCATTTCGTGACAGCTGGCCGTTGAAGCTGCTGGGAGAAAGACGGAGCAATAGAGTGATTTTAATCCCCACATAAGTGTGCACAGAGGGCAGAGACCCCCCCCGGCCTTCCCTCACGCCACAGGCGTGTCACAGGGTGCACAATCGGACCTGTCGAAACAATCCGGCATCCCCTGAGGCCTAGGTACTAAATTAAATTAAATTAAATTATAACATGACTCCGTTGGGAGATCATGTAGCACACACTTGCATCCCCATGATGCGAGCCACGAGCCACGAGCCACGAGGTAGCCATGGCTGTCGGAGCTCATAACTTTCACGTTTGAGCCCCGAATTCAGCTGTGAATATCACAATCGCTTCGTCTTTCTTAGACGCACATGCTGATATAATTTTCCAAAGCTATAACGCACTATATGGCGAATAAACGCGCCTCGACGCAACGCAGCCTGGCGGCTAGCTGCGCTCGGCAATGAAAATACGTCTGCAGCCCCGGCAGCAGATTCGCCCTCAAGCCCGGACGGCAATGGTGACACTAGTCGTGCACTGGTGGTTGCCCAGCCCCCTCACGGACTTGCCTCGCCCTCTGCATCGCCAGAGCCTAAACGTAGCCGCCCTGAGCATCCGCCCCCTGACGAGCCGGACTGGAAAGAACTAGACTTTGACGCCAAATCAGCTACATGGTGGACACAAGGCCGCGCAAATCCCATCCTGTTTATGAACGCCGTGTTCTTCGGGTCGCGCACCTCGCTTCTTGCCCTGTGCAAGCACTTTTACGTCCAAGGCCGCATCATTATGCCTACCCGCATGGATTCCCCGTCGGATCTGTCCAGCTACTGCCGCCCCCGCCTTCAACTCCTCGCCCTCTGCTGCCTCCTAGGGCGCTCTGTCGCCGACATCTGGCCCCCCCCCTCCACCTCCGAAATTCGCTCCATCATCAACAACGCCATCGAACAGCTCGTGACACCCCTGGCCGCAGATGTGGCGGCCATGGGCGGCACGTTGGCTGCCGAGCTTCCCATCCTCTCCTCCACCACCACCGCCACCTCCAAGCTCCTCGCCTCCACCTCCACCACAACCGACGCCCTCACGGCCCAGCTTCTCGCCATCGACAAGCGCCTGCAGGACAATGCCATAGCCATCGAATGCTTGCAGAACACCGCCGGCATCACTGCTCAGGCGGTTAAGGACATCGCCGCTCGGCCAGCCCCTGCTGGCCCTGCCGGCGATGCTCCTCCGGCATCCCGACCTGGGCGGACATGCTTAAGCAACACGCCACCTCCACCACCTCTGCCGTCGCCGCCCAGCTTAAGCAGCAGACGCTGGACCTCCGCGAGGACTGAGGCCGAGCTCGCCAAGCGCAGCCTTAACGTCATAGTCAAGCACTTCAGTCGACCCGCTGCAGGACGAGACCTCCGAGACCCTTGCCCTGGCGTTTGAGAACAAAATCCTTGTCCCCATGGCTATCACTGGTAAGGGCAAGCCGCGGGGGGTGACCCGCCTTCCCCGCTCGCGGGGTAAGGCCGGCCCCTCCCCCTTGCTCCTCACCTTTGACACCATGGCGGATAAGATGGAGTTCCTCAAGTGTCGCAAGCGGCTTGGGGGGACCGCCTACACGCTGGACGACGACTTGACCTTGACGTGCAGCAACAACGGCGACGGGAGTTATGGCCGACCTACCTCCAGCTTCGGCAGACGGCGGGGCAGAAGCCGGTCTACTGGAAGGGGGCGGACATCTACGTCGCCCACAAGCCGGCTGGCAGGCGACCCCTGCCGCCCCAGCCACCCCAGCCACCCCAGCCTAGGGAATATATAGCAGTAGTGTAGACTAGAAAGCTTAGTGACGTGGCCATGTATGCCTACGTGATGGGCCCACACCCGCCCTTGCAATAGCCGTAGCAATTTCGAGTCATGCTTTGCCCATGCAGGGAGTTACTCCCTGCTGAGAGGCCATGTGTACCCTAGCTATAGCCTAGCCACATACCTTCCACCCCATATGTCATGCAGGCCTTCTAGGCCCTCTCCTCAAGCCCCCCCTGGGTGCCTGTGCTTGTTTAGGAGGCATGAACCATCATGGAGGTGCAGGTGCACCTATAGTGCACCCAGAGCAGGTGATAGTTGTACATCCTACACATGCAGGTTGTCGCCCTGATTGTATTACAAACCCATAGATGCCCCTTTCTCAGGGCTATGTGTTACATATGCTCCCCACGGAGCTATGATTTTAATTAATTAATTAATGTAGCACATATTCCCGTGGATGGATGGAGGGGGGGACAAAGCCGTGAAACCGAACTAATCTAACTCTCAGCTAATCTAATCTAGAAAACCCTACCTATTCTACTCAGCAAAGCGCCCCTTCCGCTTGGGGGGATCGAGGGGGCTTGCCCACAGGGGCGGGCGTATGAGCCTGGACAATGCCGTCTTCCACCTCCTCTTGTCCTGCATAGCAGTCCAAGCAAGAGAGAGGGAGTGAATGCGATTTTCAAACTGCGCTGGGACCACTAGGTCAGCCATCAACTGCTGTGGGTAGGTCATGACATGTTTCCCTACCTTCTTAGGAACGTCTGTGCCTAGGTACTAGGTAGGGTGCAATAAAGCTAGCTTCGACATATGTATAGCAAAAGCTGGTTTGGACATCCTTAACGATCGCGAATACCGCGGCGGTGGCCCTGGCTACCGCCTGTCCCACCTGATTTATGCGGATGATACCACCCTCATCAAGCGCCCCGAGCACATTCAGACCTGGCTGGACTCGGTTTGCCGGGCTTGGAGGCGCCGCCGGTGGGGTTGGAGATTAGTGTCAAAACCGAGGCCATGGTGATAAGTTGGGGCTACCAGTTGCCCGCCTGACGGCCGCTGTTGCTAGATGGGACCGAGGTCCTGTTCCATGAGCGCTTCAAGCTGCTGGGGAGCATGCTCCCCGACGCAGTTGTGTAACATAGGTACGTGACCGAGTCGCGTCGCGTCGATGAGGGGCGCGCTGCGCGAAAGTTTTTCAGTGGGTTGGGATGGGACAATTAATTAAGGGGACCCTGCCCTGGGAGGTGTCTGCTGTCTACCTGGTTGACCAGGGCTTATGGCGCTGGGCCACCCGGCAGGGCCCACATATTGGTATTCACCTGGTCTGGGGCGGGCAAGATGGCCTGGCCTTGGAAAGAGGCGGCGGTGTCCGATGGTATGGGTGACAAGAGGGATCGAGCTCGCAGTCACACTAGAGCTCGGCCCGCGTGCGGCGCTCTTAGTAGCGGACGTGCCGAGGATGTGACGGAGCATAAATTCTAGATATAGTGATGACCGTGTCATCAAGCTGCCGGCTCAGCGCCTGCCGCCTGGTCCACGGTCCACGCCTCGCAGCCGTAATGAAGGATGCTGAGGGCAAGGGTCTTGAACAGAATTAATGCGCTCATCATTCATCATGCAAGCGCCGCTCACTCATGTATCTAGAGGCATGTCCAGAACCTGTTGAGGCGGCGATGCGGGCTATATACAAGACATTCAATAATTGAGTACACTAATTGCGCGCGCGTAGAAAAGTACCTCATTGGCTGGGATCCTCCGTGGCATGCCCGTTCAGTGCATGTTCACCCACTTACCTACTTATAATTTCCTAGTTGCACGTGCAAATTTCAACAAACAATTATGTCGATCGACGTCCATGACCTGGAATCAACATAGTTGTCTCAATTGATTTATTAGCAGCGCGAAAGCTGGCGATCGAATTGGATGCACTTGCGCATCATGTCGAGACAGCTGAAACCGGCCGGCGCCTCTAAATGCGTTCCAAGGGATGAATGGATAAATTTGCTTATAATTCTAGGCCATTGAATTGAATTGAATTGTAACATAACTCCGAATTGAATTGTAACATAACAATTCTAGGCCATGGGGCAGCCTTACTGCATCCGAGCGTATGCTTTTGCTATATGCCCTTTCATGGGTCTTATTGCACCCACAGTTTGCCGGATCGTTAGCCTGTCCTTTTAGCTAGCCGCGCCCGATTGCAGCTGTGGCATGCCTTTGGCATGAAGGAGACTGGGGGTCTCTGCCCTTTCTCCTGTAGTGCACACACAGGGATTAAAAGCACTTCGGTGCTCCGTGACTCCCCAACGGGAGCACGAGTTTAATTAATTAATTAATTATATGCCCTTTATATTGCACCCACCGGTTGGGCCTGCACAATGATGCAGAGAGAGTCCAATGGTGCCAGCCTGGCACTGCCAGGTCTGTGGCCTGCCCGCTTGAGGCACTGAGGTAGAGAAGCTATGGCGTCCTATTAATTAATTAATTAATTAATTAGACTCGTGCTCCCGTTGGGGAGTCACGGAGCATTAACCCCGATGGATGGATGGATGGGTGCAAACATTCCTACCGGTCTAATCTATCTACTACATTGGCGACATACTACATCTATCTAACAGCATGCTAACTATCTAGGCAGCCGCACGCTGCCCTAGGGGGAGCTATCTAGCGTGCCTCCCGCGGGATTGCACACGCGGGCGCTTCCCCACTGGGGGGGGCTCGTTGTCCTCTATGACCTGGGCCCACTTGGCCTTGTCCATCATCTTCTCCCAAATCACGGAGAGGCCTAGGCCCCCCATGTCCTCTACTAGCTGTTCTTTGAAGGTGCGGGCCTTGCGGCGTCTAACACCTGGGCCCAGCCCACGTCAGGAGGTGCCGGCCAGGCTGGGCTGGTCGCAGTCCTGCGGGGGGGCCACGTGAGGTGTCTACCTGGTTGGTGCGAGCTAGGTGCCCTACTAGCTGCAGGCGGCGTTGCTTAATGGTGCTGGTGATATAGGGCATGCCCTGGTACAGGTCCTCATTGCGGACATGAGCAGCATATCCTACTCTGAAAATGGAATGCAGCATGCTGGTGACTGCGCCGTTCAGCTTGCGGGCCAGGTCGGCGGTGAGGGTCCACGTCTCGGCGCCATACGTGAGAACAGGAAGGACGAGGACCTTGAACAGGTCCTGTTTCTCGATCTTGCCCAGGGGCTTGCGCCACAGGGCCCGGTATTGGCGTAAAGCGTGCCAGGCGAGGGATCGGATGCGGTGGTCCACATCCACCTCGCAGCTAGGGAGCAGGCTGCCCAGCAGCTTAACGCGGTCCCGATACAGGACTCGAGAGCCGTCTAGGAGATAGAGGGGCGGCGCTGAGTTGGTGAGCCCAACCGCCAGGGCCTCTGTCTTCTTGCTGACCTCAAGCCCCACTGCACGGGCCTCGAGAGCCAGGCAGTCAACACCGGGAAGGGGTGTGTGACATTTTGTGATATTTTGTGACATATCACGTGACATTTTGTGATGTGGATGTGACAAAATGTGACACTTTGTGATTTTTTGTGACAAAACTGTGATATTCTGTGACATTTCGTGACAAATCATGTGATAAAACCAGCATATTCTGTGATTATCTTTGTGACAAAAACAAGGAAATTATCACAAAATATCAATGTCACGGCTTGACAAAACGCACTGACAAAATCCGTGACATTATCACTGATATATCACGAAAAAAGGGTGACAAATCCGTGACATTATCACGAAAAAAAGGGTGACAAATCCGTGACATTATCACGAAAAAAGGGTGACAAATCCGTGACATTATCACTGATATATCAGGAAAAAAAGGGTGACAAATCCGTGACATTGTCACTGATATATCAGGAAAAAAAGGGTGACGAATCCGTGACATTGTCACTGATATATCAGGAAAAAAAGGGTGACAAAGCCGTGACAATGTCACTGATAAATCTAGGGAGAAAACAGTGACATAAAACCACGGGCGATCATGACATATCACACAGATATATCGTGACATATCACACAGATATATCAGAACACATTCCAAAGCAAAACGGATGAAAAGCACAGCTCGCGATTTCTTTATTACAAATATAAAGATAAATGTAACAGATCTTCATTCTTCATTCTTGATTCTTCATTCTTCAACAGTGATTATCGATCAGTGACAATTTGCAAACGCCGGCTTGGCGCTTGTCGTTGCGTGACAGAAATCTCAGAATGTTCCTGGAATGCATTAAAAAACGCACATGCGCAAGAAACATGAACGGATGGTTGGTGTCAGTTGTCTCATCTGCCACCGCACCCTAGAAAACCAATTCATGAACAAGAAAGCGCTCGATATAGATCAAGAAAACAAAAACAAACCTGCGCAGCCGTGGCGCCTAGATGACGATGTTAAGTGGACGACGACGAGGAGGCCGGCACCTTGTCTCCCTGTGAGCAGAAAAAAAAAGGCAAGTTTGAACACTCAAGATTTGTCATAGCCTTTCACAGCCTCGATCAATAGAAATGTTGCACATCAAAATCAATGTGTTGCCTAGAACATCCTTGAATGGGTTTCAAGAACAGCAAGGCGGCCTCCCCCGCCCGCAAACTCATAATCCCAGTGTTTACAACCCCCTCATGAGGGGGTTGTAAAATTGCAATCAGTCATTAAAAAAAAAAAAAAATCCCAGTTTCACACACTGCCCACTCATAAATAATCCCAGTTTCTGACAGCCCCCGCTCAGCCCACTCATGAACAACCCAGTTTAGACCCCCCCACTCATACACTATCCCAGTTTCCCACAGCCCCCACTCAGCCCACTCTGACATAACCACCCCAGTTTAGACACCCCCTCTCATGAATAAGCCCAGTTTCCCACAGTCACCTGAGACCGCGCAACCTGGGGTCAGTCAGGTCAGTCACAGCCGGTGCGGCGCTAGATTACAATACCGGTCCGATGTAGTGTAGTGGGGTGGGTGGGTGGGGGGGGGGGGGAAGGGGGGGGGGTTCCCCCTCCTTTGGCGGGTGTCAAGGGGGACATTGGTAGGGGTTGATGATTTAGTAGTTGTGGAACGCAGTTGTAAATGTGGGTAGCTCGTGCGTAGGTCACAGGTTCGTGTGAGGGGTGGGGATGCTTGGGTTGCCGTGGTGGCTTGCCTATGGTACGTAGGTGCCTGAATACAGTGGTGGGCAGGTGCACTTCGTGCACCCAGAGCAGGTGGCAGTTTACATTCCCCCACCTGCAAGAAGTAGCCAAGAGTGTATTAAAGGCCATATGCCCCTTCTCAGGGCTATGTGCTACATATACTCCCAACGGAGTTATGTTCCTAATTAATTAATTAATTAATTAATGGTACGTAGGCGGGCTTGGCGATGGTCTATGCAGCAGGGTCAGTTATGGTTGAGTGGACAAGGGGTTGGTTGCCCCGGAGGCCGGGGTGGGCGGGGTTGGTTATGGTTCACGTGGATGGTGGGGTGGAGTCATCGTATATTAGGGCAGCGGGGGGTGGGGTCACTGGGCGGGGTGCAGTGGTGTAGGGGAACCTCGTTGTGGGGCGTAGGGTGGTTTAGTGGATGGTTTGCGATGTTGGTGTGGAATGTGGTGGAGGTAATACGGAAGGGTGGTAGTCACATAGGTTGGCTAGGGGGACTCAAGGTGGATGGTCGGGTGGGTCAGCGTATGGTTTGGGGAGGAGGGCAGTGTATGGTTTGGGGAGGAGGGCGGTGTTACGGTGTTGTGGGGGACCTCAGGGTGGGGGCGAGAGTGGTCCGTAGTCAGGGGGGGATGGATAGCGGCATGTGGATGTCCGTAATGTATCTTTGTGGGTGGGGTGGGTATGGAACAGGCAGGGGAGTGGGGCGAGTGGGGTTAGCAGGGTGGAGGGTGCTGGCATTGTGGCGGGATGGTTGGAGGCACATGGACACACATAATGGCAAGAGTAACTGCATGCATAGCAACATGGGACCAGCTGTTCCGAGAACATCTGCAACCCTCACCATGCAACAACCAACAGCAACCGGCAACTGCCAACAGTGACAACGTTCGCAAGATGTGACGCCAAGGCCATTGGAGATCCTGATGTAATTTCGGGGGGTTCCTAGTCCTGCCGTGTACTTAACTTAATTCAGGGCCGCACACTTCGTGTGGTGCAGTGGTGCAGCAAGGGCTCATGGCCGGTATGGTGGTAGCCGGTAGGTGAAGACCTTGCTGCGAATCGAGGGCGTGATATTGCATGGGAAAATGATGCCGAGAGTCTCAGGGCGTCTCGCGTGGTGACAGCTGCAGCGTGTGGGCCGAGGAGCTCGAGATGCAGGTCTCGTCGGTACATGTGGGCCACTGGTGAGGGCGCCAATGTGATGGAGGCCTTTCCATCGTGCCAGTTGGACATCACTCAACAGCCAAAGGGGCGGCTGCATTGGCGGTGGGGCTAGAATTCTGGTAACTGCACAGAATTGACCCAAGAAAGCTCGAATCGCGGGCATGGGCAGGCAAGGTAAAAGAGGGAAACATTGCGCCAGCGGTTGAGGAAAGAAGGCCTGTTTACAGTGCTGGGCCTCAGAAGGAGTCGAGGCGTCGGCTCAGTTGGCAGGGCGACGATAAGTCTGTCAAAGCTGCGCATGGGTGGCGCAATGAGAGCTCATTAGGAAGGTCTCGCGCAGGAGGTTTCGATAGGCTAAAATTTTTCTCAGTCCTCGAAGATTAGGCGGGTGAAAATCGTAAATCCGCCATAGCCGCCATTTAAAAAATTTTCCCGCTTTCCATGGGATATACTGCCTAGCCTTACAGTAGCCAAATGGATTTGCGTGCGCCTCAGTCCATGCACCTAGTCGTTCGCCATCGGTTTCGGCGCAATATTTGAATTTTGCGCAAGGATCCTGACGGGTTGATTCCAGACTTGCGCTTGTTGCGAAAGATTATTGATTTATTGTCCATTCATTCCAGACTCCCAAGCTAGGGGCCGCCGTCGACTGTAGTCTGAACGGTACGGCTAACAGTTACGATGCCAGGCCAGCAGCAAGCGGTCAAAACCAAGCGATACTAGAGAGTCATGTCAGTCGTCTTTTTACTGGTTTCGTCAGTCAGTTATTCCTCATGTATGTCAAACTACTTCTACTTGGGAGATATGTAGTAGCGGCGAAATCGGAAGGGGACGTGGGCAGGGGGGGGGCGGGAAGTACGACTGATGCAATATACCGTACGTTAGTTATCGTCACAAAGCGAGTGACTGACGATAGTAAAGGGCCTCTAATGACGACAGTGATGACGATAGTATTTGGCACTGATGAGTGATGACAGGAAGAGCGATGACCCCAAGTTACCAGACTTTGCGACGTTGATGAGACTTAGCGAATTGCGAGCCCTCATTCCAGTGGTTGCGCGGGTGTTACCGTTGAAGTTGAAGTTAAGACGACGCGAAAAAAAAAATTACTTGACTTGAACATCTATCCACGCTGCACAGGTGGGAAAGGTGGAAGGGAGCTGCGATCGGCTCGCAGCCAAGGCGGGATTATGTGCCTTTTGATTTCCAGCAATGTCGCTTCTGTATGAACGCACGTGGTGGTTGGAATAGGAGCATAGGCTCACTGATGACCGTCGTGATTTATGTAGCCATTAGGGCGTCGTCTTAAATGAATTCAGGAGCGAGCTCGGACAAGGCTACAAGCAGCCATCGGGGGAGAAACATAGGCATGGTCTGGAATAAAGCTTTAATCGATCTGTTCGCTCAGTGGTAGGCACAGCACATTCGGACATCCAGAAGCTGCCCACTCTTTACCAGTTGAGGTGAGCAAGGAATTCCTCGCCTGAAATTCTAATAAGTTTGCATCGACTTTAACATGCATGCCGTACGCACGTGGCATTCTCACGTATCGCCCTAGGGCCAAGGCTGCTATGGGCCGCTCGGTTTCATGCCAAGTTAGCCGTGCTTGCCATGAATGCTGCAGCAGTTTCACTATCTCATTCGTACAAGGTCAATAGACTATGCAAACGACATCCGATTTAGTTTTCATGAAGGGCATAACCTTGTTCAGATTGAGAGTTGCATGACATGGGCTGCTCTTGCGCCACTTTCCTTGTCTTAACCTACTGATTCTCTGTTTATGCTTTCGGTCGTTATACATTCGTATGTGTGCATCTGTGTTGCCATTGTGGTGTCAATTTTGCGCGTGTACTTGTGATGCCTGATACCGTTGGACTTGCACGCGGCCCCATCGCATGTGGCAGCGACAAGCTCTTGGTCGCCTGTCCAGCGCGGCGAATTCTTGATGGTGAGCAACGGTGATCATTCTTTATGTAGTGCTCATTCCTCAAATTATCAACGTGCTGTGCGTGTCAGCCACCATTGGCCTTGTTCTTCCAGCTTCCGTGCATGATTTTTTTGTAGCCCGCTGGTGATGCTCTGAGCTACAAATAGTTTGCATTATTTGTACCAATTCCTTCGCTGTCGGTAGAATCTTCTTTGCAATCCAGTAGCCTTGGTTGACATTCGTGGCATTGCTGGACTATATCTCGCTTCCTTGCATGGGTAGCATCTTTGCATATTTATCCTTTTTGCTCAGATCACAGCTTTTTGTCATTCCCTCCCCCCCGCTCCCCACCCTGAACGACTCCTGCTAGTGTCAACTGCAGACGTAGAGCCTTCAGCCTCGTTAGAGTTCATCCTACCTGTAACGGGGCATATTGTTGGTTGATTGGCCTTGCATTTTCTTGGCACTATTCAGGCGTTTCTTTCTTATTGCCGTATTAACCATACAGAGATTGCAATGAAGTAGATTGTGAGGCCTCTTGGCATGTTAGGGAACCTTTGCGACTCCAGGATTTCTGGGTGTGCAGTTCCCTACAACTTGTGAGGCATGTAGATACAATTTAGGTGAACATCTATGGCCAATTTTTTTTCTCGAGCACCCCTGTCTCTCTCTTGGCCCAGTATCTCACCTTTCTTTGTCCTAAAATTAGGCCGGTACTCATAGATAGCCACGCAACTGCTGCGATCTCCCCCGCATCCTTACATACAAGTGAACTGAAGTCATGCAAAGTTGTTGGCACGTCCAGCGCGTAGCGTTCATCTCACTAACAAATTTTTGTGTGTACCGATGCGTGCTTTGCCGGATGATGTATTTTTGTCTTGCATGCAGGCAATATACCTAACACAGTCGGGCCGGGCACATCCGTCAGTCCAACACGGCGAGAGGCCACATGCGGATGCAGATTTTGTAGGCTCTGAGCCTTCAATGGTCACATTGCCGTAGCACTCGACAGTGTCCTGTGATTGTTTCTAGAGAGTCATCCAGTTACTTCAGCAATGGTGGCTGGGACAGCCCTCGTGATGGTTTCGGTGATGATGAGGATGATGACTTTGATTACGAGGACTGTTGAGCCCCGTTGTACTTCTCGGTCAACAGATTTTATATTGCATTTGTGAGATGATTGTGGGTGTCCATTTTGCACACCACCCACAGCCATGCTTGAGTGCACCGTTCCTTGTGTGTGTATCAGACCAAGCCCACGGCAACGTGGCTCTCAGGGATCGCGGCAGGTGCTATCGTGCGGGATGGTTATAATTATATTATCACGAAGGCTGACCTTGTCCATTGGATCTCTTATCTTGTTGATAACACCTTCATCTGTTTTGCGGGCAATGTATACCAACAAGCTATCGGCATCCCTATGGGCACTAACTGTGCCGGGCTCCTTGCAAACCTCTATCTATACACTTATGAGCTTGCATTCATGGAGAATCTCATTGCCTCAAACGATGATGTTCTCATCAGGCGTTTTATCCATACATGTCGATACATTGATGATGTCATCGCTTTCGACAACCCTGATTTCGCAACCCATTTGTATATCACCGCTGGTCTGCCTGGCATCTACCCGCAAGCGTCCCTCACATTAAAGCTCACGTCGGAGGATACTCATTGCAATTACCTCGATCTTAACATTACCCATAACAAGAAGGGCTGGCGTACGGCTATCTATGATAAGCGCAAGGATCCTAAATACCAGCAAATTCCTTTTATTCGTTACCCCGATATTCACAGTCTCCTTTCCCACACAGCAAAATATGGTGTTGTTCTTTCTCAGTTACATCGTTTTTCCCGTCTTTGTTCTTATCGTGTTGATTTCATCACGACTCTTGTTGAACTCTTGCAGCGCTTATTGCTCTATCTTACATTTTACCCCGACTGGTACCCATACTTACCCATACTTGTTACCCATACTTGTTACCCATACTTACCCATACTAGGATGTGCCGAACTCTCAAACTCTCAAATTCTCAAAATTCTCACTTCATTCACGCCGGCGGACTACCTGCGGACTGCTTGACGCGAAGTCGCCGGGCTTCAAGTTCTGTAACTTATCAAACTCGCCGCAAGATGCCGCCGCGCTTTTTTGTACTTATTTCGGTACATGGCTTGCGTTGGGTTCATCGACGAGCATCGACGGTGCCATCCGACGGCGGAGAATAAGTTCGCCACAGCACAGCGCGACGCAATGGCTCTTTTCCATGTACAACGTGAGATGCAAAGTCCGCAACGCTGACCGAAATTCCGTCCAACACCATCGTACAGTACTACCAGTCAACCTCAGCCCCCGCCCTCTGAGAATTTGAGAATTGAGAACTCTGGAGCCCCCGCCCTGAACGTCAGATCCAAAATCCGCTTGCCAGACCGGGAATTCCGTCCAATACCGTAGTGCATTGAATTGAATTGGAACATAAATCCTTCTTTTCGTCACCCTCGATATGTTTTCGTACAATACTACAAATTCACGCCAATAGAAATTAACGTCCGAACATAGATCTCGATAGAGTCATGCCTCTTATTTAATTTCAAGGTACCTCTTAATTAATCTCGGCCCCCGCCCTGTGAGAATTTGAGAATTGAGAACTCTGGAGCCAATTTTACCCCGACTGGATGTGCCGAACTCTCAAACTCTCAAATTCTCAAAATTCTCACTTCATTCACGCCGGCGGACTACCTGCGGACTGCTTGACGCGGAGTCGCCGGGCTTCAAGTTCTGTAACTTACCAAACTCGTCGCAAGACGCCGCCGCGCTTTTTTGTACTTATTTTGGTACATGGCTTGCGTTGGGTTCATCGACGAGCATCGACGGTGCCATCCGACGGCGGAGAATAAGTTCGCCACAGCACAGCGCGACGCAATGGCTCTTTTCCATGTACAACGTGAGATGCAAAGTCCGCAACGCTGACCGAAATTCCGTCCAACACCATCGTACAGTACTACCAGTCAACCTCAGCCCCCGCCCTCTGAGAATTTGAGAATTGAGAACTCTGGAGCCCCCGCCCTGCCAACGTCAGATCCAAAATCCGCTTGCCAGACCGGGAACTCCGTCCAATACCGTAGTGCATTGAATTGAATTGGAACATAAATCCTTCTTTCCGTCACCCTCGATATGTTTTCGTACAATACTACAAATTCACGCCAATAGAAATTCACGTCCGAACATATATCTCGATAGAGCCATGCCTCTTATTTAATTTCAAGGTACCTCTTAATTAATCTCGGCCCCCGCCCTCTGAGAATTCGAGAATTGAGAACTCTGGAGCCAATTTTACCCCGACTGGTCAAAGACTATGACCGAGCCATTATGCTCCGTCAAGTCCGATGTTTTTTGCAACGTCACCCACATCTGTTCGGTAGCTAACTTTGCGGTTCATGCATCCGCGTGGCGCTACCTAAACTTGCCCATACGGTACGGCGCCCTCGCCAATGCACGGCGACAGTCATCATCAATGCCGGCCAGGTGTGTCATGACAGCTGTGAGACGTTAGTGTTTCGTTGGCCGTAAGCATTAGTGTGTCTGCTGCACTGCACAGCGGCACTGCAGTCCGGGCCTGTCTGCACTGAACAGCGGCACTGAACAGCGGGCACGCGGAGGGCGTAACGTAAGAAAGTCGTTGGTTGAGTACCGTTGGTATTGAATTAAATTCGTTGGCCTGTAATACCAGGGAACGTAGGAAAACGCATCATAATTAAACATTTCGACGCGTGCTGCGTGTATCCCGTTATATCATGATGCCTCCTATGCCTAGGACCGCTGCTGTTTATCTGCGAGACTGGTTCTCGCATGATTCCGTCGAACCTTTTCTGCCCTATTGCCGGGAAGTTATTGACAAAAGGGGCCATATCCGTTACCAGGTGCAGGTTACCAGTGGTCGCGTGCCCGTGCGCGGCATCACGGGCACGTTTGGTAGACGATTAGAAGCGTTTCAGCTAGTCTGCAGCAAAGTTCGTGAGGATGCAATGGCACCGGGCATCGACAAAGCATCTACGAATCCGATAGTGAAGTTGTACAATATTGTCCACGGTTGGTACAGTCGATGCATCCCTTTCCTGTGCTTGGTAAACGTATCTTATGCAATTCGCTAGCTAATGCACCGCTATTAGCTTATCTTTTTGCTGCTATATTGCACAGGCGTCCTCGAGGGCCAGCCGCAGCAACGACAGGAGGAGGCGTCAAGTGAGGACTCAGCAGACGCCGAGGAGAACGAGGACGACGAGGAGGGGGAGGACAACGAGAAGGACGGGGCTGTCGAGGACGACGAGGAAGAGGAGGCGGCAGGGGAGGAGTGGGGCGACGGCGGCGTTCAGGAAGAGGAGCAGGCGGAGGAGGAGGGAGGCGACAAGAAGGAAGTGGCCAACGACGAGCAGGGGGGGGGCGAGGAGAAGGACGGGGCCCACGACAATGACGAGGAAGAGGAGCAGGCGGAGGAGGAAGAGCTGGGCGACGGCGGCATACTGCAAGAGGAGCAGGAGGAGGATGGAGGTGACGTGAGGAAGGACAACGAGGAGGAGGAGGAGGAGGAGGAGGACGCGGCCGAGGAGCTGGAGCTCGGGGAAGGTGAGTACGACGAGCCAAGGTAGCTATAAAATATTGATAAGCATTCCTCCCCTTGGAGTGGCTGACGCGGGGGAGGCTTGGAAGTCAAGTTTGGCAGCATAGACTTCTTGAGGTTGAGGCACAACACTTGGGTTTGCTTGTTGTAACTTTGATTGGCCTGAAAATGTGGAGTAATAAATCGTAGGGGGGTGGTTGTGATAGTTCCTCGTGAACCGGGTTATGTTGATGGGGTTACGTTGATGTCATGTTGATGGGGTTACGTTGATGTCATGCCAAGAACTTCTGTACCTTCATTCAGGGTATACTTTGAGAATGCAGATTGTTACACCTAGATCAATTCTGCCTTGGACGGTGAATGTCAAGAGGGGGTGAAGAAACTGACAAGTAGGCATCCAGGCAGGCATGAGGACACGCACTCAGCAAGCAAGCAGGGAGGCAAGCAAGGAAGTGTGTGGACAGGGCTGAGCTAGATATGTAGGCGTACAAGAGTGCCCACCACAAGTACATGTATGTGCAACACGGTACGTTGTTAATGTTATGAAGGCATATATGCAGTGTCATGAACACGCCTAACTATATACCTGCTTCCGTCCATGCGTGTGTCCGTGTGCATCCCTTTTTTCGTGCAGTCGAGTTATCCTCCATGTTGGGCAACCTCGCCCTTGATGGTGAGGCAAACAATTGTTTATAATGAGCTGTATTCGTGGCGCAAGAACTTTTGTGCAATTGTTGCCCCCCCTTAAATTTAGTCCTTAATTGCTGCTAACGAAACCAGTCCACTTTTTTTGTTTCTTAGTCGTGGCGACGCAATTTAGCATGGCCGACGTCGTACGCGAAATGCATTACCTAAAATTAATCATCACGGACCCAGCATGTAGTTTGCTGTTTGGGTACGTATGGGGGTAAGAAGAGCCTTTAATGTTTTCACTTTCCTTTTTGCTCACAGCATGCCTTGCCATTTCCAACCAACGGTATGACCGTTGTCCTCCCGGGCTTGGACTAATATGTTTGTATCTTTACATATGATGCTGGTCATGTTTAGGATCTCGTGTCTTTTTTCTCTCCATCATGAGGCCCCTTGCACGCATTCTAGACCACCATATGAAAAGTGTGATTACTCTTCTAGTTTCAAGAGTGTGGTTCTCGTGGTCTGAAAGCCGTGTGCATGAGTTGTGGAGATGAAGTGGGAGGATTTCCCTGAACAAAATCTAATAAGTGCTAATATTGAATAATACTTAGTTGGTACGTTATAGTTACATGAGTTTGACTTTTTGTGGCGTGGCGGTTTAGATAATAGTAATGATGATAGATAGCGCAACTATTACTGGTTAATAACGAGCCCTCCTTACATCGGAGGGAGGGAGGGAGGGAGGGAGGGAGGGAGGGAGGGGGAGGGAGGGAGGGAGGGAGGGAGGAGGGAGGGAGGGAGGGAGGGAGGGATGGGGAGGGATGGGGAGGGAGGGAGGGAGGGAGGGAGGGAGGGAGGGAGGGAGGGAGGGAGGGAGGGAGGGAGGAGGGAGGGAGGGAGGGAGGGAGGGAGGGAGGGAGGGAGGGAGGAGGGAGGGAGGAGGGAGGGAGGGAGGGAGGAGGGAGGGAGGGAGGGAGGGAGGAGGGAGGGAGGGAGGGAGGGAGGGGGGGGGAGGGAGGAGGGAGGGGGAGGGAGGGAGGGAGGGAGGAGGAGGGGGAGGGAGGGAGGGAGGGAGGGAGGGAGGGAGGGAGGGAGGGAGGGAGGGAGGGAGGGGGAGGAGGGAGGGAGGGAGGGAGGGAGGGAGGAGGGAGGGAGGGAGGGGGGGAGGGAGGAGGGAGGGTTTGGTTAATGTACTCACTGCCAGTCACGGGGACTTGTCTTGACTGCACGGTTGCTTTTTATCTGAACAGGGTCTGATGGGAACGACGGCAGTGACAGCGACAGCAGTGGTGGCGACCGCGACCGTGGTACATACTTCTTACGAAGCCGGCCAGTGAAGCCAAACTATAAATATTTGGACTAAGTCTGATACTGTACTTTGGTTCTCAAGGACTACTGCTATCTAGTTCATAAGGCCCACCGTCCGACAATGAGGTGATTACCTTGATGGTAAAAACAAGTCAGTGGTCAACTGCTGTGCCTGTCGCTTTATAATATGTCCTATAGTAGATGGCAGTTACAGAACCAATCTTCATCAATCCTTTCCCGCACCCAGGAAGGCACTACGCGTGCAAATTTGTAGCACGAGGATGTGGGACAAATGACGTGTCCTCAAAGTGTCAAACTGTGGTATTAATTATTGCAGGATTGGTTCCCACAGAGAAAAATTTTACAAGCACTGGGGCTGGTTGCAAAAGGTGTAAGATTAAAGGCTCAATCTAAGGACATGACGTGTTTTCTTCATTGCGTAGTTTAATTTGAATCTAATAAGAGTTTGTGTTAATTCATTGATTAATCAAGAAAATATAGCCTAATTAATTAAGTAAGTACTTGCGTGTCATGCGCATGGGCGTGCCACGGAGTACTATGCTAATCTTTCAGAAAAATAATTACACGAAAGTTACAAATATCGTCTGCATCATGCCAACCATAGCGTCACTAGAGCCGGGGATAAGATACTCATCTGCCCAGCCCTCTGCTGTTGTAATGGCATTTAGGCTAAGGAACCAACTGTGATCGTTCCTTAGCGTGACTAGCTTGCACCAGTTGATCAATATAGCTTTGACGTCGATATAAGTCGCGAATGTCGATGTAACTTGCGCATATCGATGCTGGCCAGCTACTACTCTCAGTCAGAGAGACATCTACAACGTCGAGGTGCCCGGGCCATGGACTATGTAGGCCACGGGCTAATGTGGCCTACCAGCTGCAGCGCTACATGATCCAACGAACGTTGCCCTCCTTTGACCAACGTACGCTGGTCACAGCCAGCCGACCGAGTACGGTTGGGACTTTCCCCAGATCTGATACGGCAATGTGGGGCCCCACGGGGTCATCCCCTTTGTCCTTGAGGAGTTCGGGGCCATGGGCCCCAAGACGGCGGAGTTTTTCCACGAGCGCGGCCAGCGCCGTGTAGACCGCCTCGACCTCAAGAGTCAGACCGCCCGCGTGGTCTGACCGCACGTGCTCATCGTATTGGTGGCAGCGCCTGTCACATGCCCTCACTCGCACCGTTGCTGATGTGTTTTCCCGCCGCACTTTGACGCGACCCATGCAGTCTAGATCCCTCCCAGGCCTGCATGCATGGTGGGCTGGCAGCGATGGTTGTGTCGTAGTTTTGTGATGGAGGTAGTTGTACCTTGTGCAGCTGGCGTGATCCTTGGATGCCGTCCATGTCAGATTACTATTAATTTCTTCAGGGTTCTTCTTCATTTTAGGGTTTTCCTTATGTTGCATGCCAATCTCACCTCCGTAATTGATCATTCTCAATGAATTTATCTTAAAAACTATCCAGCAGCTCAGGGGGGCGCCCCAATGCTGCAGAGCCAGCTGCCCAGGGCAGCTGGGCCGTCACACCGCTGTCGGGGGGGGGTGTTCAGTGCCCCCTGCAGCGACGTCGCACACGCGACAGTCGAGAGGGGAGTCCATCACTCCCCGTGAGGGCCAGCAGGCCCCTCCCACTACCCAGGGTGGCCCGCGGCGTCGCACACGCGACAGTCGCGAGGGGAGTCCGGTCCATCCCTCCCCGGGAGGGCCAGCAGGCCCCTCCCACTACCCAGGGTGGCGCCCGTCCACCCTGGGCACCTCGGCAGAGGGGGATGCCACTCCCTCTGCCTCCAGCTCGCGGGCCAACCGCGGCAAGGCGGTGGCCACGGCCGGGCTGCGGATGAGGAGGTGATGGTGGTCCCTCCAACCCACCTGCACTACCCTGAGCAACCGCAGGACGTGGAGATGGAGGGGGCCCTGACAGAGCAGGACCTGATCACCCTTGCAGACTAGGGTGTGTGGCGTGCCATCCAGGCACACACACAGGTCTTCCACGGGATGGCAGACAGGCCTGACTGAGCCTATCATGGCTGAGCAGGCCAGCATGGTGTGTGCCATTATAATGCACATCCAGGGGCTGCGCGACCGCCATCCATATATCCTGCATATCTGTGACAACCTACTGGCTGTCCTCCATGCCCTCCTTCGGGGAGAAGGGGTGCGGGGCAACAGGCTTCGCATGGTGACATACCTGGAGCGTCTCGATCCACAATGTCATCATGGCCGGGGCTGGTAATTAAGCTGCTGCCGTCATGGCTCCACCATACCTTTACTATAAAAGTAGTAACACTACTGACAACAACACGATGAAGATGACGACTCTCTCTCTCCCACAGTTCATCAGTGGGAAGCTGCACGTAGAAGGCAGCTATAGGAAAATCCTCCCACACGTGTGCCTAGCTGTTCAGCCCACCCACCACGTCCTTGCCAGGGGTGGGCCACGGTTGCTGCACCCCCGCCCCGTTCAAATATTAACCTTCCCACGAACCCTCCCACTAACCCCTCTCACACTTTCCCCAGTAACTGCTGCTCAGGCTCCTCCCTCCTCTTAACACCTTCCCTCATCACCATCCTCTCCCTCTGGGTCACCCACACACTGGCCTGTCCTCAATCACACCCGTCCTGTAGACAGGATTAACATTAGGGGCCTAGCTGCCTGCGTGAGGGGTACATACTTAGGGAGCAGGGGAACCTGGCCTTGGTGACCCTGCAGCTAGCCAGGGAGGAGCTGAATGTCAAGAATTGGTTTGGGGCTCTCATGCGGAGTATTTTTTTCCACCAATGTAGCACCATTATCGAGCACAGCTATTCAGAACCTCATAATGATGTTCCAGGTAAGGTATCCCAGGTGGCAGGACACTCAAGGGCTGCATGGGTATGTAGTGTGGGAGGACTTCTGTATATAATAAGGAGTTTTACTGAACTTCTTGCCACGGTCCCCAGAGTTCAGTTGAGATGTATGGTGCATTCAGGTGGGTAGATGAGTATCAGGTGGTCACCCATTAATTAATTAATGAAACTCGTGCTCCCGTTGGGGAGTCACGGAGCACCGAAGTGCTTTTAATCCCTGTGTGTGCACTACAGGAGAAAGGGCAGAGACCCCCAGTCTCCTTCATGCCAAAGGCATGCCACAGCTGCAATCGGGCGCGGCTAGCTAAAAGGACAGGCTAACGATCCGGCAAACTGTGGGTGCAATAAGACCCATGTGAGCATATCATATATAGCAAGGAGCGTGGGCAAGGAGCGTGGGCAAGTAATCTGAACATAGCCAGGGCGTAGCATGGCTGTAAGGACTAGGCTAAGGCTATGGCTGGTTGTGTACCGTGCGTTGGCGGCACGTGACTAGGTGTGTTGGCACAGCTAGGCAACATTCTAGGCATGGCTGCCTTAGCGGCAGTGACGTGTGGTCACCCATGACTACGTAGCCGAGACCAAGTAGTGGTGGGAATTGGCTATTAAGGCTCGCCATGAGCGATGTCCAGCAGTTTATAGATCCCGAATTCTGGCTGCATTCCTTCTTGGAGAAACTGAGACTGGATCGTAACACCTATCTATGCTCTCCACAGGATTGGCTAGGCATCATGGTTGGGAGAATATGAAGGTGCCACATCAAGCTGGCCCTGGCCCCCCTCAGCAACGGGGACCCCAATGTCAAGAAGAGGGTCAGGGTGGAGGGGGAGGAGGAGGAGAAGGGGCAGGCTAGGGAGTATAAGATTAGAGGCCTCCCACCATTGCCATGATGTTAAGTCGCTGCTGGGGCAGTAATTTATATAAGGATCAGGGGAAGGGCAAGGTGAAGGGCAAGGGCAAGGGCAAGGGCAAGGGCAAGGGCAAGGGCAAGGGCAAGGGCAAGGGCAAGGGCAAGGGCAAGGGCAAGGGCAAGGGCAAGGGCAAGGGCAAGGGCAAGGGCAAGGGCAAGGGCAAGGGCAAGGGCAAGGGCAAGGGCAAGGGCAAGGGCAAGGGCAAGGGCAAGGGCAAGGGCAAGGGCAAGGGCAAGGGCAAGGGCAAGGGCAAGGGCAAGGGCAAGGGCAAGGGCAAGGGCAAGGGCAAGGGCAAGGGCAAGGGCAAGGGCAAGGGCAAGGGCAAGGGCAAGGGCAAGGGCAAGGGCAAGGGCAAGGGCAAGGGCAAGGGCAAGGGCAAGGGCAAGAGCAAGGGCAAGGGCAAGGGCATGCAAGGGCAGGGGCAAGGGCAAGGGCAACAAGTTACAACAACAACAACAACAACAACAACAACAACAACAACAACAACAACAACAACAACAACAACAACAACAACAACAACAACAACAACAACAACAACAACAACAACAACAACAACAACAACAACAACAACAACAACAACAACAACAACAACAACAACAACAACAACAACAACAACAACAACAACAACAACAACAACAACAACAACAACAACAACAACAACAACAACAACAACAACAACAACAACAACAACAACAACAACAACAACAACAACAACAACAACAACAACAACAACAACAACAACAACAACAACAACAACAACAACAACAACAACAACAACAACAACAACAACAACAACAACAACAACAACAACAACAACAACAACAACAACAACAACAACAACAACAACAACAACAACAACAACAACAACAACAACAACAACAACAACAACAACAACAACAACAACAACAACAACAACAACAACAACAACAACAACAACAACAACAACAACAACAACAACAACAACAACAACAACAACAACAACAACAACAACAACAACAACAACAACAACAACAACAACAACAACAACAACAACAACAACAACAACAACAACAACAACAACAACAACAACAACAACAACAACAACAACAACAACAACAACAACAACAACAACAACAACAACAACAACAACAACAACAACAACAACAACAACAACAACAACAACAACAACAACAACAACAACAACAACAACAACAACAACAACAACAACAACAACAACAACAACAACAACAACAACAACAACAACAACAACAACAACAACAACAACAACAACAACAACAACAACAACAACAACAACAACAACAACAACAACAACAACAACAACAACAACAACAACAACAACAACAACAACAACAACAACCTCTTGAAGAAGAAGGAGCGACAGCAGCTGCGGTGCACACACTGTGCGGTACGGCGTGGCAACGCAAGGAGGACTGCCGCAATAACGAGGAGAAAGCTGGGACACCTGGATGCAGTGCTCTGCCACAAGTGCTTTCGGGGCCGCATCACGGCGACCCAGCCAACTGCAGGCGCTCTCCCTACTAGAGTGAGTTTTCCTTTGATGACTGTCATGCATGGTGTGTCCTCTTTAAACCCTCCATCTGCATGCCCCTCTGGCAGTTCAGTCAGCAGGACTGGCAAGGTGTTGATGTTGGTCAAAGAAGAACTACTACTATGTCACTAAACCCACATTCATATGTGTGGTTCCCAAGGTTTCCCGGGCATCCACCACAGCATCACCTCATATCAGTATTGATGAGCTCGCGTTATATACAGCTGCACTTCCTTTATGGGCATGAAGTCAGTGCAGAGGTGCATGGTAGCAGCTAAACTAGGGGGGGCAGCACTCAGAGGTGCATGCCAGGTGGTCAGATCCCACTAGCTGTCAGCATTAATTGTCAGTTCAATGATCCCAAACCGCCTAAGTGGCATGTAGCTACTCCACCTAAGTGCAAGGGCAGAGTGGTTGGTGATGACGTTCATATAAAAGGGCAATCATATTTCGCATGGGCCAGGCTACTATATACCACAATATAATTGTTAAACCTGCATGGTATGGACAAATCACAGTTGCTCAGGGCTCTCTTGATTGCTGAAGCCAGGTACTACCCTGTGGAGGCACTGCTTCTTGATCAGCAGTAGTACTTGCGTTGCCAATGAGCCAGGGTGTGAGGCTATTGACCTGGCAGGGCTGGAAGATCATGAGAGGCAAGGTATATCATTGAAAGGGCCATTAGGTCGATTTTAACCATTGTAGCTAAGGATTAAGAAGGTAATAGCCTGGCTGACAGTCATGGGTCATTTGCAGACAGAGCATTGTGGTCAACCATGCTGTACTCAATACAGTAGGAGGCCACTCATGACAACTCCTCATGCAGGGGGGTCTCATTATACACCAGATGGATTACTGGCAGGAATAAACCCACCATGCAGAGGTACTAGCCCGTTACTACGCACAGCGAGCACAGGCCGCCAGCAAATTAGCTGCCAAGGATGCAACGCATCCACGTGCTAGCTTCAGGGAAGGAGACCAATTAGTTCTCTTCTACAAGGAATTATGAGGGCTAGGAAAAGTGGGTACCTGGCTAGGGCCAGACACTAATAATCCTCAAGTTTGACACCAATGGCAAGACATCTTGACACTGGTAGAGTGCACAGGTGCTCACCTCACAGGATAAAACTGTATCTACCTCCCCTGACAGATGTGGCAGAAGAGGAAGAGCTGTAATTGGCCGACAGCCCTATATGTACAGTTTCCTGGCATAGCATTGTTATTTGGAACACCCAGGGTTGAGTGGTTGTGTGGAACACCCAATGTGGTGAGAGTGACAGCCACAACACTTGTGAACACCAGATCACCCTCGATGATAGCAGTAAGTCACTGCAGGCTGGGCCACCTGCAGATGGGGGTCAAAATGGCAAAGAAGGTGGTCATGCAGCATCCACTCACCCCTTCACCTGTGGTACATGCTCAGCCAATAGCTGCATCATCAAAACGCAGTCTAGCAAAAGCTGTCCGCACTTGTCAGAGTGCTTGCATTGAGCCAAAGCTCAAACTGCATGCTGCAGAATCTGCTAAGGTGGGTAAGGTGGGGCCGCATGACAATAGCCCCCGTACATGGTGGCAGTGGATACACAACTCACAAGTGTTGCGGACCGGCCAGTTGGTCCGGTTGGTCCGGGCGCAACAATGAAATTAATGGTGTCTTAGGCTTGCACTATTAGTCCGTAGGGCTTTGGGATTCATTTCGGTACTTAGTTGGTAATTGCCCTTTAGTCCGGGACTCTGTATGAAACTGTGATAGATTGAGTGATACGGACTAGTTATTTTGGGCCTAGATGCCAAACCGGGTCGGCCCTAGATGCCAAACCGAAATCGCGTCTGGGAGGTCGGCGCACGTGGCGCCGCGCCTGCTTATCCGTTCCGCCGTCACTAGCGCACCTAGGTGAAATTGGTCCGAGGACGATCGAAGTTCTCGTCCTCTTGGTTTGATGAATGTGAAGTGCAGCTATGCCTACACATTGAACCTGGGGCAACTATCCATTTGTAACTGTACAGGGTTTACCGCGCCTTTACAAGTGTGTATTAATTAGATTGGCATCAATTAAGTCGCGGTGCCAGATATCTCACGACCCCTGCATGTCGTGAAGCGCAAATTTCTGCATTACATAGGCCACATTGATTCTTCCTAATACCTGCACAGTTGATCGCTACGTAACTCAGTTTTATGTAAATATGCATGGGGACGTAACCAGAGCGGCGGAGGCTCATCATACGATGACAGTCTAGAAGCTATAGGGTGGAATTCAAGGGGGATCGAGAAAGACACAGTCCAGAAACGCCCCAGGGGGATGTCCAGCAGCAGCAACCGCAGCTGAGCAACAGCCGCAGCAGCAACCACCGCAGCAGCAGCAACCTCAGCAGCAGCAACAACCACAGTCGCGACCACAGTTGCCGCCGCTGTATCCTTAGCAGACCGGGCACGAGAATCAAGGCACGTTGCACTACCGTTACCAGCAACCACCAAGGGCTGGGCTGGGCGCGGCCGCCCCATGGGACCTCCGCCGGCCCCAACACACAGGGACATGCGTAGAGCGGTGTGCTTTGGCAGTACTTCCCTACTACCCACGGCGTTGTGGAACTCCGACGATGAGGGTGATCGATGACACCAGGGCAGATATAGAGGATTTGGCAACTTGGTAGTAGACGCGGATAACGAGGGACCTGAGGCACCGGGCCAGCCATCCGTCCCTCAACCGCCGCGGACACGGTCAGGGGGGAGCGGCAGCGCTAACGCACACGACGAGGGGACATATGCACCACTTACAGCGACCTGCCAGTTAGGAATGATAACGAGTGATGTAGTATAATGCTTGAAAAATGGATATGGTTGGCAATGAATTGCTTGCTCATCAGAAAATAGGTTTACCCTTTATCAACACGTGCCTATCACTGGCTGCGCCGCCAGTGACCGTTGGGTGCAGACCGTTGGGCAGAGGCCGCGCACGATGACAGGCACCGGCAGTCTAGTCACAGCATCGTGTGATCACGGATCACTCCACTCTGCAGTACGTTCCATATCTAGGATACTATAGTACTGTCCAATGGCAGGACACTACGTATACTGGGTACTGACATTTGTCACGTACCCAAAGTACCAACGTACCTATCTATACGGAAACATATGTGACTCGACTAGCAGTCCTATCTGATTAGCCCATGTGGTATTTATATTCACATACCAACGTAGGTTTACAAGGCTTATTCATGCGTTGTACATATTAACTATGTGAAGGAGAATTAGCAGCAAAGCATGGAGACTAACTCCAGTTTTATTTCATTCTTTATTTCTTATGCAGGTCTGAACCCCAAACATTATTGTTATTGTTTTTAAGTTGATTAGGGCCCCCAAAATAAACATGGATGTCTTGGCCAAGTTGGATACGGCTGGCTGTCTTGGCCAGGTTACTATTGGATTACACAGTAAATGAAGTGTATAGAGCTGGCTGTCTTGGCCAGGTATTGGATTACACATTAAATGAAGTGTATACAGCTGGCTGTCTTGGCCATCTAGGGTATGACAGATAGCATAAGGCTTGTGCCCTCAAGCTGAAAATGAAGATACAAATGAAACTGTTCAGCACCCACACCCCACAGCAAAAGTGTTGAATTTTTACAACGCGCCCAGCAGTTAAAGAAACTGTGGCTGAACTGTGGTTCAGCCGGCACTGATTAATATCTACATAGGAAGTAGTAATATTAATCAATAGGTTTACGTTGCTGGTTATGGATACCAGCACAGAATGCACGAGAAACGTGAGAACCGTTGCCGAAGGTGCGAGGACACAGGTGCAGGGAAAGTGGTGCTACCAAGTGGCAGCGCCCTGCTCGTTATCTACTAATTGTGACGCTGTTGCCTCCAGATGACTGATAGGACAGATCATCTCACAATACTGCTGTCCTTCACTGTGGACCAGCAGATCTCGGCTCGTTATCCGGCATAAATAGTCACATCAATGCCCTGTCACACAAGTCCTGTCACTATTTGTTACGTCTAATCAATAGGATTGAATAGACCGCAGTGTCGGAGACTAAATGTCCTATCGTACAACGTGACAAGACGTCGTATGCATGCCACACGTCACTTGAAGAACCACCGTGGAATCACCGAATCCAAGTAGAATGTAGCAGAACAGTATCTTGCTCATATCTCGAGCAATACTCATCAGAATGAACCCGTTTCTGGATTGTAGTAACCAGAAGTAGAATCTCTACAAGCCAAGTAGCTTAGTAGAATAACATTGCTTGCCAGGCAATCTTAACTCTAGCCCTTTCTTCTCTCTTAGAGCTTGGACGTAACAGCCATATTAACTCCAGCCCTTTCTTTCTTTTAGACCTGTTAGGCTTGGCAACACATATATAATTGAAAAACATGCAAAGCACTTGACATCCCTCCCAGCTCTCTGTAGTCTCTGCTCGGGATTAATCAAGCACCAAATTACAACACAGCTCAGCCATGACGAATTACAATGAATTCCCTATCCACTGAAAGTAGAAAGCCAAGTGTTAATTGGAGTAGCAGCTTGTGGATAACCATGCAGAATAATGACCAAAATTGCATCATCACCATAATGGCTCCTGATTGGAACCCCACCAGTTACCCACAAGACCTTATCAGGTAGACATTGATAGTTATCAGAACTGGCGCCCACCATGGACTGAGAAATAGCACATCACAGAATATATCAAGCACACGACAAACTCCCGTCCTCTGTCTGGGACAAAACTAGGGGGACCTGTCGCCACCTCACCAGCAAGGTTGATCGATGGGTCAGCCAATCCCGGAAAATCTGCCTAAGCAGCCCGAGGGAATCGAACCCTGCCATATAAAATCCCTCTGGTTGAGACAAACCTCAAACTGAGGGCAAACTCCCAACCAACCAACATCATGCTCCATGACTAAGCATTGTGCAAACTCCGGGTGGTTTGTTTGGGTTAGGACATATTTGGGAGGCTTCAGGTCTGTCCTAAATGAAAATTTGAAAAACGTTTTTTTTGGATGCTGTGGACTTCCCAAAATAGTCTGATAGAAGTTTTGGGCAAATTTTTGCATTGGTCGAGGAGTTTCAAGTCAATAATTGTGTTATATAATTTGACAAGTTGCCTTATATGCTGTAACCAAATGGGCATTCATTATGGAATCCATGGTATCTTATTATGAGTAGAGACAATTGCACGTACTCACAGCTTGTAATTTTGCATACTTAAATATTTAGTGACGTGATTTTAATTGCAAAGGCTGGAATGTATCTACTACATGAGACATTATCAAGGAGGATTCTGCATATGGTCCATGTGGTTTTTTCCAGTTTCTGTCAGGGATTATATCGCGGCTTCGCGGAAAATGACTGACACTAGGGGCTCGTAAATCTCGGGCAAACCTTGAAATGCTCCATGACTGCGCAAATGGACATGGCAAAAAACTCACATGAGCACACTAGTAATGGTCTAGTAATGGTCTAGTAATGGTCATAGCAGCCGCAGCAGCGACAAACAACCTCAACAGACTCATGCACTCCAGGAATATAATTAATCACATCAGAATCAGAACATGCATTGGTGTTGACAAGTTACATCATGACGATGGTGGCAGCACTATACATACTGGCATGCATGGCAGAGAGTGAATCAAAAGCACGGCATATCAGCGGAGAAGCAGCAAAGGAAGCAGCAATGTTGGCAGCCATGGTGCACACATAGCAATCATTGGTAGCAACAATGGTAGCAACCGCGACTTCATGTTTCCATAGCCTCCGGGGCTCCATCGCTATAGTTAGGAAATGGGAATGAACGACGTATTATAATGCTTGAGAGCACTGAGAGCTGTGAGCAATGAATTGCTTGGTTCATTAGAAAATAGGTTTACCCTTTATCAACGTTCCTCTCACTGGCTGCGCCACCAGTGGCCGCGCGCGCGGACGTAGGCGACTTGCTATAGGTGCAGCCGCGCCAGCGGCCGCGCGCGCGGGCGTAGGCGACTTGCTAGGTGCAGCCGCGCCGGTGGTCGTGAGTGCAGGCGCAGGCGAGTTGGCAGGTGCAGCCGAGCCGGTGGCCGCACGCGCGGGCGCACGCAAGTCACTTGCAGCCTTAATTGTCATTCAGGGCGCGCACTGCTGCGCACAAGTTGGTCGCCACCGCACGTGGGTTGCGCGTGGCTGTGCCGGTTGCCGCAGGCACAGGCGGCTTGCGCGTAGTTGTGTCGGCCGTGCCGCGCGCGCTGCCTCAGGCGAGCTGCGCTCACTTGCGCTCACTTGCGCTGGTCTGCGCAGCGTGCACCTCGGCACGCAAGCGGGACTCGGCAACGGCGATCTGAGACGCTTGCAGAGGAGGGACGGATACACCGGGGCATCCACAGATTTTCTTCCCCAAGCCTGGGAGGTCCACACACGTCACCGGTCGCCTGCTCTTCCCATTGAGCACCCCAAAACATAGCCACCTTGCCATGTAACTTCCGTGTCCACAGCTGCCACTTGCCCAATGATGGAATCTTCTAGGACGGTTCACTGCACATGCGGCCGCCAACGGACTCGCGCGCAATCTCATAGAGCTGCACACAAGTTGTCCTACAAGGCAGAGCTTGCCACCCGGCCATCACCTGCTCCAAGATCGTTTGCCAGCAACGTACAGCCATGCGCACCACACCCTTGGGAGTTGAAGCTAGCTGCCAGTCAATCGTCGGGTGACCTGAGTCCCTTGGCACCTGCTTGAGCGCGGTCAGGCACGCAGCAAACAGCTTTTTCTTGGCATCCAAAGACACCAAGTGGCGCGAGGTGGGCTTCTTCGCCGGGATTCAATAGGTGAGGATGACCCCGGATGCTGCGATGGTGACTGTGTGGGAGTTTGCGGACGACTTGCTCGGTAGAGGCCATGTGGAGCTGTTCGGGTCCCACTGATGCCAACCATCGGTCATGCTCCTGGCACGGTATACAGAGAGGACCATGCAGGTGAGGCTCGCTGCCCCCTCATCGGCAGGCTGCTCTACCTTCTTCACCACCCCCACCAATACGGGGGGCCAGGGGACGTCGGTGTTGCAGAGCATTTGGCACGCGGGGTGCCAGTATATAGCACGACCGAGCCCTCCTTCAGCCCCTCCATACGCCGGTCATGCGCCACCTTGGCTGCATAGGCGGCATCTTCCTGCCGCCACTCATCAAGCGTGCGGCCTTCATGGCAGACAGGGTCCACGTGTGGCACCATCGCAGTGCAGCCTCGTTGACGAGCGCCATGTTGTCCAGTGCCACGGCAGGCTGCGGCCCTGCAGGGGCGGCACGGTCAGCGGCTGCCGCCATTTCAATGGCATACCGCCATGGCAGTGGGCACCACTGAGTCTTCCGGCACGTCATCCACGGAGCGCGGGACCGGTGCAAAGAACTACTCGTTGCGTATCTGCATGTCCGCGCAGCCGGGCATGTCAGGTTTAAAAAAGATTCGCCCTTGGCCGCTGGGTAGGTCGAGAACCTTCTTCTTGATGCCCTTCATGAGCTTGGTGGTGATGAACTGCATGTCGATGGGAGCGGGAGGAGGAGCATCGGGCAGGCCATGCTTGGCCAGCAGGTCAGGGTCGACAGCACGCACCCCATACAGAGGCCTCCCCTTAGGATCATGTTTGTATGGGGCGACCTTGACCTTATTTCGGTAGTCTCAAGTTGGAGGAGAAGAACCGGGTCGTAACATCACCAAACTCAAAGCTCAAACTGGAATTGCTCAACTCACACAGAGGAGCTCATCACCTTATAAAGACTTAGCTTATATTGCTCAGCCGACGTGTGAGACAACTTGGTCAAGGCATCTGAAGGATTCTCAGAACCTGGCAGATGTTGGATATCTACCAGACCTGCCAACTCCTTCAACAGGAGATAATCAAGATCTCTGCTCCTGGCCAACTGCTTTTGCACAAAATGGACCATGCCCGTGTTATCTGAAAGGATCAAGGTCTCCAGCTGAAGAGGATGAGGAGTCACTGAAGCCATAGCTAGCAACAGCTCCTTGATGTACAAAGTGGACTGAATCCCGATCACAAATGGCTCTGCACTCAGAGACATCTGAACCCGCAGCAACCCTTCTTTGAAGACGACTGTACAGGCCACAAGACTAGGCCTATGTTGCTGAAGCACAAACCAGCCAGCTGACCTGCCTCTGACCTTAGAAACTTGCATGCTATAGTTGTGCTCCTGAGTGGCATCTATCCGCTGGCCGGTAGTCGCCGGCCTGGGCGCCTAGTCAGGTCACTAGGAACTCGCGACTGAGAAAACTGAGATTTCCTGAGATTTCCTGAGAAAAAAACTGAGATTTCCTGAGATTTCCTGAGATGTCCTGAGATTTTCTGAGATTTCCTGAGATTTTCCTGAGATTTCCTGAGATTTCCTGAGAAAGTGACCTGAGATTTCCTGAGATTGGCCTGAGAAAATTGGCTTTTTCTCAGGAAATCTCAGGAAATCTCAGGGCTAAGTGGAAACTGAGATTTTACGTGGACACTGAGATTTTTTTTTTTCAGGCTGAAAATCTCAGGGCATTTTCTCAGGCGCTGAAAATCTCAGGGCATTTTCTCAGGCGCTTAAAATCTCAGGGCATTTTCTCAGGCATGCCATTGCCAGAATTAAATGTGTATTCTAACAAGCATAACACCATCATGCAATAAATCCAACAATTCATTAATGAATTAAATACGTTATTAGCACATCTTGTGGTATTAGGCGTGGCATTCATGGCATCACGCTGTTTGATAGTAATGAACTTATGTTTCATTGTGGCATTCTGTGACTCATCATTTCAATACCATCAAAATATAAAACATCGACTCAAAACTGCTCTCATCCTATTTCTGGATTGCTAGCTGATGGCTCATGGCCATATAACAGCTGGCATGCCAGAGCCCAGCAACGGTGGTTTCACTCAATATTGATGTGTACGTCTTCTCGTCGAGCTTGTATGCTCCACGATCTGCATCAAGTCATCCCCCAAAGAAAGAAAGCATACAGAAAGCAAGGAGTTAAATTTACAAACATGATAATAATGCCATATGCAACATGATATTCCAAGAATGATATAGAAGGCGGGCATGCTGCCATGCATTGCGTGACTGCGTGCAGGCGTGCAGCTAGGTGTGCGTGCGTGGGCGAGTGCGTGCAGTTGTGCATGAGTGCGTTTGTGCAGGCGTGCCTTGGCGGGTGGGTTGATGGCTGTGTGCAGGCGTGCGTGCGTGAGTGGGTGCGTGAGAGTGTGCAGCTATGTGTGCGTGTGCGTGCACTTGTGCATGTGCGCGTTTGTGCAGGCGTGCCTTGGTGGGTGGGTTGATGGCTGCGTGCATGCGTGCGTGCGAGGGTAGGTGCGTGGGAGTGTGCAGCTAGGTGTGCGTGCGTGCAGTCGGTGGGCGTGGTGAAGTCTCCGGGGTGTCGCTGTGGACATGGGTGGGGCACTGGACTCGTGGGTGATACCGTTGTGGGAGGTGAATTGGGTGGGTACTCGTGGTCCTGGGTATTGTAGAGTGTGTGTGTGTGTGTGTGTGTGTTGGACTATTGGGGGGACCCCCCCCTTTGGCGGGGGTCATGGGGGACATTGTTATGGGTTGATTATGTAGTAGTTGTGAGTCGCAGTTGTAGGTAGCTCGTGCGTAGGTCACAGGTTCGTGTGAGGGTTGGGGATGCTTGGGTTGCGTGGGTGGCTTGGGTATGGTACGTAGGCGGGCTTGCCGGTGGTCGGTGCAGCAGTGTCAGTTATGGTTGAGTGGACAGCTGATTGGTTGCCCCGGAGGCCGGGGTGGATGGTTATGCTTCACGTGGATGGTGGGGTGGAGTCATCGTATGTTGGGGCAGCGGGGGGCGGGGTGGGCGGGGTGCAGTGGTGTAGGGGAACCTCGTTGTGGGGCGGTAGGTTTGTTTAGTAGGTGGTTTGTTATGTTGGTGTGGAAGGTGGTGTATGTAATACGGAAGGGTGGTAGTCAGATAGGTTGGTTTGGGGGGACTCAAGGTGGATGGTCGGGTGGGTCATCGGATGGTTTGGGGGAGGAGGGCGGTGTTACGGTGTTGTGGGGGACCTCAGCGTGGGGGCGAGAGTAGTCCGTAGTCAGGTGGGGATGGATAACGGCATGTGGATGTCTGTGACGTATATTTGTGGGTGGGGCGGGTATGGAACAGGCAGGGGAGTGGGGCGAGTGGGAGTTAGCGGGGTGGAGGGTGCTGGCATTGTGGCGGGATGGTTGGAGGCACACGGACACACGTAATGGCAAGAGTAACTGCATGCATAGCAACATTGGACCAGCTGTTCCTAGAACATCTGCAACCCTCAGCATGCAACAACCAACAGCAACTGACAACTGCCGACAGTGACAACGTTAGCAAGATGTGACGCCAAGTCCACTGGAGACCCCGATGTAATTTCAGGTGGTTCCCAGTCCTGCCGTGTACTTCACTTAATTCGGGGCCGCACACTTCGTTTGGTGCAGCAAGGGCTCGTGGCCGGTATGGTGGTAGCCGGTAGGCTTGATTGCCATGGATATCCGGCGTGGCGGAGGGGCCGCAGGGAGCGAGGCACCATGGAGGAGGCGATGGAGCGATTGAAGAAATGTAGGCAGTAGCCCGGTGCCCAGCAGCAGCGGAAGTGGAAATATTGCTTGACGCGGTGCGTGCGGTGGGATGGGTAGGCACTGCCTGCCATCACCCGGACATTTCCTGTTACGGCACAGCCCGCAGTCGGCCATATTGGAGCAGACGGGCCTTGCTGCGAATCGAGGGCGTGATATTGCACGGGAAAAATCATGCCGAGAGTCTCAGGGCGTCTCGCATGGCGACAGCTGCAGCGTGAGGGCCGACAAGCTCGAGATGCAGGTCTCGTCGGTACATGTGGGCCACTGGTGAGGTCGCCAATGTGATGGAGCCCTCTCCATCGTGCCAGTCGGACATCACTCAACAGCCAACAACGATCTTTTGTGCGACCAGCAGCCTCCGAATTCCCTAAGTCCGGACTCCGGACGCAGCGCCCCTCTCCAACGGACTGCACGCGGAAATTTGAAATTCAGCCCGAAGGGCACGCGCCGCGCCAGAGCTGGCACAGGAAGTGGACGTTGCACGTGAATTGGAGAACGCCACCGTGACAAAGACCAAGGCGATAACGGCAGGTACGCAGCCTTGGCAGCGCCATAATTTTACTTGGACACCATGCGCGGTGCTGTAGGCAGCCATATATATATATCATTCACAGTGACTCGATGTAAAGTCGGGTGGTGTAATAGCGACATCACCGGGCCCGCTACGTTTTTTGTAGCGGGCCCGGCACCAACCAAGTGACGTGACTCTGCCAGATGATGATTTGATAACGCAGATGATTTGATAACGCAGTTCAGCATTATCAAACGTGAACGTCAAGCACTCAATCGGCGAGTTTTTCGTGAGCCAGGAAGCGCTCTTCTCTAGGTATTCCTGTGGTTTCGCAGTTCCCTACATCTTGTGAGGTACATAGGGACAGTTTAGGTGAGAATACCAGGCCCTCTCTCTCTCTCTCTCTCTCTCTCTCTCTCTCTCTCTCTCTCTCTCTCTCTCTCTCTCTCTCTCTCTCTCTCTCTCTCTCTCTCTCTCTCTCTCTCTCTCTCTCTCTCTCTGTCCACTATCTCACTTTCTCGGTCCAAAAATCAAGCCATCACTCACAAACAGCCACGCGACTGCTGTGCTCTCACGCCGTCTCATTACACACAACTGATTTAGGTAATGCAACGTTGTTGGCGCGTCAAGGCGTCGGGTATTCATCTCACTTAAGATCGTTGTGTGTTCCCTTTGCTGCTTTGCTGGATAACGCATGTTTCCCTTGCATGCAGGCAATCTACCTAACACAACCATGGCGCACACATCGGCCAGCCCAGCATGGCGGGGAGGGCACCTGCGGACACAGATTTTGTAGGCTCTGAGCCCTCATCACATCGCTGTAGCACTGGACAGTCTCCTGCGGTAAATTTCTAGAAAGTCGTCCATTAATTTCAGCAATGATCGCTGGGACAGCCCTACGCGGATGTTATACTGCATTTGTAAGATGCTTGTGGCTGTGCATCTTGCCCGCCACCCTCGGACTGTGATTGAGTGCACTTCTCCTTCATGTGTTTTGTCAGTACAGTTTGTCATGCTAATGTAATGCAGAAAACCGCAATTCAGGCAGCAAGGTAGCAGCCATGTTGATTTTGATGATGATGATGATGATGACTTGGTTTAGGTGGTCTTTTGAACTTGTTGATTTTAATGAAATAAGTTTACCTGTGCGTGGTGTTGATTTGTCAGTTTGCTACGCCTTTGGTTGTCATGTTGACGTTTGTCATGTTAACATTTGTGGACATTTTGTCATGTTAACAATTTTTTTGGCCTTCGTTTGACATTTCTTGACACATCACCTTGGTTTGTCAGTGTATTGACATTTTTTTCCGTGTTGATATGTTGATATTTCAAAGATTGTCAAGGTTTTGTCAACCTTTCAACATTCTGTCAAGGTTTGTCAAGCCTTTGATGTTATCATGTCAAGCTTTTGTCAAGTTCTGTCAAGGTTTGTCAAGGTCATGTCAGTTGATATGTCAAGAATCTATATTACTAATTTGGCAATGTAAGGTAATCCGACACTATTCAGGGCATCACCGAGTACGCGGCCAATCCAGAAGGGGCGGACTGACTGACCACCAATCCGCGCCAAGCGCACGGAAGAACTGCCAACCAATCCGCGCAAAGCTCCCAGCGAGCGAAGCGAGCGGCCGCTTTAGCGGCCTCCTCTCTGGAGGGCAGCGAAGGAGACCGTCAGTCCGTCACGATTCCTCTCCGGAGTGCAGCGAAGGAGTACGCTTCTACGAACTACAGTATGCGTCTACAGCGGGCAGCGGGCAGTCCCTCCATGGTCTCTCTACCGCCAAAAATTGATTAAATTTTTTTTTTTTTTGGCTGTGTGAAGCCAGCGGGTCACACTAGAACTATTTGACAATTCTTGACAAACAATTGTCAAAGTTTGTCAACACTCCGTTCCTAGTGTGGCAGCGAGGATGGCATGCCTGCACCAAGGAAGAGGAGGGGTAAGCAGCCTGCAGCAGAAACTGATTCCTCCATCTGCAGCGGCAGTGATAATGGTAGCCAAGAGGATGTGGCTCCACCTAGCAGCGACAGTGATGACCCATGCAGCTACAATGCGTCTGAACCTGCACGGGGAAGCGTGGACGGAGGGGGAGAGGAAGGAGGCAGCCTGCAGCAGAAAATGCTGCTGATTCTGCCCGTGGTGGCGATGGCCGCGAGTATGCGGCTGAACCTACGCGGGGGAATCGTGGGCAGAGGGGGAGAGGGGGTAGGCAGCACAAGAATGTGGCTGAACCTAGCCGGGGCGACCTTGCACCAACGAGGAGAAGTGCAAGGGCGTATGGAAAAGTGAGCTACGCTGAAGCAGATTGTAGCAACTCGTCTAGTGACTGAAATTGATGTTCTTATTAAACTTGAAGAGCTGTACTCCAACTGCACAAGAAATTATTATAATTTGTAATCAAAGTGATTTCTGGTTGCGTGGTATGAATGCGATTTCTCTGTGTGCATGAGGTTTCTCAGTTTTTCTCAGGCCTTAAGTTTCCCAGATATTCTCAGTCTCAGATTTTCTCAGGCAGCAACCTGAGAAAAAACCGGGCGCCTGAGAAATTTCGTTCCTGAGAAAAAAAAATCTCAGGCCAGGCGACTTTCTCAGGCTGATCTCAGTTTTTTCTCAGTTTTCTCAGTTTTCTCAGGTGATTTTCTCAGTTTTCCTGAGAAAACTGAGATTTTTCTCAGTTGATATCAGGAAATCTCAGGAAATCTCAGGACATCTCAGGAAATAGTCAGGAAATCTCAGGCAGCCTTCCTGAGAAGACTGAGAAAACTGAGAAAAACTGAGAAAACTCTCAGATCTGAGTTCCTAGTGGTGGGCATCGAAGATTGGTGTCTAGATGCTAGTCGGTGCCTAAGCAAGGTACGGAAGCCAGTGCGCGCCGGGACGGTTGACCAGAGAACCGTCGCCCTCGGTAGCACAGATCCGCTGAGTGCCGGTAGTCTCGGGTTAGAGGCTCGAGCATGCACTATCGGGTAGCCTACCGGTAGTCTCGGGTTAGAGGCTCGAGCATGCCTTATCGGTTAGCGCCGCGCCGCTGAGCTCCTTGCGGCCTGGCCAGCTGCAAGGGTTCAATAGCAATCAGTGGCGGCTGCGGGCTCAGCCTCCCACAATCGGTTCCCCAAACAACAAAAATCCCGTCTCCATCGCCGGCGTGCTAGCCAGCGGTGAAGGGCGTTCAACTTGTATTCACAACAGTCAACATTACCGTTGACCATTTTTCTGGGCTCATGGCGCTTGGCGCGGAGCGAACGCCAGCTCCAACCCAGGACCAGGGAACGCAAGCATCAACTCCGGCGGATGCATGGGAGTGGCGCAGCCACCGTGGCGACTGAGCCAGCTGGTGGCTCGGTCAGCACAGCTCCGGGGCAGCAGTCAGCACCAACTGCCCGGAAAGTTTTCAAGAAAGAAGAGCTGCCAAGTAAGCTGCCAGAAATTCTGACGCCGTCCGCCGTGGAGGAGTTTATTAACAGCCTGGGCGAGCTCCGGCAGGACTACAACGAACTGTCCGACGCAGTTTTCCTCACCAAGCTGCGCCGGTCAGAGGTATGCAACGAGGCTACGGGTAATGCGGACGTGCGAGGGGTCATTATCAACGCCAGCAAAGAGGCGTGGACCTGGCCCGACACAGTGAAGGCCCTGCAGGAGGTGCTCGACACCTCAAGCTTTCCTGACGAGGAAAATGAGGGGCAGGCGCAGTAAACCTTTTTATAAACGCAATGTGTAGGATATGGTTGCAATGCAGCAATGTGTGAATATGGTTGGAAACGGAGCGTTTTTTAAATTGGATAATGTTACAGCGCTCACACACTTGAGGCTTGTACACGAGTTTGCCAAGTCAAGGCAACACACGTGAGGCGGGCTCGCAAGAGATGCCCAATTGGCACTGGCCTATTCTTTATATACTTGTGCACTGTGCTTGCTAGTCCTGAGCAGCCTAGGAGGCCTGCTCAGTAATAACACCCCCGGTACAGTATTCACTACCTGTACAGCGCCCAGTTCCTATACAGTAGGTCTGCCATACAGGTACAGTGACCACAGAGGACAGTCCACAGTGACTATCGCATCTGCACCTAGAAGTCCAGGACTAAACCTGCGGTACCAACAGACCACAGGTTAAGGTTCCTATTTCCTGCGTACGACGTATTAATCCAATACCGTCGTAGGTTCAGCACCTAATTCCTGTCAGCCCAGGAATTACTGTCGACCCCATATGTCGTCGGCAAATATTCACGTCCGACTTAGAAGAACAGCCGGCTCGCGCTCGCGCGCGACCGGGAAGTCGGAACGCCATAACTTTCTTGATACTTGTCGGAATGAACTCGTTCCGGTGCCGCTGGAATCGCAGAGATATGCCGAATCAGGAACACGCCAATGCGCTTGGCGTTAACTCCAATCCTTTCTTTTCTTGAGCTGTAGCAGCTCACACAAGTCTACATACAAACACACACAATGGGTACTGGACATCCTCCCCGACTACAAGTCACAACCCGCTGGGCATGACAGTCAGCTTGGATTCCTTATTATATGTACATAGCACCCATACTGGTTCAGGAGCACAAACAAATTACAATGAGTCCCTATCCCTTCACGGGAGGCTCGTTGTGTTACCCATGTACAAGAGGTTGGCCAACTGTGGCAGCCCATAGGTGTTCAGCTAAGAACTTGAGAAGTATGTACAACCTTCAGGACCTTAGGCGAAACCCCACAGATCACCCACAACAGCTCATCAGAAAACATTGCTGACCCCCAGACGGGAGTCGGCGCCGGCCCCTTATCAAAATACTGAGACACAACATCTACGCGAAGCACATGCAAAACACAAGCTCCTATACTCATTCCAACCGTGGAAAATCAGGCGTTTTCGTGCTGGCGTTTTCGCCCCGTTTGCTGAAGGCGCACCTGTTCGGAGTGCTGTTGCTGTTGCTTTTGTCGCTCAGCGGCCTTCGCAACCTGTTGGTTGTGTCTGTCCCGCAGCGTTTGTGTAAAGCCTTCTTGGTGCGATGGATTACCATGCTGCGGCGATGGTTGCTGCGGCAGTTCCGGCCTTGGGGGATCCTCATCAACTTGCGCCATTCCGCTGTGCGTCGGGACTTGAACCTGTCAGAACAGAATCATACAATGGAGATTGGGCAGGGCAAAGCATGTAACAGCCAAGGAGAAATCGTGCCATCATTGCATTGCAAGGACTTGCGCGACTACTGAAAGGGTTCCTGATACTAATTCACAATGTCGAGTGCTACATGGACCAAAACATGCAGCTACGAAAACACAAATGCAGCCGCCCTTGCGTGCATGGTGTGTGTACGTGTGTGTGCAGCCGCCCCGTGGTTGCGCGGTGTATGTACATGTGTGTGCAGCCGCCCCTTGCGTGCGCGGTGTATGTACATGTGTGTGCAGCCGCCCCTTGCGTGCGCGGTGTGTGTACGTGTGTGTGCAGCCGCCCCTTCCGTGCATGGTGTGTGTACGTGTGTGTGCAGCCGCCCCTTGCGTGCGCGGTGTATGTACATGTGAGTGCAGCCGCCCCTTGCGTGCGCGGTGTATGTACGTCTGTGTGCAGCCGCCCCTTGCGTGCGCGGTGGATGTACGTGTGTGTGCAGCCGCACCTTGCCTGCGCGGTGGATGTACATGTGTGTGCAGCCGCCCCTTGCGTGCGCGGTGTATGTACATGTGTGTGCAGCCGCCCCTTGCGTGCGCGGTGTATGTACATGTGTGTGCAGCCGCCCCTTGCGTGCGTGGTGTGTGTACGTGTGTGTGCAGCCGCCCCTTGCGTGCGCGGTAGATGTACGTGTGTGTGCAGCCACCCCTTGCGTGCGCGGTGTATGTACGTGTGTGTGCAGCCGCCCCTTGCGTGCGCGGTGTATGTACATGTGTGTGCAGTCGCCCCTTCCCTGCATGGTGTGTGTACGTGTGTGTGCAGCCGCCCCTTCCGTGCATGGTGTGTGTACATGTGAGTGCAGCCGGCCCTTCCGTGCATGGTGTGTGTATGTGTGTGTGCAGCCGCCCCTTGCGTGCATGGTATATGTACATGTGAGTGTAGCCGGCCCTTGCGTGCATGGTGTGTGTACGTGTGTGTGCAGCCGCCCCGTGGTTGCGCGGTGTATGTACATGTGAGTGTTGTTGTTGCCTCTGCTGTTCATTGCACTGCCACAGTGCTTGTTGAAGGAGTTGTTCCTGCTCGCGTTTTCGCCCCATTTGCTGAAGGCGCACCTGTTCGGAGTGCTGTTGGTGTTGCTTTTGTCGCTCAGCGGCCTTCGCAACCTGTTGGTTGTGTCTCTCCCGCAGCGTTTGTGTAAAGTCTTCTTGGTGCGATGGATTACCATGCTGCGGCGATGGTTGCTGCGGCAGTTCCGGCCTTGGGGGATCCTCATCAACTTGCGCCATTCCGCTGTGCGTCGGGACTTGAACCTGTCAGAACAGAATCATACAATGGAGATAGGGCAGGGCAAAGCATGTAACAGCCAAGGAGAAATCGTGCCATCATTGCATTGCAAGGACTTGCGCGACTACTGAAAGGGTTCCTGATACTAATTCACAATGTCGAGTGCTACATGGACCAAAACATGCAGCTACGAAAACACAAATGCAGCCGCCCCTTGCGTGCATGGTGTGTGTACGTGTGTGTGCAGCCGCCCCGTGGTTGCGCGGTGTATGTACATGTGTGTGCAGCCGCCCCTTGCGTGCGCGGTGTATGTACATGTGTGTGCAGCCGCCCCTTGCGTGCGCGGTGTGTGTACGTGTGTGTGCAGCCGCCCCTTCCGTGCATGGTGTGTGTACGTGTGTGTGCAGCCGCCCCTTGCGTGCGCGGTGTATGTACATGTGAGTGCAGCCGCCCCTTGCGTGCGCGGTGTATGTACGTCTGTGTGCAGCCGCCCCTTGCGTGCGCGGTGGATGTACGTGTGTGTGCAGCCGCACCTTGCCTGCGCGGTGGATGTACATGTGTGTGCAGCCGCCCCTTGCGTGCGCGGTGTATGTACATGTGTGTGCAGCCGCCCCTTGCGTGCGCGGTGTATGTACATGTGTGTGCAGCCGCCCCTTGCGTGCGTGGTGTGTGTACGTGTGTGTGCAGCCGCCCCTTGCGTGCGCGGTAGATGTACGTGTGTGTGCAGCCACCCCTTGCGTGCGCGGTGTATGTACGTGTGTGTGCAGCCGCCCCTTGCGTGCGCGGTGTATGTACGTGTGTGTGCAGTCGCCCCTTCCCTGCATGGTGTGTGTACGTGTGTGTGCAGCCGCCCCTTCCGTGCATGGTGTGTGTACATGTGAGTGCAGCCGGCCCTTCCGTGCATGGTGTGTGTATGTGTGTGTGCAGCCGCCCCTTGCGTGCATGGTATATGTACATGTGAGTGTGGCCGGCCCTTGCGTGCATGGTGTGTGTACGTGTGTGTGCAGCCGCCCCGTGGTTGCGCGGTGTATGTACATGTGAGTGTTGTTGTTGCCTCTGCTGTTCATTGCACTGCCACAGTGCTTGTTGAAGGAGTTGTTCCTGCTCGCGTTTTCGCCCCATTTGCTGAAGGCGCACCTGTTCGGAGTGCTGTTGGTGTTGCTTTTGTCGCTCAGCGGCCTTCGCAACCTGTTGGTTGTGTCTCTCCCGCAGCGTTTGTGTAAAGTCTTCTTGGTGCGATGGATTACCATGCTGCGGCGATGGTTGCTGCGGCAGTTCCGGCCTTGGGGGATCCTCATCAACTTGCGCCATTCCGCTGTGCGTCGGGACTTGAACCTGTCAGAACAGAATCATACAATGGAGATTGGGCAGGGCAAAGCATGTAACAGCCAAGGAGAAATCGTGCCATCATTGCATTGCAAGGACTTGCGCGACTACTGAAAGGGTTCCTGATACTAATTCACAATGTCAAGTGCTACATGGACCAAAACATGCAGCTACGAAAACACAAATGCAGCCGCCCCTTGCGTGCATGGTGTGTGTACGTGTGTGTGCAGCCGCCCCGTGGTTGCGCGGTGTATGTACATGTGTGTGCAGCCGCCCCTTGCGTGCGCGGTGTATGTACATGTGTGTGCAGCCGCCCCTTGCGTGCGCGGTGTGTGTACGTGTGTGTGCAGCCGCCCCTTCCGTGCATGGTGTGTGTACGTGTGTGTGCAGCCGCCCCTTGCGTGCGCGGTGTATGTACATGTGAGTGCAGCCGCCCCTTGCGTGCGCGGTGTATGTACGTGTGTGTGCAGCCGCCCCTTCCGTGCATGGTGTGTGTACGTGTGTGTGCAGCCGCCCCTTGCGTGCATGGTATATGTACATGTGAGTGTAGCCGGCCCTTGCGTGCATGGTGTGTGTACGTGTGTGTGCAGCCGCCCCGTGGTTGCGCGGTGTATGTACATGTGAGTGCAGCCGCCCCTTGCGTGCGCGGTGTATGTACATGTGAGTGCAGCCGGCCCTTGCGTGCATAATGTGTGTACGTGTGTGTGCAGCCGCCCCTTGCGTGCGCGGTGGATGTACGTGTGTGTGCAGCCGCCCCTTGCGTGCATGGTGTATGTACATGTGTGTGCAGCCGCCCCGTGGTTGCGCGGTCGATGTACATGTGTGTGCAGCCGCCCCTTGCGTGCGCGGTGTATGTACATGTGTGTGCAGCCGCCCCTTGCGTGCGCGGTGTATGTACATGTGTGTGCAGCCGGCCCTTGCGTGCATGGTGTGTGTACATGTGAGTGCAGCCGGCCCTTGCGTGCGCGGTGTATGTACGTGTGTGTGCACTCGCCCCTTGCGTGCGCGGTGGATGTACGTGTGTGTGCAGCCGCCCCTTGCGTGCGCGGTGTATGTACGTGTGTGTGCAGTCGCCCCTTCCCTGCATGGTGTGTGTACGTGTGTGTGCAGCCGCCCCTTCCGTGCATGGTGTGTGTACATGTGAGTGCAGCCGGCCCTTCCGTGCATGGTGTGTGTATGTGTGTGTGCAGCCGCCCCTTGCGTGCATGGTATATGTACATGTGAGTGTAGCCGGCCCTTGCGTGCATGGTGTGTGTACGTGTGTGTGCAGCCGCCCCGTGGTTGCGCGGTGTATGTACATGTGAGTGTTGTTGTTGCCTCTGCTGTTCATTGCACTGCCACAGTGCTTGTTGAAGGAGTTGTTCCTGCTCGCGTTTTCGCCCCATTTGCTGAAGGCGCACCTGTTCGGAGTGCTGTTGGTGTTGCTTTTGTCGCTCAGCGGCCTTCGCAACCTGTTGGTTGTGTCTCTCCCGCAGCGTTTGTGTAAAGTCTTCTTGGTGCGATGGATTACCATGCTGCGGCGATGGTTGCTGCGGCAGTTCCGGCCTTGGGGGATCCTCATCAACTTGCGCCATTCCGCTGTGCGTCGGGACTTGAACCTGTCAGAACAGAATCATACAATGGAGATTGGGCAGGGCAAAGCATGTAACAGCCAAGGAGAAATCGTGCCATCATTGCATTGCAAGGACTTGCGCGACTACTGAAAGGGTTCCTGATACTAATTCACAATGTCGAGTGCTACATGGACCAAAACATGCAGCTACGAAAACACAAATGCAGCCGCCCCTTGCGTGCATGGTGTGTGTACGTGTGTGTGCAGCCGCCCCGTGGTTGCGCGGTGTATGTACATGTGTGTGCAGCCGCCCCTTGCGTGCGCGGTGTATGTACATGTGTGTGCAGCCGCCCTTGCGTGCGCGGTGTGTGTACGTGTGTGTGCAGCCGCCCCTTCCGTGCATGGTGTGTGTACGTGTGTGTGCAGCCGCCCCTTGCGTGCGCGGTGTATGTACATGTGAGTGCAGCCGCCCCTTGCGTGCGCGGTGTATGTACGTGTGTGTGCAGCCGCCCCTTCCGTGCATGGTGTGTGTACGTGTGTGTGCAGCCGCCCTTGCGTGCATGGTATATGTACATGTGAGTGTAGCCGGCCCTTGCGTGCATGGTGTGTGTACGTGTGTGTGCAGCCGCCCCGTGGTTGCGCGGTGTATGTACATGTGAGTGCAGCCGCCCCTTGCGTGCGCGGTGTATGTACATGTGAGTGCAGCCGCCCTTGCGTGCATAATGTGTGTACGTGTGTGTGCAGCCGCCCCTTGCGTGCGCGGTGGATGTACGTGTGTGTGCAGCCGCCCCTTGCGTGCATGGTGTATGTACATGTGTGTGCAGCCGCCCCGTGGTTGCGCGGTGGATGTACATGTGTGTGCAGCCGCCCCTTGCGTGCGCGGTGTATGTACATGTGTGTGCAGCCGCCCCTTGCGTGCGCGGTGTATGTACATGTGTGTGCAGCCGGCCCTTGCGTGCATGGTGTGTGTACATGTGAGTGCAGCCGGCCCTTGCGTGCGCGGTGTATGTACGTGTGTGTGCACTCGCCCCTTGCGTGCGCGGTGGATGTACGTGTGTGTGCAGCCGCCCCTTGCGTGCGCGGTGTGTGTACGTGTGTGTGCAGCCGCCCCGTGCGTGCATGTACATGTGTGAAGAAATAAGCAATAGTGAATGAAATAGTAAAAAGAAAATCATTCCAGCATATGTATGTACAAGTTTTTAGTAGTACACTATGACTATCGTCAAACATAACAAATTTATATATTTCTCTACACACACGAACAACACACCCAACACACACACACACACACACTATGTTTGCACCCAAGACACACACCAACATCCTAAAAACAAGACACCAACACACAAGACAGCCAACACACACCCAACACACACACACACACAACACACACATAACACACCTACATGTGAGTGCAGCCGGCCCTTGCGTGCGCGGTGTATGTACATGTGAGTGCAGCCGGCCCTTGCTTGCGCGGTGTATGTACATGTGTGTGCAGCCGCCCCTTGCTTGCGCGGTGTATGTCCATGTGTGTGCAGCCGCCCCTTGCGTGCGCGGTGGATGTACGTGTGTGTGCAGCCGCCCCGTGGTTGCGCGGTGGATGTACATGTGTGTGCAGCCGCCCCTTGCGTGCGCGGTGTATGTACATGTGAGTGCAGCCGGCCCTTGCGTGCATAATGTGTGTACGTGTGTGTGCAGCCGCCCCTTGCGTGCGCGGTGGATGTACGTGTGTGTGCAGCCGCCCTTGCGTGCGCGGTGGATGTACGTGTGTGTGCAGCCGCCCCTTCCGTGCATGGTGTGTGTACGTGTGTGTGCAGCCGGCCCTTGCGTGCATAATGTGTGTACGTGTGTGTGCAGCCGCCCCTTGCGTGCATGGTGTGTTGCATGGACCCTTGCGTGCATGGACCAAAACATGCAGCTACGAAAACACAAATTATCGTGTTTCTTTGCTCACGTCTGCAGTTGCATCTTCACCAGACTTGTGCGAGCACGGGCCCGGGTTCGCTTCTACATCTCCATCCGCAGTAAGATCCTTCTCCCACCCATTTGTGAGCTGCTTCCACCACGTGCGAGCATCCTGCTGCTGCTGCTGGTGCTGGTGCTGGTGCCAATGCCACCACTTGCGACCATCCTGTGTCTGCTGGTGCTGGTTCGGCTTCGTTGTCGTCGTCGTCGCCGTCGTCGCCGCCGTCGTCGTCGTCGTCTGCTGCTGCTGCTGCTGCTGCTGCTGCTGCTGGTGGTGGTGGTGCTGCTTCGTCTGCTTCGCTGCTGCTGCTGCTGCTGCTGCTGCTGCTGCTGCTGCTGCTGCTGCTGCTGCTGCTGCTGCTGCTTCTTCTGCTTCGTCTGCTTCGTCTGCTTCGCCTGCTTCGTCTTCTTCTTCTTCTGCTGCTGCTGCTGCTGCTGCTGCTGTTGGTGGTGCTGCTTCGTCGTGCTGCTGCTGCTGCTGCTGCTGGTGGTGGTGGTGGTGGTGGTGCTGCTTCGTCTGCTGCTGCTGCTGGTGGTGGTGGTGCTGCTCCGTCTGCTGCTCCGTCTGCTGCTGCTGCTGCTGCTGCTGCTGCTGCTGCTGCTGCTGCTGCTGCTGGTGGTGGTGCTGGTGTGGTGTTGGTGTTGGTGTTGGTGTTGGTGTTGGTGTTGGTGTTGGTGTGCTGTGTGTGTGCTGCTGCTGCTGCTGCTGCTGCTGCTGCTGCTGCTGCTGCTGCTGCTGCTGCTGCTGCTGCTGCTGCTGCTGCTGCTGCTGCTGCTGCTGTTTCGTCTGCTTCGTCTGCTTCGTCTTCGTCTGCTGCTGCTGCTGCTGCTGCTGCTGCTGCTGCCGGTGCTTTTTTGTCTGCTGCTGGTGTTGCTGCCGCCTCCACTTTCCATGGTTTTTCCGCGACAGCGCCCTCCAGGTTCTCCTTGAGCGCCTAATATTAATAAATTGCCCACCCCATGGGCACAAATAAGCGTCTAGCCCGATGGGTTGGAGAGATAGCCCGATGGATGGAGAGATGTAGCGATGGAGGGATGGGGGGGTGGATAGGTGGACGAATGGGTGCGAGCTTTGGTGGTGGTGGAGAAAATGGAGGGTGGGAGACGTAGGCGTGTTCATGGATTGCTGGATTAAGGAAAGGGTGGAGGGAGGCACACACCACGGGAGTGGTGGATGGGCAGGGCAACGGATGGATGGAGGGTGGGATGAAAGTATGGATTCTTGAATGGCGGGGTGGAGGCATGCCTCAGAGGGAGGGAAGGTGTGTGGGCTGGAGGGAGGGATGGAGCGATGGAGGGATGGGGGGGTGGAGGGGTAGGCTTTTGGATACAAGCTTTGGTGGCGATGGAGGAAATTGAGGGTGGGAGACGTAGGCGTGTTCATGGATGGCTGGATGAAGGCAAGGGTGGAGGGAGGCACAAACCACGGGAGTGGTGGATGGGCAGGGCGATGGATGGATGGAGGATGGGATGACGAAACGGAGTCTTTGGTGGCGGGGTGGAGGCATGCCTCCAAGGTAGGAAAGGTGGGAGTGGAAAATGTTGGGATGGATCCAGTAAGGCCAGGAAGGGCGAATGGTTGCAAGATAGCAAAGTGGGAAACTGGGTGGGAAACTGGGATCGCCATGTGGATGCGGAACTGGTAGAAGTCGGGGAGGGCAAGCTGGTGCCAGTTGGATCCGCCACCATAAATGCCTGCATGAAAGGGAGCATTCAAAGTGGTGCCGATAATTGTTCAGACAAATGTGACCAGTCAAAGAATTCCTAGCTGGCTTTGGAGTGAAAAGAGCCACAATACTTTACTAGGTGGAGTGTGTGCCTGCCTGCCCTAAAAGTGGTAAGAAAGTAATTACTTGAATCTCTGATCGCAGTAACCAATGCACAGCTATGGTGCAAGCAAGCTAAAGCTTCACAATCCGAATACCAAGTGACTGGCACTGTACATGCATGAAGGAATTTTATTTTAAAAAGTGCATTGTGCCAAATTCTTAGGGCAGTGTTTTGGCCAAGGAAACCAGACATTCACGCCCCCACAACACACGCACATGTACAAAAGCGAGCAGAATAACGCTGCCATGGAAATGAGGCAAAACAAACTCTTCAACATGCAGTTACCCAAAGCGCACAGGCAGCAGGCATCTAGGACAAGTAAGCGAGACGAGAGGAAGACGAGGTAAGTTAGACCTCTCTGGGTGTATGATGGCTCCACCCAGCCTTGACAAAATAAACCTATGCATTTCTGGATACGCAATTCTCTTCAAAAAAGGACTTCCAAACTCATTCCTCTCTCCCCCCCCCCGTCCAGCCCACCCTTTCCCAACATTACCCCATGCATACAAGCTACCAATCATGCTTCTCCAGTCCAATCCTACACACTTCGATTAATCAGGGTAAAATCTCATTCAGCCAGTTGTCCAGTCGAACCCAAACCAAGCCTATGAAGGCAAACTAAACCGACCACAATCCTGTTCTTGATGAGTAGAATTTAAACTAAATTCACAAACAATCCCAGGCTGAATTGGAGCACCTCGGTCCTGGTTAACTTCAACACCCCAGCTTACCATGGCTGCTATGCATGCCAAATACTCAATTGCACACTCACACACTCCCCATCCCCATTTTGCTCCAGCTCTTAAGATCCACACCCAGGCCATCCAGTTTTCAAGCATATCTCCAGAAAGAAGTCCTCACCAAATGGCGCCTGTCGCAAGCTCCCCACCGCCATGAAAGGAGACACTGACCCCGTAGTGGCAGGTGTTGGTGCATCCTTTACCGAGGCAAAGGCCAGCGAGGTGAACACGGTCAGGTGCGCTTTGTGGGAGAGAACGGCATCGGTGGCCTCGTCTTCAAGCATGGGTGAAAGGAGGCACTCCGCAAGGCAGCGGCTGGATGTGGCGCAGAAAGACATCAACTGCACGTGGCAAGAAGAAAGGTAGCTAGGGCTTTAGATGGGTTATTTTATGGACCAGTTATGGGAATACCCTTAACCAGATTGGAGTGGCAATTTACGGGGAGGAAAAGAGGGCGTCGGGACGAAGATTTTCATGTTCTGGAAAGTTTGGAACAATCTATATTACTAATTTGGCAAGGTGGGGGGTATCTAGCAGTATCCAGGGCATCGCGACTACGCGGCCAATAAAAAAAAGCTGGGAATTACTGAACACCAATATGAAAGAAGCGGACCTACTAACCACCAAACCGCGCGAAGCGCCCAGCAGGCGAACAAGCTGCACTTCATCGCACAGGGAGCGCAGCGAGCACCGACCTGTTCAGCGGGCAGCTAGCGAAGCGAGCACCATACCGTTCAGTGGGCAGCGAGCAAAGTGACCACCGTATTGTTCCCCTCTCCGGAGCGCAGCGAAGTACCACGGACTACGAAATAGGTGCAGCGGGCTACTATACGCGTAGCGGGCAGCGGGCAGCGGGCTGCGGGCAGGGCAGCGGGCAGCGGGCAGCGGGCAGCGGGCTACTATACGCGCAGCGGGCAGCGGGCAGCGGGCAGCGGGCAGCGGGCAGCGCAGCGGGCAGCGGGCAGCGGGCAGCGGGCAGCGGGCAGCGGGCAGCGGGCAGCGGGGCGGGCAGCGGGCAGCGGGAAGCGAGCAGCGGGCAGCGGGCAGCGGGCAGTCCCTCTACCGCTCAAAAGGTCTCTCTACCGCCCAAAAGTGACCTTCTTTGACTGGGCGAAGCCAGCTGGTCCCACTAGTAGTGACTAAAGTCTACTTGTAAACATATTTCTACCTTTGTGCGTCCTGAATCAGCTTCCATGAAAAGCAATACGCGGTCGCCTCTACGATGCACTTCCATCCCCATTTACAGCCCCACTCTAACATAAGACCCGCTAAAGGGGTAGAAGGTGGCTGGTCAGCCACCACCGTTCCACAAGGTTTACAGATACAATGCTGCCCATCTTGCCAATCGCAACTAAGGTGCAGCAGCGTTAACGCCTACAAAATTGGCCATGTCGGCACTGGCCTTCATTACCCGCAAGGACAACACAGACCAAATGTCGGGTTGAACCCCATAAACATGGCATTATGCCGTGAACACTGCGTCCTTACCGCATCATCTTCTGGTGTTTCTTGCTCGGTGTTCAGACACGGAGGCCGGGATGCATGTGGTACAGTGCCATTCTCCCCGCCAGCGGTAAGGGGGACAGGAAAGACGCTGTCGGGGAGCCTGCTGGTCGGGACCACGGTCGTGGCACCGTCACCTGCATGAAAATAACCAGGAATGGCGTGGCTGCCTCGGTCATGGATTAACGTAAAGTGTGCGCCGACGCATCTCAACGCAATTCAAAGGGAGCAAAACTTCATGACGTGAGGCTGCAGGTTGGTAAAGAGTGGAAGCATCGCTACTTGACGGAGATTAGTCGTGCCAAGGCTATGTTGCTGCATCTGAGGGACGATCGTTAAGGAATCTGGGATATACTGCTAAAAAAACCGGCGCGATGGCTCATGATACGCCAGTGGACGTAGGAGGATCGATGGCGTGTCTGCGTGAGGAGTCACATTATTTGTCACTGCAGACCACACGATCAGAAAGTTGAGCGTCTCCTACACAGATCATCCGGCAGCCATTGCGTTTCCTCTCACTAACATATTGCCATGGTGCATGGTTCCACTGAGATGGTCAACCTAATGTTTTCAATAATGACCCCATCTTAGTATCGGTTGCTTAACCCGTTTTTTTTTTTTTTTTTCAATTAGAACGCGATATATCGCGATGTAAGCTTTTTTTAGAACGCGTATAGCACCTAAGGAATTTATTTTTTTCATGGTCATGTATATACTTTCCTGAAAGCCCATAAATCAATCTCTTTTTTAAGCTACTCAGACCTACAAAATGCTAATTCATTAGAGAGATACACTGGTTTGAATACAGGGGGGTCTGACCATGACCGCGATTTGTTGAACCTAGGTCACAAGTCATTTGCTTATTCACAAATGGTTCATGAAAAAAATCTGGCTTCTTGCATGAGCTATGGGCAACATATGCAGGCTTTGTGGAACAAAACTCAGGCCCATTGGGCCACTGGAGCTATTTTTCATTAGCATCACAAACACAACGCAGTACAACGCAGTGGGGAAAATGAGAGCCCTTCACAACATGACGCAACGACACGAGCCCCATAAACGGGGCCATAGTCAGCTTGGAGGGTCAAAACGTTGAAAATAGGTGTTGTATAAGTTATACAGCATCAAACATGCATCAAACATCATGACTGGATGACCTAATATGACTGAATCAGGCAGCCATAGCCAAAGCACCAACCACTCTCACAATGTGTTGAGCACGTGCCTTGTGGCAAGGGCGGTGCTGGGTATTCATTCCATAACGCGTGCAATTACTGAAAGAAAGAGCCACGTGTAATGCAAGGCTTGGATACGTTGAGTGATCCATGAGCTAGCATGCAGGCAAAGATGACGGTGGAATGCATGCTAGAAAATGGTGGCCCGATGCTAACAACACATGATTATACACCATGATTATGGGCACCTAGCTGATCTTATTGCACAATCAACGCAGTATAAACAATCAACATCCAATCCTCACGATATATGCACGGCTTGACGACGTACACAGCACCTAATTACTGCACAACTGCAACCTGCTATGGCTGACATGCAAGCAATCAGCTGTGTCGAGTAGGATGGCGGTCTTAGAGAGGTTGAAGGTCGGTAGAAATAAGTGGAAAACTGGCAGAAAATAGGTAGAAACATGATATACTTCCGCACGCACTATTGAGCAGTGGCAGAGGCCATTTCCAGGAAAATACAGCATACCGTAGCAATAGCCACGGTCACGCCTTACGCTATTTGCAGGCACCATCATGCCCGGAGCTACCCAATAAAAGTCTGCCACAAATCTCGGTTTAGCCGAGTCCGGGCGTTCGGAATGAAAAAACATGTGTAAAGAAGTCGAAACACCATGGAAATACCAAGCATGGTGCCGCAGCAGACCCGAGTCTTGCCGTAATAATATGTATGCCGGTTTTCAGGGTTTCCGCATGAAAGTTGGGTGAGAAACTGGAAAAACTACGTTTCCATTGCCCCAGTACCTCAAAAACTAGGTAACGCATGTGCGGGTGTTGGCTAAGCATGGCTAACCAAGTAAGGTATCCGGTACGGACCTACACGATGTATCGCGTTGTAAGAAAGACGGGTTAAAGCGATGGAGGAACTTACCGGCTAGGCCGCAATATTTAAGAGAATTGTCGGCTAGGCAGCAAGTTCCAAGCACCATGGCAAGCAAGAGGATAGCTGCCCGCCATCCCCCGCCAGGGTTCTGCATTTTTCTAAAACGGTGCTACTAAATCGGGCCAATTTTGTGGTTGTGGTAACGGGCCAAGTTTACAACAGCATGGCGGCCATTGTTTCCGCTCAACCATCTATTGGGCGGTAGCGTCGGCATTATCTCGCACCCTGCCACGTGGTATTAGACAGTTGTCAATTATGTACGTACGCTGTAGTCGACAAGTGGAAGGGAGATCCAAACTTTTATTTCTCTAATTTGCCTTTTTTTCTTGCAAGAAGTATCTAAGTGCGGCGGAACCGCGGCGGCCTCTGGTCTTCCCGCGTTAGCCAAACACTCCTTTTCGCCAGCCTAAGCGTTTGGCTAAGCGGTGGCTAAGCGCGGGCATGGACGACACGAGATATGGGAGTGACAGAGACCATGCATGACGCGCGTTAGAAATACATGGTCAGGGTAATTGTGATGATGATGGTGCCGAATTGATGTGGCACACAAGTGAAATGTGGCAGACATGCGGCGGGGCACGTGACAGGTGGCAGGCGTTGCCAAGGCCACACACACGTGGCTGACAAGTGACGGGTGAAGGCAATGGATGTCAGGTGCCATGATGGTGTTTGTTTGTTTGTTTGTTGGAAGGTGAAGCGATGTGAGATGAGGTGGAACAAGCAGAAGACCGGGCAAGCATCAATCGCAAATCACCGAGACGTTTTGCAAGACATGATCGCCGCCAAAGAAAGAAATACATACTGCGTAGTAA
>RPFO01000156.1:598152-625652 GCA_009746045.1 Mesostigma viride
ACTTCCAACGGGGGGCCAATCTCCGTCAGGAGCGCAACCACCTGGCAGGCCTCCTCCAGGGACCCTCTGGCGGACCGCAGCGCACTGGCTGCTCGCTTGTAGAGCGCCTCGTGACGCGCGTGGTGGCCGCACAGGGGGCACCGGCAGCGGAAGCCCCACGCCTTCTCCAGGAGTCTCCGCTCGTCCCCGACCAGGTGTGCACCAAACCCACCCTTGTAGGATAGAGTGACCTCCTCCCCCGCGGCCACACGCGTGGTCGCTGACACTAACATGATGTCACCCAGGAAAAAATAGGTCGCGTTGGGCACACACGAGTGGTTGAACAGGGAGGATGTCGGGAAAAAGCCGGAGCCACCAGGGTTCTCCGCCCCCACCTGGCCACCCCCCGATGATGCCAATGGCGAGCATGCCCCGCCCCCCCCCCCCCTCCCGAGTTGAACAGCAGCGTGGGCACGCGCGGGGTCGCCCCCAGGGTCCCTGTCCACTGTGAATATGCAGCGCGCACTCCCCTCATAGACGCGTTCGATGTCGATGGGTGAGACCTGCCAGGTTCCCCCTCTGCCTCCGCCTTCAGCCCCACTTCCCTCTCTCATCCCCCCATCCCTGCTGATTCCCCCTGGACCGGTCACGCGACCATCCAATACGCACCCAGGTGCAGCCGTGACGTTTCTGGGGCGCTCGTTCTTAGAGCGCAGTAGCCTCCCTGTCGCCATGTCGACATCCATGCGAGCCTCCTGCTCCGCGCCAAACAGCCAGCAAAGCACGTCCGCGCCACGGCCCCCCGCGAGCGCCGACTGTGCCACCTGCCACCGACAGTGAGCGTTCCCGGCCACATCCACGCCGCCGCAAGCCCCCTGGGGGTCCCTGCCCATGCCCCTCGTCACCGACGCCGGCGCCCCCCGGCTCAGCCCGAGTGCTTTGCACGCGAGCAGCAGGGTCCCAGGCTCGATCTCTCCATGGGTGATCACGCCGCGGCAGCCCTTGGAAGGGATGAACGCTGGTTTAAGTGACGGGTGCGCATACCCGGCCAGGTCTAGCCGGCCATCGTCGTCCAAACTTAGAAGCTTCTTGTTCCTATTCTTGGCATGGCGTCCCAGGGTGGAAGACCGATGGCGGGCAACCAGGGAGGGAAAGTCGTACATGCCACTGACCCCATAATCCGTCACTGCCCTGCACTTGGCCAGCAATTCCCGCAACTCTGCCGCGGGCTTTGACCCAATATGGTTTGTGTGCGACCTGTGGGTGGAAAGACGGATTTCGGCTGGTCCTCCGCAGCTGCTGGCACGCGCTTCATGTGTCTCCTCAAGACCGGTACTTCCTCCTTGCTTTTCGTGGCTCCCGAGTCCTCTCTCTCCATTCATGTTCCCTTCCACGCTATTCTGCGCTCCATTTTCGGTCCGTTCAAAGCCCTTCCGACCTCGTTCACTTCTCACCTCCTGATGACTTCGAGTACTCTCAGGCATGCCTGCTGCTTGCCCTCCTTGAACGTCGACAAGCCCGAGGCAGCCCTCGAGGATGCCAATCGCCCGCTCGTACGCCTGCAGCTGGTACAGGGCCATGGCCAACCGGAACGAGGCCTTGAGGTAGCACGGGTCGGCCTCCAGCGCGGCTTCCGCGTCGCGTGCCGCCAGGAGCGGCTCCCCAAACGCCAGCAGCGCCGCGGCACGGTTGGAGCGCAGCAGAGGGTCCCTTGGGTGCTGCTCGAGGCCGCGCGTGTAGCGGACCACGGCGTCGTACACCCGGCCGTCCTTGAACGCGGCATTTCCCTCGTTACGCCAGTCCTCGGCCGTGTGGTGGTGAGGGAGGAAAACGGCGCGCCCGCTGGGGGATGCCTGCTCTAAGGGACCATAGGTCACGTGGGCCAGCGGCCAGCTCGTGGTGAACGTGTCGCGGAGCCACGCGCTTATTTCTGGCAGCCGCAGCGACGCCGGGAGGGGCCCGTCGGGCCGGTTGAGCGGGATGATGTGGCCGCTGTGGTCAATCCGAATCAGTGGGTAGGCCATCTCTTCACAGAAAACATACGCTGGCTCGAGGAGAATGAAGACGTGCGTGAGCGGGAGGCCGAAAGAGGCATCCTCGAGGGGCCCTGCCATGGGGGACACCAGGTTGCACACGAGCAGGGCGTCGCAGGAGCCGTCGGGGTCGTCCACGACCGTGATCAGGCCTCGGTCGTGGTAGGGGCGCACGACCTGGCGGACGGCCATGTACTTGCCCACATGGACGGTGTCGAGCTGCAGCTCGCGCAGGGAGATGCGAGAGAAGGCGGCGTCTAGCTCGGGTAAGGACGTGGGGACGGCCTTGGAGAGGCTGCGACGGGGCACGTCCGTCCACAGCTGCCTGTGGTCGTCATTGGGGCAGCTGGGGGATTGACCTTGGGTCCGTGCGCGCTTGGCGCGCTCGGAGCGCTCGCAGTGTCTAGCCACCAAGATGGGCCTGGGATGGCGAGGCAAGGTCGACATAGTCACTCACACGAGCGGTTTCAAAGTGTGACAGCGTGACCTGCCGCAGGCGTTTTCAAAGCCAGGAAAGCCATAACCATCCATCACCAGCCATGGAACGAAGCACGTAATTACAACTCGACAGTTGGCAATTCTGAATCTGCCTTACAATCAACATCATTCTCTGCAGTGTCGCTGACGGTCGGTCTTGCAGAATGCAGGGGTTGAATAACGCACACGCAATCACCCTTGTAAAATGCTCGAGGAAGCATACACGTTTACTACAGCCTCGACAAGAAAAATGCCTTGGGTCCCAGAAAGGGGTTCCACATAACTTCGAATTTTATTTCTAATCGCGCTGTTCTTAATTATCCACATTGAAGTGCCAAACCACGACGTATGATGAGGGGATGCATCCGAACTTGCCTAGAGAGACTACCCGCGCGCGCTACAGAAATAGATGCTGGAACACGACAGCATTGTCCGAGTAGCGCGACCGGTCGCCTTATCTTCTACTGCGCAACACAGTTTGCGCGTGGAGGCGATGCCACACGTGTCATTGGTTGGTATGCTCACGAAATACTTCAACCAGGCATGGCGATTCCATGTGATAAGGTACTACGTAAATGTTCACTAGGCAGAGAATGTGGAAAGGGGTCAGGTCTCCCCATGTCTACCCATTATCCCGGCAATTTAGTTGAGTGGAGTGGAGTTGAGGTCAATTTAGTGGGAATTGGGAAAGGGGCAGCGATACGTAAGTAACGTAACTGATTACTTGACTAAGACTACATAGCATTGACAAGTGGCAATTGGCAAAGCCTACACAATCATGCCATGTAAGAGCTTACGCAACGTAACAGTAGCCATGTATGCACGCGAGGCCACCGTCGACGCGCCGCGCCTAGTCGGAAAATTGGCGCGCCCAAGGATGTTGTAGGTAGCCTGTTGTGCTTGCTATCGCGGGCCTTGGAAGTTGGAAGTTGGCAGCGCATAGGTATGTCACGTTTGCGCGCCAAATTCGCACTAGAGTAGACTTAGAATGCACGCGGATTTACCTGCACAACATGCATGGTGTTTGCACTACTGGACGCACTGGAGTTGGCTTACATCTAAGATCGAGGTAGCGTCCTTATTCCCAACTTCCCAAGAGCATGTGTTTTTCACGAACGTGCGTTTCTCGAAATTTTGCTCTGTTAAGAATTGGGGTCATTGGCTATGCGCTGTTAAATGAGTTACACAGGCTTTGGCTCAGCGGGCATAATGCAGGTCATGTAGCCGACAAATTTTCACCAGGAACGGACATGGAATTCTCGTACCCTAGCTGGCGGCTTCTACGTTTTCCGCCGTAGCCCATCCTGATAATGCTAGGTGCCTGGGCTTTGGTTTCCCCGAGAAATGGGATCGCCCGGCAGTTGTTTAAAACCGGCGAATTCCGGGATCTGGACGCTCCAGGATGCTGCGTCGATCGTTTATCCTCCGTGTTCAGAAGCCCAAGCAAGCGAAAGGCGAAATGCCGAGCCCGTAGACGGGCTGCCTTGCCTTTTGCTCGATAGAGCTTGCAACGTGACGACTTCCGATCCCCACTCTGACGCAGCAGTGGAACGAGCTATTTCAGTAGACCATATTGGCAGGGGTGATGTTATACATCTAAGCAAGGCTTTTTGCAAATGCTTAGTAGCTGCATCGGTTCTACCGGGCGAAGTCGTCACCATATGTATGCCCAACGCGGCCGAATTAGTTCCAGTTTTCCTGGGAACGGCGCTTGCTCGAGCAATTGCAGCACCCTTGGACTCTGCGTGTACTGCCCATGAGTTCGAGCAGAGTAATACCGCATCTCGATCTCGTGCAGTAGTCCTCTTCGCAGGAGATGTACGCACGCAGGAGCTTCAATACCTTGCTCGGAAAATTGGCTTATCAGTCTGCTCCGTCAAGCTTGAGATTGAACATCAATCCATGGATGGCAATGCAGCGCACCGTCTGCAAGCATCCTGGTTGAGTCGAGCAGAACCCTGCCTCCCTGCAGAAAACAATGGGGTCTCTTCAGGCATTCACCCCACCGATAGGCTTTGCTCTGAGGATGACGTGGCCCTCCTGCTGCACATGCCAAGCGCCATGAGCGGGGAACTTAAGATGGAGCGTGTCACCCATGGGCAACTGGTCCGCCATGCCGTCAGGCTGGCCGCACTTTACGACCTCACCACGCATGACACCACCATGCTTTTGATGCCCTTCTCCCACGCCGGTGGCCTGGTCGCCACCTTTCTGGCATCCTTTGTGGCAGGATGCCCGGTCCTCGTGCCTCGGCTGGCAGACGCCCCTTCCCTTTTCTCCCTGATCGCGCGGCACCGAATCAGCTGGTACGCTGCGGCGCCGGCGCTGCACCACATGCTGCTGGAGCAAGCGGAAGCCCATCCGGAGCAACTGTGGCCAGCTGGCCAGCTGCGCTTTGTCTGCTCAATCGGCGGCTCACTGGATGCCGCACAAATGGCGCGCATGAACGCCCTGCTGCGTGCACGTGTCGTCACACTGCCATCGCAGTGCGCGGGCCTGTTGCAGCCGCCAGAAGCAAGCACGCAGGTTGCAGTGCCTGTGGATGCTGCTGGTAATGAGAGACCCCATCCTTCACACGCACATGTTGCAGGCAATCCTGCAGCCAGGGTGTCAAGTGCATGCCGGGGCCTGGATACCCACTCAAGTGGGCGGACAACACTGACGGAGGAAGCTGCGGCCAACGTAGAAAAGGATCCCCTGGGATGCCCTGCTGAACAATTGGGTGGTCAGGTGGGCCCGCGTGATGTTCTCGAGGCCAGGCTACAAGAGATTGTGCAGGATTTGCTGGGGGCAAGCCAGACAGTGAGTGTGCTGGCTAATTTCTTCCACTTCGGCATGAGCTTGGCGGCGACAGTGAGATTGGCGTCGGTGATACGACAGCAGTTCCGTGATGTCATCCCAGGTGCAGATTGCATGCAGGTGGCAACCGTGTTGACGCATGCCAGCATAGCTGAGCTGGCTGAGGCGCTTCGCCAAGGGTGTGGGACGAGGCCAGCGCTGGCAAGTGAGCAGACGCAATCAATCCACCATGGACAACCCTCACCACGCAGTCACTCATCGCCAGTCTCTTTTGGCCAGGATCAAATGCTAGCATTACACGAGCTGGACCCGACCAGCCCTGCCTACAACATGAGCATCTGGTGGAGTGTGGCGGGCCATGTGGATGTCGACAGATTGCGGCGGAGCATCCAGGTGGTTGTAGGGCGCCACGATGTGCTCCGCTACATCTTTGCCTCTAACCCCGATGTACCCCCAGGTCACATGGGTGCTGGCTGCCAGCTGGCTGTTCCAGCCGCCGATTTCACAGTGCCCTGCGAAGTGTGGGATTGCCGACGGGAACCCGGGGAAGCTGGGCAGGCTAAGGATGCGCTCCTGCAGACATGGGCCGCGAGGCCATTCGACCTGTACAGCGGGCCTCTGCTGCGCGTGCTCCTGCTCATCAAGAGTGATGTGGCTGCCAGCCTAGTGGTGAGCATGCACCACTCCGTGGGTGATGGCCCGTCCAGGGAGCTACTGGGTCGAGAGCTGTCTGAATGCTACTCGGCCTTTAGTGAGGGCCAGCCACCGTGCTTGCCCCTACTACCAGTGCAGTACAGTGACTTTGCATTGTGGCAGCGGCGTTGGTTGGAAGAGTCGGGGGAGATGGCTGCCCAGCTGACATACTGGAAGGGCCACCTGGCAGACGCGCCCCAACTCCTGGAACTACCGACCGATAAGCCGAGGCCGAGGGTGCAGAGCTTTGCTGGTGGCTCTGTGCATGTGAGGTTGGATGAGGGGCTGGTCCAAGGCCTGAGGGCTGTGGGGGCGCAGCACGGTGCGACTTTTTTGATGGTGCTGACAGCATTATGGGCGGCTCTGCTGGGCCGTTGCAGCCGGCAGGATAAGGTTGTGGTGGGCACACCCTGGAATGGGCGCAGCAAAGCCGAGGTGCAGCACCTCATCGGGTATTTCATCAACCCGCTGGCCCTCTGTGTGGATGTGGATGGTGAGCTGCCCTTCTCACGCATGGTGCAGCATGTGCGCGATGTGGTCCTGGCCGCCATGGAACATGCGGACGCGCCCTTCCACAAGGTGGTGCAGGCTGTTGGTTCAACCGGGGTGGTTGGCCACAACCCCATCTTCCAATCCATGGTGGTGCCCAACGATTTTGCGGATGGAAACCCCTTGCCCTTGGGTTCCGACTGCCTGCTACACCCTCAATTTGTGCAGCAAGGCAGCTCCACCTCAAAGGTGGATGTCTCCTTGGTGCTCACCGGAGACCCTGGCTCTGCTGACCAGCTGCTTCTGCTCGAGTACCGGACGGACCTGTGGTGTGAGGCCAGCATGCAGCGGCTTGGCCAGCAGCTGGTGTGCCTGGCCAGCAGCGCCGTGGCATCCCCCGAGACGCCGGTGGGCCGCCTGCCGATGATGACCGAGGCAGAGCGCAGGCGGGTGGTGGAGGAATGGAACGCAACAGACACGGCTTTTGCTTGTGCTGGCAAGTGCTTGCACGAGCTGTTTGACGAGCAGGTGTCTCGCACGCCTGACCACGTGGCGGTTGAGACGGAGACGGAGCACGTGACCTACCGGGAGGTGCAGCAAAGGGCGGACGCCTTGGCTTGCTGTTTGCGGGATGCCGGCGTGGTGGTGGATGGCAGAGTTGGCCTGTGTCTCAAGGGCTGTGCGGAGATGGTGGTGGGTATGCTGGCCATCCTCAAGGCAGGGTGTGCGTACGTGCCACTGGACCCCGAGTACCCAGCTGAACGTGTGCAGGGTATGTTGGAGGATGCTGACGTCAGCATCCTCCTCACGAGCCCGCACCAGCAACCCCCTTGGGGTGCGGACACGTTCGGCCACTTGAAGCAGCTGGAAGTGCCGCTGACCCCTGCCTACGCCCCTGACCTTCCTGCACAAAAACGCGTCATTCACCGCAAGGTGTTCCCCACCGACCTGGCCTACGTGCTCTTCACATCAGGCACCACTGGCCGTCCCAAGGGTGTCATGGTGGAGCACTACAACGTGTGCAACCTGGTGGCGTGTGTGATTGACAGATGGCAGCTGGACAGCAGCAGCCGCGTGCTGCAACTTGCCAATCCCAGCTTTGATGCGTCAGTGGCCGAGGTGTTCGGGACACTTGCTGCTGGAGGGACCCTAGTCGTGCACCCGGTTGGGTCCGACCTGCAAGACTCGCTTCGCCGCGTCACCTGTGCCTTTGCTGTTCCTTCCGTCCTCTCCATGTTCAACCCTGCGCACTTCCCAGGCCTGTCCACCATCTGCACCGGGGGAGAGATGGTGCCCCTGCACATGGCAACCAGCTGGGCGGCGGGCAGGCGCTGTCTCATTGGCTACGGCCCCACGGAATGCTGTGTCATGGTCACCATGGGGCAGATGACAGCCGAGGACCAATCAGTCTCAATAGGTGGCCCACTCCCAAATGTGCGGGCCTACGTGCTGGATGCCTACCTTCAACCAACAAACATCGGGGTACCAGGGGAGCTGTACATTGGCGGTGCAGGCGTGGCGAGGGGCTATGCCAACCGGAATGACCTGACCAAGGAGAAATTCCTGGACAACCCATTTGCGGCGGGCAGGCTGTATCGAACTGGAGACCTGGCCAGGTGGCTGCCTGATGGCCGGCTGCAATGCTTGGGTCGCTTGGACCGGCAGGTGAAACTTAGCGGTGTACGCATCGAGTTGGGTGAGGTAGAGGGCGTGCTGGAGGCCTGCCCAGGGGTGGCCAAGGCGGTGGCCATTCTGCAGGATGTGCGTGGCCGCGCTGATGGACCTGTCTCCTCTAGCAAACGCCTGGTGGCCTACGTTGCCCCCGCCAATGTCCAGGTGGATGCGTTGGTGGAAGCAGCTCGACGCAAGCTCCCCAGCTACATGGTTCCCTCGGCGGTGGTGGCCCTGGAGAGGTTTCCGGTGACCATCTCGGGCAAGGTGGACTTGAGGGCACTTCCCCCAGTGGATCTGAGTACCAGCGGCGGTCGCGCGTATGTACCGCCTCGGAGCGTGTACGAGGCGCGTGTGCAGGCCGTGTGCCAAGATGTGCTGGGTGTGGCGTCGCTGAGCGTGCTGGCGAGTTTCCACGAGTTTGGCATCAACTCGCTAATGGCCATGGCACTTGTTCACCAGATGCGGGAGCGACTGGCTGAGTTCCCTGGCGCGGGGGAAGGCCTGCGGGTGACCACGGTGTTGGCAAACCCAAGCGTTGCGGAGCTGGCAGCGGTGATGACATGTGGGAGGCAGGTGAGGCGGGCGCATGCGGTGGAGCCACCGTTGCAGCCCTTCCATGGAGACATACCCACGGGCATGCTGCCTAATGTCTCATATGGGCAGGAGCAGATGCTGGCATTACACGAGCTGGACCCGACCAGCCCTGCCTACAACATGGGACTCTGGTGGAGTGTGGTTGGCCATGTGGATGTCGACATATTGCGGCAGAGCATGCAGGTGGTGGTGGGACGACATGAAGCGCTTCGGACCCATTATGCGATGCCAGCAATGCAGGCAGCTTTCCAGGGTGCACCAGGGGCTGTCCAGGTTGTTGTGCCTCCTGGTGACTTTGTCCTCCCATTTGAGGTGGTGGATGCAGGGGATGGCGACCAAGGGCTGTGGGCCTCACTCCACAAGGAGGCCTCGAAACCTTTCGACCCGTACACAGGGCCCCTGGTGCGCTGCCTGCTGGTAAAGAGGGGTGACCGTTCCAGTGCCCTCATGGTGAACATGCACCATTCAGTGAGTGATGGCCTCTCAGGGGTGCTGCTCATGCGTGAGCTCTGCCACAGCTACTCGTCAATTTTGAAAGGTGGCGAGTTGTGCTTGCCCCCGTTACCTGTGCAGTACAGTGACTATGCGTTGTGGCAGCGGCGTTGGTTGGAAGAGTCGGGAGAGATGGCTGCCCAGCTGGCATACTGGAAGGTTCAGTTAGCAGACACGCCCCAACTCCTGGAACTGCCGACCGACAAGCCGAGGCCGAGGGTGCAGTCCTTTAAAGGTGACCGCCTGGAATTCACCCTGGAAAGGAGGGTGGTTCAGGTGCTGAAGAAGCTCGCACGGGATTGTGGCGCGACCTTCTTCATGGTGATGCTGACTCTTTGGGCGGCTCTGCTGGGCCGTTGGAGCCGGCAGGATAAGGTGGTGGTGGGCACACCCTGGAATGGGCGCAACAAGTCAGAGGTGCAGCACCTGATCGGGTATTTCATCAACCCGCTGGCCCTCTGTGTGGATGTTGATGGCGCGCTGCCCTTCGCACTCATGGTGCAGCATGTGCGCGATGTGGTCCTGGGCGCCATGGAACATGCGGAGGCGCCCTTTCACAAGGTGGTGGAGGCTGTGGGGGCAACAGGCAGCGTGAGTGGCAACCCCATCTTCCAATCCATGATCATGCCCAACGAAATGGTTGGCATGACTGAGTTGGCACTTGGGCCAGGTGCTCGCATCATTCCGGGTCGTCATATCAAGCGCCACGGCTCTTCCAAGGTGGATGTGAGCCTTGTCCTATTCGATGAAGCACGGACGGGCAACCTGACTCTGCTGCTTGAGTACCGGACGGACCTATGGTGTGAGGCCAGCATGCAGCGGCTGGGCCAGCAGCTGGTGTGCCTGGCCAGCAGCGCCGTGGCATCCCCCGAGACGCCGGTGGGCCGCCTGCCGATGATGACCGAGGCGGAGCGCGTGCATTTGATAGAATCATCGCAGCTGAAGCAGTGGTTACAAGCGCCTCCCTCCCCCCTCACCCTTTGTGATCTGTGGGACTGCCAGGTGGCCACACGCCCAGCCGACATGGCGGCACGCTGCCAAGAAGAGGCCCTCTCATTTTCCCAGCTGGACGGCGCCGCGGGCTTGCTGTCTGCGGCGCTGGCTGCTAGCGGCGTGGGCGCAGAGATGCGCGTGGCGATTGTCATGGAGCGGTCGCTCCTTCTTCTGGCCGCCATGCTGGGTGTGCTCAAGGCTGGCGCGTGCTACGTGTCCCTTGACCCTGCCAACCCGCCCGCCTACCTGGCCAGCCTGCTGGATGCCGCGTCCATCACGGCGATCCTGTGGGACCGCGCTGTTTGCGGGCGGTTGCAGGGCATGGCCGGGCTGGAGCAAACCACATGCTTTGTCGTGGACGACCTCGTGGCAGATGCCAGGACAGCATCAGGCACAGGGGGAGGAAGGGGTCTTAACCAGGACTTCTCAGTAGGTCCATTCATCCACGCTGACCAGGCGGCGGTCTGCCTGTTCAGCTCCGGCAGCTCCGGCGTGCCCAAGGGGGTCGAGTTGACCCACCGCGCGCTCGTGGCCAAGCTGGAGGGCTACTGGGCAGCGTGCCCCTTTAGGCTCGGCGAGGCCTGCCTGGCGCGCACCACGGTGTCGTTTGTGGACCACACGCTGGAGATCCTCGGGTCGCTCCTGCATGGCGTGCCCGTGGTGCTGGCGACTGCGCAGGAGGCGCGCGACCCCGCGTCCCTGCTGCACGTGGTGGCGTCCGCCCACATCACGCGGCTCGTGGTCGTCCCGTCGCTGCTGCAGGCGATGCTGGCGGACACGCAGGAGGATGAGCGCGTGCGCGCCATGTGGCGCGAGGGGCTCCTCTCGCTCGTCATCAGCAGCGGCGAGCCGCTCCCCCTGTCCCTGGCGCAGGCGTTCCTGGCGGCCGCGGGCGACCACTGCCAGCTGGTCAACCTGTACGGGTCCACGGAGACGTGCGGCGACGCCACATGGGCGCCTGTGACGCGCGCCATGGTGGCCGCGGGGCACGTCACGGTTGGCCACCCACTCCTGCGCGCCGTCACGCTGGTGCTGGATGACCACGGCCAGCTGGCGCCGCCGGGCGTCCCGGGGGAGCTCTGTGTGGGCGGCGGCGTGGTTGCGCGTGGGTACCTCCACCAGCCGGAGCTGACCGCGTCGCGCTTCACGCGCATACCCATTGGAGACCTGCTGGGGGGAGATGCCGCCGCGCTGCCAGCGTCCAGGTTTCCTCAGCATCCCGTATCAGACATGTTCACCCCAAGCCCCGATGAGGCTGCTAGCGGCAAGGACGACCGCCCCTCGCTCGTCCTGTACCGCACGGGGGACTGTGCGCGGCTGCTGCCGTGTGGAGACCTGGCGCTGATGGGCCGGCTGGACCACCAGGTCAAGGTTAGGGGCGTGCGCCTGGAGCTGGGCTTTGTGGAGCAGGCCATGGCGCGGCTGCCAGGCGTGGCCGCCGCTGGGGCCGTGCTGGTGCCCGCCACCCAGCAGGGCCTCGCGGACGCAGCGGGCCATGACACCCTGGTGGCGGTGGTAAGCCCCCGGCGGCTGCTCCCGGAGGCACTGCTGGCGGCCCTGGGGCAGCAACTGCCGCAGTACGCGCTCCCCGCACGCATCCTGTGTGAGGACGAGCTGCCGCGCCTCATCAGCGGCAAGCTTGACCGCCGCAAGCTGCTGGCCATGGCGGCGGCGGAGATGGCGGAGATGCGGCGCGTGGGGACAGGCGGGGGCGGCCGTGAGGCGCCCACATCGCACGCGGCGGTCAGGATGGACCCGCTCGAGGCCAAGCTGGCTGCGCTGTGGGGGAAGGTGCTGCGCCTGCCCAGCGTGTCCGTGTTCGACGACTTCTTCAACATCGGCGGCAACTCACTGGTGGCGGTGCAGCTGCAGAGAGAGCTGGCCAGGGAGATGGTCAGGGACCCTGCGCTCGCCCCGCTGGCGTCTGGCGACCGGCACCTGTCGGTGTTCAGCCACCGCACCATCAGCAGCATGGCTGCCGAGGCCGCCAGCGCGCTGGGCAGGACGGCAGGCAGGGGTGCTAGTGGCACCAGCGACAATCGCCACGCCTTTAGGGGTGCTGCTGCTGCCGCATCCCTGATGTTCAGGCCGCAGTCCTTGTTTGCGTGCTTGCTGGGGCCAGCTTCATCATCCAGTGGTGCAGAGCCAGCCACGTCGGGTGAGGAGCATGCACTGTCGGGCGTGCTGGAGGTGGTCACTTCCAACCTGCGCTTCCTGTGGAGCTTCTCCGTCGTCATGCTCCACTTTGGCCACTGCGGGGGCCAGAACCTGCGCTGCTTCCAGAACACGCCGCTGGCCGGGCTGTGGGCGCCGCACGACAACACCTCGCTCGCCAACTTTGTGCCCAGGGCGTTCCAGGGGGGTGTCCTGGGCCTGTCCATCTTGTCAGGGATGGGAGCCGCGTCAGGCGGCATGCGTCCATCCCTGCGCACGCCCGTGCTGGCGGTCATACTGGCACTGCTCATGGAGTTTGGGGTATCCCGCGCGTTTGACGACCTCGTGCGGTCATCGCCGCAGGAGCGCTTCTCCACCACGGCCCACCTGTGGGGCCTGTGGGCGCTGGCCTTCAACCAGCTGCTGCTGTGGCTGTGTGTTGGCTTGTGGCGCAGCCACACACGCCGGGAGGGTCCCAGTTACCGAAATGGTGGTGTTGTGCTCTTGCTACTGGCCGCTGGCACGATGCAATTCCTGCTCCCCATTCTCTTCGCATTGCTGTGGCCCCCGGCTTCAGCGGCGGGTGTTCGTGGGATGTGGTTTGGTCCCTGGGGCATGCACCAGTTGGGCTGGGAGCCACTGGGACCGCGCATTCTCACTTCTGCGTTGCCCTTTGCCATCGGGTATGCGTACAACAGCCAGATCACTCGCCTGGTGCACACGGGTCGGTCGCATGTGTGGCTTCGCGTGGCGCTGGCCGCCATCTTTGTGCAACTCACGGTTCGATCCACGTTCTTCCCCGACATCCTCGCGGGGCTGGACCTGCGTTCCAGCGAGGCAGCGCGTTTCGCCACCGTCGCGGACGTGATGGCCACGTGGGAGCTCGGGTTGTGGTGGCGGGAGTGGCCGCTGAGGGTGCTGGGTTGCATGGGGGCGCTAGCCGAGGATATGGTGATGGCCTTTGCGATGCTGGCCATTATGCCAGCGCTGGATGGCACAGTCACCAGGTTTGGTAGGGCCTCCCTGCCCATCTATCTTTTCCATCCCCATGTTTTGAGGCTGATGGAACCGTTCTCGTTCTGGCTGCTGCGCCAGGTGTCCTCCAACATGCCGCTCACGGTCATGTTGGAGGTCCTCCTGCCGCTCAGCTCCACGGTATGCCTGTGCCTCGCTTTTGCCGCGATGCAGCGGAGGGGACTGGGCATTGGGAAGACTGTCATCGGCCTGTCCATTGTGCTTCATGTCTTAAAGCGGGCCCTTGTGTAATTTTTCTCTGTTCATACAGGGTGTCAACTGTTGTTAGCAAGCAACACTCGGTAGGCAACAGCAACATACTGCAGCGGTAATGTACTGGATGCCAAGCGTATTGTAAGCATGACTGGGCCCGGGCATGTAAATAGCGCTCCGTGTCAGGGGCAAATAAGGGAACATGTATATTTACCGGGGGTTAGTTTGCAGACAATGTATGACGCTCGGCTAACCGCAAATTAGCTCCCATCGCAGTAAGTAAGTACTTGCGTGTCATGCGCATGGGCATGCCACGGAGTACTATGCTAATCTCATTAGAAAATAATTACAGGAAAGTTACAAATATCGTCTGCATCATGCCCCAACTATACAGTCACTACAGGGGGATATAATCCTCATTTGAGCTGTCCTCTACTGTAACGGCAGACGAGGCAGTAAACTATATTAAGTTAAATTATAACACGACTCCGTGGGGAGATCATGAAGCACGTATTCCCTTGCTTGATGGATGGGGGTGGTCTAAGCCGCGAAACCTAAGCTTACTTTAAACTAATCTATAAAATCCTAACTTCTCTACTTGCGCAGCAAAGCGCCCCTTCCTCCTGGGGGGGGGGGGGCTTGCCCAAAGGGGCTGGTGTGTGGGCCTGGACAATGGTCTGCCACCTCTTCTTGTTGTGCACAGCAGTCCAAGCAAGAGAGAGCCTAGCTGGGAGGAAATGCAGTGTTCAAACTGGGCTGGGACCACTAGGTCGGCCAGCAACTGAGTTGTATAGTTCATGGCCGGTTTACCCATCTTTCTGGGAATGTCCTTGGGGCCAGGCCAGGTCAGGATATGCCGCCCCAGCTTGCCAAGCCGCTGGGGGCCGGCCAGACCGAGGGCGGTGTCTACCTGACTGGTGCCAGCAAGCCTGTCCTACAAATGCTATGGCTACGCCGCCTAATCTCGTCCGTAATGCGAGGCATACCCTTATACAAAGACTGTAACGACCTATGTGCGGAAAGCCCTACGTTCAGGACCTGCCGGAGCAATTCCTGTAAAACGTGCCGTCCAGCCGGGTGGCCAGCTTGTCCGTGAGCGTCCATGCCTCGGCGCCATAGGTGAGCACCGTGAGGACCAGGACCTTGAAGAGCACGCGCTTGCAGTCCTCGCCCAGGTCCTTCGAGTGCCAGTAGGTGTTGAGGCAATGGAGCCTGGCCCAGGCCAGGTCGATGCGGGTGTCCACATCAGGTCGGCGGTGTCAGGGAGCATGCTCACCAACAGCTTGAAGCGATCACGGAACGGGACCTCCGCGTCCCGTCTATTCTGATCCCGTCTATGTATGTGTGCATATATGCGTCCAGGCATAGTAGTTGTCTCACTTCATGTAGCAGCCGCGGCTGATGGGCGGGCAACTGGTAATCCCAATCATCATCGCCTCACTGAGTCTTGACACTAATCTCCAACCCAACCGCCCGCGCCTCTAAGCCCAGGCAGTCCAACCAGGTATCAGAAATGCTCGGGCCAGGCGCTCGATGAGGGTGGTATCATCCGCATAATAAATCAGGTTGGACAGGCGGTAATCAGGGCCACCGGCCAGGACGTAGCTAGCATGGCTGTACAAGGACTAAGCTAAGGCTATGGCTGGTTGTGTACCGTGTGTACCTATGGCAGGGTCCCCTTGTCCCATCGCAAACCACTGGCAAACTTGCGCGCACCCGGCACCGGCGCGACGCGACCCGGACCTATGTGACACAACTGCTTTCAAAGATGCAGGGCTTCTGGGACTATCCGTACTCCGCGCCCGCATGATTGACAAGGAGAAATGGGCTGCCATCTGCGATAAGCACCTTCCTGAGGGGTATGCTCCTGTTTTCTCCCCACGGGCCCCGCGGCCCGTTGCTAGCCAGGGTAGAAGTCCGCAGGTGGTGAGGTTATTGGCCCTGAGGATAGCCGCTCCACTACCGCCTCGTCTGCCATTACAGTAGAGGACAGCTCGGATGAGGATTACATGATTTACATCCCCATCTAGTAGTGCTCAATGGTTGGGGAATGATGCAGACGATATTTGTGCCGACGCCCTGCATGGCCGCGCAGGTCCCGGCGATGGTGAGTGCAGACGGCCACCATCGCAGCCCAGCCCACCCGGCCCGCTGATGATCGGATAGCCTCTCGCCTGGGCACTCCTTCGCGGACCTGCTGCGGTCATGGCGACCGCCTCGACCACAGACGCCATTGCTACGAAACTCCAGGTCCGAGCTTGAGGACCTTCGCCAGGCACAACAACGGGAGGCCACCGACCGTGCTTGCCGCGAATGCCGATCGAGTGGTGCTGTTGCGTCCCTTCCCCCATGCAGAAGCCAGGTGAGACGTCAACCATGCACCCTTGCCGACGAGCTCAAGGACCAGCTCCTTACCGGCTCACCAGCCTGGTAAGAACTGCGTGGGTGGCGGGTGCCACCGCTTTCCCCACTCACGGGACAAGGAGGCTCCCCCACCAGTCCTGCTCACCTTTCCCTCCCGTGAGGACAAGCAGCGGTTCCTCTCTTGTCGCAAGACTGTTGCACGCCCTCACCTCAGTGGACCCTAGACGACGACCTGACCCCCGCTGCATGACAGCTGCCAGCAGCAGCGACGTGATCTGTGGCCTGAATACCTCCGCCACAAGCAGGACCCCCAGAAGCCCAAGGTGACAGTACTGCATCAGTGGAGGAGGGGCAAGGACCTGATGATCAACCACAAGATGTGGATCGACGCCCGGGCAGTTGTACTGTGTAGTTCTACTACTCCGTTACCTAAATATCCTATAGTGTGGACGCCGCACCGTAAGCATCTTCGCTGCGCCGGTATCTTGTGAACGGCATCTAGCGTTGCGCCGAGGAATCTCGGACTATGTTAAGCAAGTCCAATGCACGATGATAATGAGAAATAAATGCAACGTGACCGGACGGCGGACGAGGAGCCGCCTGCGTGTTCGTCTGCGTGGCACCAAAGCACTTGCCTCTCGACGAAAAGCGTTGACATCCCAGACACATTCTTGCAACTCGGGCCCCCTGCGGGCTATAGCTATATAGAAAAGTTATAGAATAGCTTGTAATAATTGGTAGTCACTGCCGCCATGCATGGCAGCCATGCCTATCGAGAATGTTTGGCCTAGCCGTGGCAGCCACCATACCTAGTCATGTGCACTGCTAACGCGCGGCACACAACCAGCCATAGCCTTAGCTTAGCCCTTGTACAGCCATGCTACGTCGATCCTGGCTATGATCACAGGCAGATTGCTTGCCCACGCTCCTTGCTATGCTATGCTCACATGGGTCTTATTCCACCCACAGAACTTGCCGGATCATCTATCATGTCCGATTGCTGCTGTGGCATGCCTCTGGCATGAAGGAGAAAGGGGGTCTCTGCCCTTTCTTCTTCCTGTTGTGCACATATTACAGGCACTCCGGTGCTCCGGCCGTGACTCCCCAACGGCCGGAGCACGAGTTTAATTAATTAATTAATTAATCCGCTGATCGCATCAACAGTTCGTAGAGTAGCGTGAGATCCCAAATCGCGTTCTGCATCCAGGTTCATCAAAAGTTGCGCGTCCACGAAGGTGGACCTGATTGCGTCGCGAAGTTTTTCATCCTGATCTGACCACTTTTCTCAGCGCCCGCAAACGGGGCGTATAGGCAGGTCCAAGGCCTGAAGGGTAGGCGCAATTCAACGCAAGGTCGTGGTGACCATGCGGTGATCCGATGCGACACTTGGGAACCAAGACTTTCTCACAGGGCATGCGTGAATTAATAGACACGTGACTGCGTCATGTGAGCATAAGTCCTCAGTGGGAGGGTGTAACGACTAAAAATGATCATCAACATCATCCACAGTCCAATATGAAAGATCTTTTACCTGGGTTGCTTTCCTGAGTCGCAGAACTTCAAGTATCCGAGCAACGTTGAGATGGGAATTCCACAGCACGTGATTTAGGGAATCACAACCCCTTGTAGACACAAAGACAAGCTCGTGTATAGACGACCTCTGTGGAACTGAAGGACGTCTATAGCCAAGGGGCTCTTATGGATGGACAACAAAGACAAGCTTTATTATACCATGGTGAATCAAAACCAACGTAGCAACAATGGCGACCCCACGTCCTTGATATCGACGTGCTTGTCGAACTTGCTCCAACCTTAGCCTGAAGAGAACCAATCAGAACCATGGGATTCTATACAAGATCTTCGTATCCATCCTAGTCACACAGAACAGAACAACACCACACACAGCCTGGCAGAATCTTTCCATGAGATCCTAAATCTGTCGTAAGCACTGAAGTCCCAAAGGAGCATTTAAGACTCAATAGTACCAACTAACAAACTACAACCCCACGTGGATCAGGCCACGACCAATGAGGGCTCCTATCAGTAGTATCAGCCAACAAACTACAACCCTACGTGGATCAGGCCACGACCAATGAGGGTTCCTATCAGTTGGTTGACAAAGTATCAGCTCCAAGTACCGTCGTCTTAGAAACCTCATAACTTTCTCAATACTGATCCAAAAGTCCTCAAATAAAAGCCAAACATTCACAAAACAAAGGATGTAACAACAAAGTCATTTTTGCTTGTTACATATCTCCCCCTCAAAACTGGACCTCCCAGGTCCAATAGCCAACTCTTGAAGGCAGAGGAACATTGAACAGAAATCCACCATCTCTTGGGAAAAGCAGATGGGTTTTTACATCCCTGGAAACAGGGCCTCCTATCTCATAAACATCTAGTCACAGGTTTCTACAGCAGACAAGTCACTACCTTATCTACTATAAATCCAGATAAACACATCTCATAATACAAGGTCTTCCATTCAGCATCCTGGAACCTGGAACTCTGGACTGGAACATCAGAACTGGACTGGAGCCCCCCCATCATCCATCCTGGAATCCCCCCCTCACACCACAATCCAAAGCCCCCTTTCCTTCTCAGCCCTGTTCCTCACAGGCTATACCAATCCCCATTCAGGCCATCCTTGCCCTTGAGTCCACCCATGGGAAACTGCTCCACCATGTGGGCCAACTCTGGCCAGTCCCTGCTGACCTGCAACACCACGCAAGTCTCAGCAGCTCCTGCCACCATCTGGGCAGCATAGCGAAGGCATGCCCCTGGATAGGAGAAGAGCACCACAGACTGACTCTCAGGGTCCATCACCCAAGTAGAGGACGTCTTGTGCCTGCTCACCCATGATCTGTACGCCCACCAGAACTGCAGAAAGGTCTTGACCACCGACCACTTAGCACCTATCAGAGGCACCAGCACCCTTAGTGGCGTCTGACGGATCTTAAGTTCCACAGTGTACTTGGGCAACCCTGGATGGCAAAAGAGGTTAGAAGTCTCCAAAGGAAAACACCTTCTGGCAGAGCTGGAGGAAGAAGGAACCAAATCAAAGGCACCCTTCTGAACTGAAAACTCCAACAGCTCCATGTAGGAAGCCTCTCCCATACTCACTGGCTGCAACTGAGTAAATGCCTCCTTCAAGGCCTCAGGTAAGGCTGCCAGCATGACCGGCCCCTCAGCAGGCCTCATGTCAATCTCAGGTCCTGGTGACAATGCATACATCCTACGCAGCAGATGAGCCACAAAAAGGGGAGCCACTCTCATACAGGCTTGTGTGCAGCTGAGATAGGACCTCCTCCACATAGCCTTCAGAGCTCACCTCCCCCTCCTCTCTGTTGAGTGCAGCCAACGCCTTGGCCAAAGTCTCATAGTGGTCACAGGGGCCCGTGCAGTTCCTATGATCCACATAGGCCACTCAGCAGCACCAAGGTAGAAACCTCCAGGTATATACTATTGGTCTGGTACACGAAGACGTGCATGCAGAACATGACCCACGTGTCTTAATCATACCAGGAATCAAGCCCTAGGTGAACCACTCCATATGTCGAGGGTACAACACAGAAGTCACTCTCCATGTGCCATCCAAGCTCAGATCCCCTCAACCATCCTCAGAAACTGGTCACCAAAATCTGGATGTCATCTCAGCTTAGTCCAACCAAACTCCCACCAGAGTCCATCCCACTCAACTCAGATCCCCGTCGGATTCAATGAGTCCACATGAATCCAAGAAGGAGTAAACAGGATCAAGGCACCTAAGCCAAACAAGGCGAGGCCACTCCATGTTCTGGGACACCACCCTCCCTCAGCTAGAGTCCACGGGTGAAAGACAAGCCTGACATTCCCAGGGATAACGGGTCATCCACAGGGATCCATGCCACGAAATACTGACAACTCTCACTGCTTGATCAGGGCAGGAAGCAGAGTGTCATGTAGCAAGGCTAACCCTCTATACAGCGAACCCCCAAAACTAACTGGGCTGCCAGGGTCCAAGGCTCATCAAAGCTAGTCACCACAGCACACCCAAAGATTCCAGCCCTTCTCAAGGGAAGAGGTAGTCAGGGACAGATGCTGTATCACCACAACAGAGTGGCAGGTAACCGAGCCATAATAAATCCCCAATCCATCCCAACTGGGGACCTCCCTCAGATCACCAACAGGTCATAGCAGGCTGGGTGGATTCCAAGAATGCTCAATCCTAACACAGGGGCTGGCGTGAGCTTCTGCTGCAGCAAGTCCAAGGCCTGCTGACACCCGTCAGTCCACGCAAACTGGAACGAGGAAACGTCAACAGCGCCCCAGGTGGAAGTGCAGTCACCAAGAGGCAGGAGCAATCCAGCAGGAAGACGTCGCCAACAGGGTCGCCTCAGGAAGATCAAGGGTATCTCAGAAGTACACCCATGATGAAGAGAGGCCGTGGACAGGGTTGTCACCAGTGGGTACCCGCAGCAGGTTGGGGAGGTGCCACAAAGCACAGCCAAAATAGCCCACCGATGGCCAGCGAAACCAGGATACCACATAGTCAGGGATCTATGAGGTGAGCCCGACAGGATGAACTGAAATCCCAGGGTGAATCCACGCTATGATCCTCACAGATCTCCTCCCCACCAGAACAAAATTCCCCCCCTCCAGTCGCACCAAAGGAGTGAGAGTGAGGTAAAGCCACATCTCCTTAGTAGCTAGTACACTCAAACCCATAGCCAGTGGCCTATGATAATCACAAGGCACACTATTTCTCCATAAGATGCCTGGGAAAACCATCCACAGCCTTGAGAGGGATAGCAGAAGATCAGTAATGCCTCACCAGCATTATGAACGGTATGCCCCAACTTGTAAATCGTAGCACACGCTACCCCCATGCAAGGGCTAGGTGCAGCCCAATCCCCTGCACGCCCTGCTCCCCACACAAATCCCCCTCAGCATAACTGGTAAACTGGAGACTACCAGCATGCCTAATAATTCCACCCCTCTGCGTAGAATAAGCTGTAATAATCCTGGTATCAGCTTCCCAAGATTGACAGCATGACCTAGCAGGAACAAACGCCATGGGATACGCATGAAGACAGAGGCCCAGCCAACCAGAGAAGGGTGGGGGAGGCAAGTCTCTCAGCCCACTAAACCACTGGTGGCCTGCAGGGTCGCTCTATTAAGACGTCCTATGCACCTCATGACTAAAGATGGGGTGGGAACTACAGCATCCAAGACAGAGTTGCATACAAGGCAGCTTGAGAGCAGACTGAAAGCAATCACCAATCAGCCAACTGATGTGCCCAAGCTTGGCAGGGCCCCAGCAACAAAAATCACTCCCCGCATCCATCCAGGTGGCACTACCATGCAAGGTAATGTGGGCATTAGGATCGAAGGAGCCCAAGACAAGGTTGCACAAGTAGGGCAGCGTAAGGGTATGCTGGATGAGGCCATCAGTCATCAAACAGATACACCCTCAGCTTGGCAGGGCCCTAGCAAGTAGACTGAACCATGTCCCCCTAGTCAAAGCATGGAAAGTAGTATCCATGTCCGTGGACCACGTAGACTGCCAAATGGTATTAATGTCAGTGTACCACGGATACTGATGCACATGAGGCAGGTTGTAAGGGTGGTAGAGGGCTGAATGGGTCCCCCAACTAACCCACACCTCTAAGCTCATGTGAGCCCCCGCCCAGCACCAAGTAGTCCAACTCCTCAATTAAGAGTCAACGGAGTGGGCATCATTGTCATCACTGTCATGCCAAAGATTCCAGCCTGCCCCACAGTTGTAGCTCCGTTGATCCCGCCCATCATCCAACCAACAAGGACATCCTACCCACGCAAACATGATGCCAGACCCCCCGTGCAAGCAGTCCCATTCATACAACCATCATGCTGTGCAAGCAATCAGCTCAAGGGCGGATGGTGTACTATCAAGACAACAAGCCATCCTGGCACCATGCAAGCAAGAATAAGTCCATAGCAGGGCAAAGCAAGGGTAGGAGGTTACTCATCTGCACAAGGCTGGCTTGATGTCCACCAGCAGGCAGGACCCAGCACTGCGTCAGGAGCAGGCACCAGCATTACAGATACTCGTCACTTGGGCGTCCCCAAGTCACCAGAGTCGCCAGCGGCCACCATGCAGTGCTTGCAGTCGCCACCACGAGTGCTCTCAGGCCCCACCATGAGTGCTGGTAGTCGCCACCAGGAGTGCTGGCACTCGTCACCATGAGTGCTTGCAGTTGCCACCAACAGCACTAGTCCACTACCAGGGTACTCTCCAACGTAGCCTCCATGCACCATGCCCGCCATAGACATGTTTCCAATCCCCCACTGGCCTCAAGCCCCCAAGAGGCTACTGCCACCACGCCCAATCAGCGTTGGACCACCCCCACATGTGGGTATCCAACACAGCTGTTGCCTGACTGTACAACCAAGACTAGCTGCTTGCGCCGATCACGCTATGGGGAAGTGACTAAGCTGCTTTATGGAGGCCTGGGACGGACACCAATGAGCCTGGCTCCAGAAGCTGCTTGGAAGAAGGACCACATGCTGTCAACTGCCCGGACTAAACGTCAATCAGGCTGCAGGAAGGAGCCAGCACTCTTCACTATGGCACTCAGAAAACTGCCTAGTAGGCAAGCCACAGACTGCCAACCTATTAAGATAGCAGACTCGAACAGGGCTACTACCAAGTGCCAGGTAGCCAGAACTCCTAAGCCGGAGGAGCACAAGGGCCTGAGGTGTCCAACAGCCAGCAGAATTGCCCAAAAATCGAAAAAATGGGCCTAAAAACGCCTTGACCAGTGTCAAAAATTCTGATCTGAGAACTATATCAGATATATTCACAGATAAGAACTATGACAGCAGCCCTGGTGTCCATACTTGCTGTCCTAGTGCACCTCCTAGGCCCAACAGGGACCATCTGCCAACAAGCAGTGGTAACCATCCTGTCCTGGGAGAAGTAAATGCGTGGTCACAATGGTCTGGCGCAGGTAAGGGCCCCAACTGGCAAGTGACCCACACCCCACTTGTAAAGGGACGTTGTCAAGCAAGTGGTCCACCCCCTCTGGGAACATGTGTCAAAGGACACCGTCTAGCAAGTGGGCAACCCATGCAAGAGACACCTGGCAACTCATGGGTGCACGTGTGATACCCTCTAGGGGACAACCCACTGCAGGTATCCCGATGTCCCCTGATGTGGTGGCATCTACCATGCCATATGCCTCCATGATAGCATCTGGCACCCTTTTGGCAGACCTGGGATATCCACTCCCCCGCAGAAATTTTCTCAGGGTAACTAGACACAGCTGTCCAAGTATGATAGTGGAAACCCCGTAAATGCTGTTGTTCTGCCCTGGCATGTGTGATGCCGTCTGGAAATTACATTGCAGACATCCAGGATGTCCACTCCCCCGCAAAAAATTGCTCAGGGTAACCAGACGTAGCTGCCACCAATCTGGACAACTCCTAGGGAGCTCGCCCTACCCATAGTACCATGATGATAGTGGGAACAACACAAATGCCGTTGTTCTCCTCCCCACCAAAACCAAACCACCATACACGTGGGAGGAACCAAAGCTCAACCTAGAACGCCTCCACTGTCATGATGCTCAACAAGAAAAGGAAGAGTTTCCCCCACAACTGAAACAAATGTTTGGCGACGCGTGAATTAAGGACGTGCCACAGTCCTTAAACAGCAAGGGTAGGCTGCCCATGCACCGAAGAAAAGGATCCTGAAAGATTGTCAAGTGAGTGCAAAAGGAACCTTGCGTAAAAAAGGCAGCCATGAATCCCTACTGTCCGCTCATCCGGAGCCACCCTCAAAAGACACGAGGTGTAACCTGAGCCACACCGTAAAAATGTCGTCAAAGAAAAGCAGCACCGGGAAAAAAAAACAACCTTAGACGGCGACGTCGTCAGGCGGTCGCGGTGGTGGTCGTGCGTGCAGCCGCAACCCGGAAACCGGGTGATAGGTGCCGTCGGCAGCAACATTGCGTCGGCTCAGCCATAACCCGTAGCGCCATGTCGGCCTGGCCGAAAACAGAGCCTGCAGGGAAAAAAGACAGCTCCTAGCAGGATTCTGGAGCCGGACCTGCTGAGCTACTGGCCCAACACTCCGCATGGCCCTGCTCGAAACGTAGCAACACTTGCGTAATGCTAATATATAAAGATGTTTGGAGCTAGGCAGAGACTGCGGCGTCAGCAGCCACGACAGACAGGGCGGTGGTCGGACTTCAGCACGATGCGGCCAGCCAGCCGAAAGCCCGTAAGTAAGGACGCTTGTCAATGAAATATTGCACGAATTTAAAGAAAGGGACGGTGACTTAGTGGTGCGTTAATAATGGCTTATGCAACACCCTTTTCTAGGGACCCCAATCCCATTTACATTTGGTGGATCCCACTACACCAAAATGTTTTTTTTATGAAATTGTGGATTTTGCTTGTGTTGTGGCTTATTATTATTTGGGAACATACAACAACCCCCCAGCCACCCACCCCCACCCCACCCAAGGACCTAGCATGCCCCCACTGCCCCCCCCCCCCCCCCCCCCTCCCCCATCACCCAGGCATGCAGGCACCTAGGCACCCAGGCAGGGTCCAGGCACCAAGGGTAACTTGCATCTATACTGACTTACTATCATGTGGGAACATATAAATCCCCCCTCCAAGCACACCCCCTTTGGACCCCCCCCCCCCCCCCCCCCCCAGGCCCCAGGCACCCAGGCACCCAGGCACCCAGGCACCCAGGCACCCAAGCACCAAGGGTGGATCATGCATATATTGATCATGATGGATTATTATCATGTTCATGTTATCATGCAAGCAACTAGTAAAGTGCCATGAGTGTACCACCACACTGGTGGGAGCTGGTCCATTACAGCGGCAAAATAGGTGAACCGTGTCTATCTTTAAAATATTCCTGCTGACCTAAGCTTATTGGATAGCTTGTGTGGCTTTACTTTATGTGGAAGATACATGAGGCCTATTTCTCACTGCTGAGCCAAGCGGCAACCACTACAAGGGGTGCCGGCAGCTGGCCCCCTAGACCAAAGCACAGAAAAATTGCTGCCGGCTAGCATTTCTTTGCCAGCACTCAAGGTAGGGCCACTTTGAACAGAGTTTGAAGTGTGCAAAACCTCATCCATAACTCAAGAAGCTCCAGCAACTGACATGTGATGAAAAAATCGCATGACTATGCCTTCAAGAACGATAACCGGGAAAGTGTTCATCGACGTAGGCGGACGAAATGCGTCCCTTGTTCTTGCGCAGGCTGGACCGGGTGGCCACCGCGCGCATAGGTGGCGCGCGCTTCTAAGACGGCGGCGGCGTAACACCCCTGCGTGCATCCTCCTCCAGCTCCTCCTCCTCCTCCAGCTCCTCCTCCTCCTCCTCGTAACCATGCGTGTACGCCAACTGCTGCGTGGGAAGTTGCTGTTGGGGATATGGCTGGGGATGGCGGGGCCGGGGATACTGCCGAGGCTTCCCCGCGCTGGGCAGTTTAGCGGGCCCAGCTGCAGGAGGGTAGGCCGCTGCCGCCGGCCACGTTGGCACTTGCACCGACATCATCGTGTTCTAGTTGGCTTGAACATGCTGGATCTGCCACTCAAGCGCTGCGATCTTTCTGCCCTGATCTTCCACGGTTTCTTGTGCTGCAGCCAGGTCTTTCAAAGGTGTTGAACTCCGGCGGGAGCTGCTCAAGGCGCTGCTGCAGCCGGCTGCAGCTTCTTGACCTCTGCCGTCACAGTTTCCGTCACAATCTTCTTCTCGTCTGATTTTGCGCCATTGACTGCCCTGGAACAGCCGGAGACTTGCTTCGCCATAGTGGTCAGCCGCTGCTCCACGGAAGTCTTCCCAAATGCTTCCACCTTTTCGCCATGCTGCTTGACCTTTGCCTCGAGACAGGCCACGGTGGCGTGCACTGCGTCCCGGGAGGCTGCCCCCCCAGCGCACCCCCCGAGGCTGCCCCCCAAGCGCCCCCCCGGTCATCCTACTCGTCTCCCGTGGTGTGGTTGAGGTATTCTTGGCACGCTTGCCCTTCAGAAGCGGGGACTGGGCGGCATCAGGGTCCGCCTCATCATCTTCATCCGACTCCACGTATGCCCACACGTCCTTGTCGGGGATACGAGATCTGGACAGAGACGGCGCTGGTTCGGGGACTGTAATAATAAGCACGTGACTGCGTCACGTGGGTGCCAATACAGAGTAAAGGAACCTTCAACCCTACATACACAAAGAGAAGGCGGGAGGGCGCCCTAGCTTCTCTCACTGCCGCAAGGCCACAGAGCGCCCTCTCCACAGGATGGTGCCGGGGCGCAACACAGTGGGTGCAATACAACCAATGCAATACCATAGGTAGGCTGACGCATAGCTTATGCTACAAAGGTGAGGTGGGCTCAAGACGTCGGCTAAGGCGCAAGCTGATGGCCACAAGGCCTGCCAGAGCTAATTGAAGATACTATAACGATGTGCGCTATAATAATCGTAATATAATCATTTCAAGTGCTGTCTAAGCTATCCCATAATCGATTGCCCCCAGGTAGACAACTAGCTTGAGTGCTCTATCCCGGGGGATCCCGGGGGGGCTTCCACAGTTTCTTGTTGACATAAAGGTCCCCGCCCCGCCAGTACACTTGGGGCTTCTCGGGGTTGGTCTTCTGGCGGATTTAGTAGGGGACTGTAACCATGCACCTGCAATATATGAAGACGAAGGGCAGCAAAAAGAAAAGGGATATTTAAACTACTAGTCAGCTACAGACCAGACATGCATGTCTACTATAGGAAATGTAATGATGAAAAGCAAGCCGGCGCCCAAAGAGAAATACAGCAAGGAAGCAACATGCATAACGCAACGCGCCAAGGCAGCCCCCCCCCCCCCCCCCCCCCAAGACAATGGTTTGATAAGCTATTAAAGCCAATGCAAGCAAGGACAATGAATAAAATTGGCAGCGTGACGCGACAGTACAACAGGATCGGTTGACCCCTTCAGAATCTCAGCTGCTGAGCGGCGTTTCCCGTGATGTCCCATTTCGTCACAATTTCGTCTGCAATTTCACAAAATCCATGGTACAAGAAAGCATAGAATGCAAGCACTATTTCGATACCTTAGGTCCAATTTATTTGTCTAAATTCTGGCTCATCATCAGCCTTACTTTGATGTAACAAGTAACTACGCAAGCTAACAAAAATTCCGTCAATGGCGCAAAACTGCAAGGTAGATTCTAATAATTTAACTGCGGAATGCCGACCCTGTTACCATCTAACTTCGTTTCACAAGGTATCGGTATGAAATACACGTTTCCCACTACGAACTGCCCACTAGACACCAATGAACTAACCGTGGCTTCTCCAGCGTGCCTGCGTGCATTTTCTGTCGGGTACTAGCCTATTTTCATGGCAGCGTGCATCGTCCTCGCTGCCTGTCACGGCGCGCCGCGTCAGGAACGCGCCAAGTCAGCGAGGACGATGCACGCTGCCAACAATTAGATGAAATTAGGCGAGTCCCGACCAGCAAACGCAGGCATGCGCGTGGAAAAAGCCACGGTGAGTTCATAGGTG